>JAOWBW010000232.1:55794-105794 GCA_026119855.1 Campanula takesimana
TGGTTTCTTCATATAGATGGTTTCCTCAATGTCTCCATTGAGAAAGATGTCTTAACACCCATTTGATGAAGCTCAAGGTCATAATGTGCTACTAATGCCATAATGATCCTAAATGAGTTTTTTAAAAGATACCGGAGAGAATGTTTCTTTGTAATCAATACCTTTCTTTTGAGTGAAACCTTTAGCAACAAGACGAGCCTTATGTCTTTCCACATTACCTTGTGAATCCCTTTTGGTTTTAAATATCCATTTACAACCAATAGGTTTCACATCCTTAAGTAATGGGACAAGATCCCAAACGTCGTTGTCTTTCATAGATTTCAACTCTTTATTATGGCATTGATCCACTTATGAGAATTAGGACTATTAATGGCTTGATGGAAGGTGAGAGGCTCATCTCCCACTAGGCCTAAGTGTCCTTCATTCTCGGCTAGATACACCTCATAATCATCCGAAATGGCACTTCTTCTTACTCTATTTGATCTTCTTAAAGGCACCGGTTCTTCCTCATTTTGAGGTTGTTGAATTTCCTCATTTTGATCAACATTTTCATGTTGTTCAATATTTATAGGGGAGTTAATATTTTGATTTGCATGTTCCTCTTGAATTTCAGGTACAAGTACTGATTTCCAATTGGAACTATTAAGGGAAGAGGTATTGAAATGGATTCCTCTTCCTCAAATTCAAAAATATTATTCCTAATTTCCCCTCTAAATTCAACATCCTCAAAGAACCTAGCATTTCCCGTTTCAAAAGGTTCTAGTCTTTGGGTTGTAAAATTTATAGCCCTTCGATCTCTCGGCATAATCCACAAATAACTACTAACTGTCTTAGCGTCCAGTTTCCTTCGTTAGGCCTATAAGGCCTAGCTTCTGCTGGACAACCCCAAACATGAAGATGATTTAGGACGGTTTCTTATTCGTCCATAATTCATAAGGGATTTTATTGTTAGTAGCCTTAGAGGGAGCCCTATTGAGAAGATAAGTTGCGGTTTTCAAAGCATCGCCCCATAATGAGTGAGGTAAAGAAGTACAAGAAACCATACTTCTTACCATATCTTTAAGGGTTCTATTACGTCTCTCAGCTACACCATTCATGCTAGGCGTACCCGGCATAGTATAGTGAGGGACAATCCCACACTCTTCAAGATAGCGAGCAAAAGGACCCGGACGTTGTTCTCCCGAACCGTCATTCCGACCATAGTACTCCCCACCACGATCGGATCTAACTTCTTAATAGTCTTACCTAGTTGATTTTCAACTTCGGCCTTAAAAGACTTGAAAACGTCCAAAGATTGAGACTTATCATGAAGTAAATAAATGTATCCATATCGAGAGTAGTCGTCTATGAACGTAATAAAGTATTGTTGACCATTCCAAGAAAGATTAGGAAATGTCTCACAAATATCCGTATGTATTAGTTCTAAGACGCTTGATGCTCTCGGGGATACTTTCCTTTTCGTGTTTGTAAATTTTCCTTTTAAGCACTCAATGCAAAAGTTTTTATCCGGAATATCAAGTTTATTTATGATTCCTCCGACACAAGCTTGTCAATTCTCCTTTTGGAGATATGACCTAAACGCCTATGCCATAAGGTATAAGAATTTTCACTTGAAAACTTTCGCTTTTTACTTTTAGTTTCATTAATATGGGACTCGTTGATTGTTTGTGTAGTGTTAAGCAAATAAAGATTATCACTACTTGATAAAGTACTAGTACCAACAATGATGGAATTAAAATAAAATCACATCTATTATTTCCGAACGAACAAGAGTAACCCTCTTTGTCCAAAACAGTGATAGATATTAAATTCCTTCTAAACAAAGGTACAATGAAAGTATTATTCAATACAAAATAATATCCGGTACTTAATAACAATCTAAAGGTTCCAATGCCTATTACTTCTACCGGTTCCCAACTCCCATATAGATGAATCTTTCATCCTCGCTAGGTCTTCGGTAATTCAGGCAACCCTGCATAGACATACTAATGTGAGTTGTTGCACCAGAATCCAACCACCATGTATATGAAGGAATTGAAACTAAATTAGCCTCAGTACAAACAAGACCAAATGACATACCTTTCTTAGCACGCCAAGTGTGATACTTAGGGCAGTCATACTTCATGTGCGTTAGGTCCTTGCAAAAGAAGCACTTCTTTTATTTATGATCATTAGATCCCTTAGGCTTCTTGTTGCTTGTTACCGCAACTTCTTTCCCTCTTCTCTTAGTCCCATGAGAAGAGGTAGATGCTAAGTGAGCACTTTCTACCTTAGATTGCTTCAACCTATCTTCCTCTTGTGTCACATGTGAAATCAATTCATTAATGTTCCCATTTGTCCTTTTGACAATTATAGGTCACCTCAAAGTGACCAAACTGAGGAGGAAGAGAGATCAAAACTAAATGCACGAGGAGCTCTTCAGTCACCTCTAACTTAAGTGATTTTAGCTTTGTCAAAAGGTGAAGCATTTCCAAGATATACTCCTAAGATTCCCGTACCCTTATACTTCATGGAAACAAGTTTCCTTAGGGTAGAACTTGTTTCCGACTTTTCGCTTTTCGCTTTTTGCAAAGCGTTCTTCAAGGGTCTCTATGAAAGTCTTAGCATCAACGTCCTCGGGAACACTGTTTAAAAATGTTTCCGGGACGACATTTTTCATAATCATTAGGCTTACTCGATTGGAGCGTTTCCATTTCTCAACATATAAGCGGTCCTCAGGGTGCTTTCTTCATTAAGAGGAATAGGAAACGGCTCCCTAAAAGCGAGGTCAATATCCATACAGCCTAAGATCATTACAATTTTGTTTTTCCAAGTTTTAAAGTTTGTCCCATTTAGCATTGGAATAGTACTCATCGCAGCAGTGATTGACGAAGCATTAAGTAAATCTGATGGGAATTGAGAACAAGAGTGAATACAAAACAATAATAAGTAACTACATTATGAATAAAAGATTAATTATATCAAATGAAATCCATCAATAAGGCAATTAACATGACATCAAAACTAATCTTTGGATTGCGAGTTGATTCATAAATAATTGTCTTAGATGACAAGTAATTTGAACAATATTTGATTAAATGCATAATCTTTCTTTGGGTAGTCTTAAGCATTTAATAAAATAACTTAATGTTCATTTTATTTGTCATCACATGAATGCTCAAGTTTAGTCAAATGTCAAGATCTTCTTTGGAAAATTCAAGTCATTCACATATTAACTTAAACATTCAACACTTTAATAATTTTCATTTAAATAACGTTAATCACTTAGGCGATAATATTTTTAAACAATGAATAAAATTATTTAAGCATATAATAATCAGGGCTTTAAGGTTTGAAAAATGAATGTTTTGTTCAAGAGGAAAACAAAATTGTGCAAAATTCAATTCTGATGAACAGTAGCTGCATGGTCGAGCATAGAAAGATGCACGGCCGTGCAACAATTTACAGAAAGGCATGTTCTCGCGGCACACTTTGCACGACCGTGCTAAAATTGATGCACGACCGTGCCAAAATTATCCGAAAGTGCATGTTTTCACGGTACAATGAGCACGGCCGTGCTAAACCAGAGACACGACCGTGCCAAACGAACCGGTCCGACCGGATTAAACAAGACACCCGTCCGGACCAGCACTATTCAGATGCACCGGTTCAAGGAAATGAATGCGCACGACCGTGCCAAACAAAGGGCACGACCGTGCCAGATTTTCTGCACTTCTTTGATTCTTATCCAAATTTTCCAAAAGACATTAATAACAAGTAGATCCACATGGTATGTACTTAAAACATAAAACCATGTTATTTAAAGATAATCTTGTTTTAAAATTAATGGAATCAAGTGAGTAGATCCACATGGTATGCACTAGACATAAACATGTTATGAAGGGATAGTCACACTTGAATCATTGAGTTTTAATGAACAAAACTTTCAAACCATTTTCTTCTGATGAAGATTATTAGTACTCTATCATAAATTAGAGTCCCTAATCATCATCAAACCTTTATGATTCAACAGGAAAAAATGAATCAAATTAAAGCATAAAGCTTTCTTAAAAGAATCAAACTAAATAATGAGCGGGCTCTGATACCAATTGTTGGAACAATTTAACCCTGAATGCCATACTCATATTTAGAAGAAGAATGAGGAAGGAGATGAAGGCGGAAGCGATGATTACCTGTTGAATCCATATTGATAACTTGAAGGGAGAACTTTAGATGAAGAAGAGGATGTAGGGAGATGATTCTTCTAAGTGATAGTGTCTCTTAATCTCTCATGTCTTCTCTAACAAAATGAAGATTATTTTAGAATGAAAATAGTAAGAATCAAGTAGTTTCTAGGCTTGATGGAAGGGCCTATATATATGAAACATGGTGACACTTCAAATAGGGACCATACCTATTCATTTCTTAAGCAATGTTGATTTACCATTTTGCCCATCATAAATAGGTAAATAACATTTCAGGGATTCTACACATTAAACTAGGTTTGACTATACTTTTATATCATGTTATAGTCATGATTTTATAATTGAATTCCAAATAACTTGTATTGCAAGCCTATGTTCTAACATTAATTCCTAGCTCTTTCTATCTTTTAGAGTGATTAGTTTTAAAAAAGAAAAAAATCCTCATGTGACTGAAGGTGAAGAGGTCGCACATGGTATGGGATGGCATTTCAAAAATAAATAAAAATAGTCCTTTTTTTCGACGACCCGTCCCGAAAAGTTAGTCCTTTTTTTCGACGAATGAACTTTGAGATATTTTTTTTAGTTATCTTAATGAGAATCAAAAAATGGAATTGATATTATTTATGACGGTGTATCATTAATAACTGTAAATTTTTATTAGAATAGTTAAAAGTAGGTTAAAGTATTGCTCAATATTTATTTGTAGTGATTACGAAAAAGAGTGATAATTTTATGAGACAGAGGGAGTGAGAGGAAATCTCCAACTTTGGTAAGATCACATTTTATTTTATTTTGAAAGAGGTAAGATCACATTTGGGTACGGGTCAAGTAAAGTTTTAGATTTTCTTTCACTAAGTTATTTTTATTCACTGATCATCTCACTTTTATAACTACTTAATTAATGGTATATTTTTCTTTTAAAAGAAAATTGCATTTTCTTTAAAAAAAAATACTGAAAGGTAATGTTTCAAAAGAAAGCTGACACTTTTTGTACAAAAATTAATAACGAATGGTTATAACAAAAAAATTAATTGTATATCCATTTTTGAAAAATAAAATTCATTATTGATTGACTGGAAAGCAGTAAACTTAATTATTTTGAAGAATGCTGTGGGTGGGTGGATGGTGTTGTTAACCTCATCATTATCATTTTCCCGTGTTTCTGTCATTAATGTTAAAATATCCCAGAAAAAAATATTTCAAATAATTTTTATTGTTTTTTCATAAAAAATATTTTGAAGATACATAGGAAAGATTTTTTATGCTTAAACAATACTAACTAGGTAATGAGTGTTTTGGAGGGGGGGGGTAGATATAACCTTTCAAACGATTGTTTCTAATTTTTCAATAATAAAAAAAAAAATCAAGAAATAAGGATGTGCGGAGGGGGCAGCGAGAAATAAGGCAAAGAGGAAACTATGTTAATTTGATTGTTGAAGAAAGTAAGATGATGGTTGTACGCTAGATTGGTTTATCATTATGGTGTAATTTGTTTTTCTTCGTGTTGATTGTTGAAGAAATAAGGAAAGGAGGAAATTGTTATAAAACTGGAGAACCAAGCATAATCTCAATAGATAATATTTTTTTCAAGACTATTATAGAGAGAGTGTACAAGAGAGAAAGATAGAAGTTAAGAACTTCTGAAGTCTATTGAAATAAAAAACTAGAGCCTACTATTTATAAGTGGAAATTGGCTTCCTCTATAAGCTTCCATAAAGATAACACTATCCTTTAGTAAGGCTTCCTTATAAGCTTCTCTGAAGATATTTACCAAGCTTCCTAATAAGCTTCACTGAAATATTTACAAAGCTTCCTTAGTAAGCTTCGCGAAAGATATCTTGCAAAGCTTCTCTTGTACACTTCTGGTCCAAAGATATCCACATAATAATATATTATAACACTCCCCCTTGGATGTCTGCAGCTAAGTAGCATGCCTCATTAAAACTTACCAGAGAAAAACCATGTGGGATAAAAACTCTAGTAAAGGAAAAAGAGTACACGATTTCTTAGCTTCATGATGCTCCCCTTGAACAAACATTACTCGCGATCTCTTAGTCGCCTACTCCCTCCTTGGAGATTCTTATTGAATGGTAATTGTGCCGCACTGTTGCCTCATTAAAAACCTTCCAAGCAAAAACCCTTTAGGAAAAATAATCTCGAAGGAAAATAGTACAACTCACAATCTTTTCAATAAACCTCATTGCCTCGTTAAAACCTTGACGGGTAACAAAACCCGGTGGGAAAAATATCCCCGCGCGAAAGAAAGAGTACAATGAAATCTTAGTATCGTCTGGATACTCCCCCTGAAAATTACAAGGGTGGAAGTTTTAACAATCTGCGTAAGCTAATTGGTTTCACATACTTCTCAAAGTGGCTTTAGGTAGTGACTTCGTGAATCAGTCACTGCAATTGTCTTGAATTCTGATCTGCTGGATCATTATCTGAAAAATATCAGAATCTAATAACTTCCATAACATGAGAGTATGTCTTATCAAAATCAATCCCAAGCCGTTGAGAGAAACCTTGTACCACAAGGCAAGCTTTATATCCCGTAATCTCATTTCTCTCATTCCTTTTTCTCGTAAATACCCATTTATATCCAATGGGTATAACCCTAAGAGGTGTAGGAACTACTGGTCTAAACACTCCTCTTTTCTTTAAGGAATCGAACTTTGATTGGATTGCTTTCTCTCATTTAGGCCAATCAATTCTTTGTTTACACTCATTTACAGAGCGAGGTTCAATATCATTACCACATATAATCTCAGTTGCTACTGTATAAGTAAATACTTCGTTGATAATTGTTTCATCCCGATTACATATCTCATATATGCATGCATGACTAACTGATATTTCTTTATTCTCAGAAACGGATGTCAATGTCGAGGCATCCCCTGACTTCGTTTTCCAAACAAATCCATATTCTTGATCAATATCATGGGATAGATCGGATGAGATTCCAATTTTATTATCGCTAACGAGATTCGACTTTTGTGCACTCACCCGTTTACGGGGATGCGAATCCTTGGAATCAATTGGCCTCCCTCTCTTCTGGGCAGGGGTATGTATTTCGTTAGGTGATATCACTGGCCTTCCTGATAATACTCCTTCTGGGAGTTCTATCCTCGTAGGCACATTTGCAGCTTAACAACTATTGAAAGTTATTCTGGACTTCCAATAACATTTAGATTAAAATAAATACCGTTATAACAAATCCTGAAACATATTTTTCTAATGAAAATACATGGGCAAATAGGATCATTCTTGTATCCTTCTTTCGCCAAGTATTCACTGAGACGGTTATACCACATCCGTCCAGATCGTTTTAAACCATACAAAAATCTTTGTAATTTAATTTAACAAACTTCTCGAGAATTTGAATTGCATGCATAATACATCTTGAATCCTTCTGGGATTCTCTTAAATCATTCTGGGATTCTTATATAAATATCATTGCCAAGTCTACCATACAAATATGCAGTGACAACATCTATTAAACGCATATCAAGCTTTTCATGTATTGTCAGACTAATGAGATAGCGAAATGTAATTGCATCCACCACAGGAGAATATCAATTCCAGGTCTTTGCGAAAAGCCT
Organism: Campanula takesimana; assembly: GCA_026119855.1. Lineage (NCBI taxonomy): Eukaryota > Viridiplantae > Streptophyta > Magnoliopsida > Asterales > Campanulaceae > Campanula > Campanula takesimana. The sequence continues at coordinate 63,578 of JAOWBW010000232.1, forward strand.
TGTGCAACAAGACGTACTTTATTCTTGTGCAACAAGACGTGCTTTATTCTTGTTCAACAAAATGTGCTTTATATTTTGTTTTCACACAAAGGCCCATTTGTACTGTACTAGTTTTACACCTTCAGGTGTATGGACTACAGGTCCGAAAAACTCACGCTTCTCAAGTGAGTTGAATTCTGCTTGAATTGCGTCTTTCCTCTTTGGCCAATCATTTCAATATCGATACTCGTCGATACACCTAGGTTTGTGATCCTCGTTATTTTCCATAACACTAAGCGCTATATTATATGCAAAAATATTATCGACAATTATTTTCTCTCGGTTCCATCTTTTCCTGTACTGACATAACTGATCGAGATATCATCATTCTTAATGATTACAGGTACCTGAACTTCTTCTGGAAGTATTTGATCAGATTTGTCATGTATCTCTTCAGGAGATTCATTTACCTCGACGGGGCTTTTCACATAAATTGCTCATTTTCTCTTTCATGGATTTTTGTCTTTGGAACCGATAGGCCTTCCACGCTTCAGGCATAGTTTAGATTCATTAGCGGATTGTCCAATCGGGACATCAATCCGTATAGGAGCATTTACAGTTGGAACATGTGACTTTGTCACTCTTTTTAGGTCAGTAAATGCATCTGGCAATTGATTCGCTATCTCTTGCAAGTGTATTATGTTTTGAACTTCTGGTTCACATTGCTTTGTACGAGGATCAATATAATATTGCAATATATTCCACTTGATTTCCTTTTCCAGCTTATTACTTTCTCCCCCTAATGTTGGGAATATTTTTTCATCAAAATGACAATCGGCAAAATGTGCCGCAAATAGATCTCCTGTTAATGGTTCAAGATATCTTATAATAGAAGAAGAATCATACCCAACATGTATCCCCAATCTCCGTTGGGGTCCCATCTTGGTGCGTTGTGGTGGAGCAATTGAAACATATACCGCACACCCAAAAATTCTTAGATGGGAAATATTTAGCTCCTGACCATAAGCCAATTGTAATGGGGAAAATTTATGATAACTCGATGGCATGATGCGTATAAGTGTTGCTGCATATAAACAACATGTCCCCAAGCTACGACAGGTAGCTTTGCTCTCATAATCAACGGTCTAGCTATTAACTGAATTCGTTTAATAAATGCTTCAGCTAAACCATTTTGTGTGTATGAACATAAGCAACTGGATGTTCAACATCTATTCCAATAGATGTACAATATCTATTAAAAGCCTCTGATGTAAATTCATCAGTATTATTAAGGCTAATTGTCTTGATCACATAATCTGGAAATTGTGATCGTAATCGAATTTCTCGCAAACGCCATGTTGCGAGTTGATAATAAACTTATGTGTGACCATTTAGTAGATGCATCTACTAAAACCATAAATATCTAAATGGTCCACATATATTACCTTGAATTCTCTCTAAAAACTTTGGAGATTCAACTCCAACTTTTGCTGGTGATGGCTTAATTATCAATTTGCCTTGAGAGCAAGCAGCATATGAGAATTCATTAGATTGAAAAATCTTCTGGTTTTCAATGGATGCCCATGTGAATTTTCCATAATTCTTCGCATCATATTAGAACCGGGATGCCCCAACCGGTCATGCCATATAGTAGAACCATTTATATCAGTAAACTTCTGGTTTACTGGTAAGACCATTTATATTAGTAAACTTCTGGTTTACTGTTAAAACCATTTATATTAATAAACTTTTGGTTTACTGTTAAAACCATTTATATTAGTAAACTTCTGGTTTACTGGTAAGACCATTTATATTAGTAAACTTCTTCTTTACTATCATTTGTACTTCAATTATGTTAATCTTTGTATAGCATACTTTATAGGAAAATACAGGTAACTTTTCTACTACATATTTGTTACCTGATTCAGTCTTTGTAATGCATAAATATTTCATCTCTCCTTCATTACTTGTCTCAATATGATATTCATTTTCACGAATATCAAAAAAGCATAGTAAATTTCTTTGAGACATAAATGAAAGCAATGCATTTTTATACTGATTTTGTTCCTCTTAGTAGTACTATGTTAGCTCTTCTGGAGCCATCAATTATCTTTGTACTACCACATATTGTACTAATATTAACATCATTTACAATCAAATATAATTATAAGTAAAAGTTAAATATGTTAGAACACACACACACTGAAATCATAGAACACACTAAAGTAAATTATAATGAGTCAGATACTTTAGTTAGTTTGAGTTTCTCCCCCATTAAGTATGTAATCATTTACATCTGGATAAAGAAAATCTGATATATCCAGATGTGTACTTATAGATGGATCTTGATTCACATTATCGTTTTCATAGACAAAATTTGTTTCAACATCTTTCCCTTTATTCAGCATTGATGCTTGATACAACTTAACAAGATGTTTAGGCGTACGATAGGTACGGGCTCAATGGTCTTTCATTCTGCACCGATAACATAAATTCTCAATTTTTATCGGTTGCTTAATTTGTCTAGTCGATGATATTTCATTATTACCTTCTCTATTTCACTTCTGATGGCGAGAAATATTTCCATCATTATTGGGGTGATTGTCATTATGATATCGATTATAAAATCTCCCCCGACCACAGCCGCGATTACGTCCACGGCCACGTCCACAACCACGTTCTCGGCCTCGCTCAGTATTATCATATATACTCGCGTTCACTTCAGGGAACGGAGTAGAGCCAGTGGGGGCGGGCTTCGTGGTTTTTCAATAAGATCTCATTATTTTGCTCAGCCATATGAGATCAATTCAGAATATCTTTTAAAACCTTTTTCTCGATATTGCTACTGCAGAAGCAAATCAAAGAAGGAACGTGGAAAAAGTTTTCTCTAGCATATCGTTATCAATTATTCTTTCTCCACATAGTTTTAACCGTGATGTAATTTTAAACATCGTAGAATTATATTCACTTATTATTTTAAAATCCTGCAAACATATATAAGATATAATTTTGAAATAACTTGAAAAGAGACTAGGTAGATCAAACCGATACCGTACCTACTTCGGTGACTATAGCTCAGGATCTGGAACTAGAACGAAGTCGTGCTGATAACGTGTTATAAAATTGGAGAACCAAGCATAATCTCAATAGATAAAATTTTATTTCAAGACTATTATAGAGAGAGTGTACAAGAGAGAAAGATATAAGTTAAGAACTTCTGAAATCTATTGAAATGAAAACTAGAGCCTACTATTTATAGGTGGAAATTGGCTTCCTCTATAAGCTTCCATAAGGATAAACACTATCCTTTAGTAAGTCTTCCTTAGTAAGCTTCACTGAAGATATTTACCAAGCTTCCCTAGTAAGCTTCACTGAAGATATTTACAAAGCTTCCTTAGTAAGCTTCGCGAAAGATAATCTTGCAAAGCTTCTCTTGTACACTTCTGGTTCAAAGGACATCCACATAATAATATATTACAATAGAAATCATGGTTAATTTAATTGTTCTTGATAAGTATTTTTCATTTCATGTATTTTTAGTTGTTTTCACATAATTAAAGTTTTACTCTAATTATTTGTGTTCTTTTAAGGGATAACTATTTTTATTCTAAAACAGCTTTTACATTAACAAAATAATACCTATTTCTTGAGATACATTAATATAAAAAATCCTACATGCATAAAATTTATATAAAAAATTTCACTACGTTAAGGAATTGTATGTATAATACACCCAATAAATAAAAATGCATTTTGACACATTTTAAAGCATGATATTGGTTTACAAAGAAGAGAGAGAGAGAGTGGAGAGTCAAATCATTTTGGGGAAAAATTTCATGACTGAAAAAATATCATAGGTTATGTTATGGTAGTTTGTTATTTAAAATATAGTACGGATTAATTTTTTTTAACGGTTTTATTGTAATTTTTAAGGCATTACTATAATATTTTTTAAGAGGTAACAGAAGTTGATTCGATTAATTGGTTTTATTCATGTGTTCAGTTGTTTTGATATAAAATTTTAAAATCTATTTGGTGCGATATATTAAAGAGATATAAAAGAAAGAAAACAAATCATAATCATCAGTTTTGAACTAGAGTTGGTTTTGGGGAAAACTAGTTTGGAACTTCCTCCCCTTTGTGAATCCAAGGGGGATGTGATAGACCTTACTCAGCTCATAGATCTGTTCCTTTAGCTTAGTATTTGAGGGAATTTTCTCTCTTATTACTCCAATTAACTTTGCTCGGGGTGGTCTATCTTCTCGGTCATCTTCCTTCTCGTCTCCCCTCGGGCGTTTGTTGTCTTTCTTTGCTATGAATTCATTCAGCTTCCCCTGATCAGCCCATCTCTGCAGTATTTTCTTTAGGGCATAGTAGTTGTCTGTCTCGTGCCCGTTATCCCTATGGTAGGCACAGTATTTACTTGTGTCCCTGGGGTATTTTGGGTTGTCTTTGAGGGTTTGGGATTAGGAAGGTTCACCAGGTTCATTATCTCAGAGATTGGTTTAGCGAGAGGGGTGAAGACCTCCGTCCCTCTCGTTCTATTCTTTCCGCGGATAAATCCAGCAATGAGAACTTCCTCGTTCGGATTTGCGCACAATTAACAAACGTAAACTACGCCGGGGCTTCACCGGCGAAGGCCCTCCGGCGTGAGAATAAGAATACGGTTTATGTATGAAATAAAGATAAATCAATTAACTATAGTGTAGAGCCAAAAGAGTTCATTACCCGTTTCCTGTATGGAGGACCTGTTTATATAGGCATGGGTGAATGAGTCCTGACTTGTTAGAAAAGCCAGGGAGCCCGTATTGAAGTATGACTCGTATTCTGATGAGATAGAGTCTTTGATAAGGATGATTGATATCCTGTTTGTATTGTAGTTGTGATCTCCTTGTTTAGATAAGGATTCTCTATATTTGTGTGTTATTCGAATTGTAATATAAGCCCCCGCTATAATAGGGAGGTAATATAATTAATGGGCTGGCCCGTCATCTATCTCGGCTCGTTATAGAAACCGAGCTAGGGATAAGGCCTTCTGACATCTCGGCCTTGGTAACGTCGGCGTTCCCGGCCCAAGGACTACTGAGGTATATCGGTCTATAAGATCTTGGGCCTTTTGGTATGGGCCTTATGGTTTGTGAGCCCAGAGTTTATGAGTCCCATTTAACCAAGTCAGTTTATGTCGTTCATTTACTATTATTATTATTTTCATGTACCTAATTAAGTAGATATATTTACTATCATTATTATTTTGAGAATGTTGTCAAAGACAGTAAGGTTATCAAATAATGTTTCTTTTATCAATCTATTACAGTTTATTGTCGCTATTTTTACTTTACATGGTTTGTTAATTTGCGCTTTTCATAATTCGTTTTCATTTATTTTTTCCATTCATATATTTTGACATTGTTTTCATTTATATTTTTTTATGTAGGCCAAAAACGAAGATAAAGTTGAAGTAAAAAGATCAAGAACATATTATTTGCTCAAATCTGTTGGTTCTTCTAGGTTTTTAAATCAAGTTGTTATAAGAAGCTACTTATTTCAACTCTTTATAAGTACTAGTGTTACTCCCGTGCGATGCACGGGTCATAACACATTAATTATTGTAGAAGAAACACAACAATTATATAAGAATACATAAACTACAACTTACTAATCAACTTACTAATCAAAGTTAAATATTTTTACAAAATAACACCTAAATAGTTTTAACATTTTGGAACACTTCCTTATATACAACATTGTCAGTGGATGTATCCGATTGTCCAGGAGTGGTGTCATTACAAATCAATATTTTAAGAGCAGCTGGATCTCGTACACGTGAAAGCGCGACATATAACTGACCATGCGAATAACTGACCATGCGAGAACACTGGTTTCTTTAATAGTAGGTCACCTTGACTTTTGTTAATAAACACAAACAATAATTTGGGCCAAACATAAAATAACTGCAAGTGTATTGGAACCAATTGCATAAATAGCACATAGTTGGACAAAAAACAACAACAACAAAACTCGGCCCAATATTGAGATGAATGTGGAATGCTAAACAACCCATATCCTCAACCCTAATATCGTACATGGGAAGACATGCCTCTCCTATATAAATAGAAAGACGAAGCAAAACGCCCCTTTCCCAATCGAAATTCACACACTCTTTAAAAATATTCATCTCTTCACTCTGCATAACCTCGAAATACAGATCCTAGCCGTCTCACAAATTCAACTACAACTCCATCAAACACTAACCATAAATCTCCATCATTACAACCTCTTCAGCCTACACATATATCCGACGCAAATGAGATCAACCCTCTTCTTTTCTGGACAAAACCCTACATAATAATGCAAATCCATGTCCAAAATTCCTTTATACACCATGAAAACTGCTTTCCATGGACTCTCCAAGGCACAAAGTAAGCCCTACATGATACTTTGATTTATATATATGAGTTGTGTAACTTGAGATTTCATAGAAAACTAGTCTAACACCCGTGCGTTGAACGCACGGACAAAACACTTAGACAAATTGTAGAGTCAAAATAAAAAAATCTTATAATTGAAATGAAACGGTTATTTTCATTGTTTTGCAAACTTTTTAATATATAGATAGATTAGAGATTGATGATAAAATGATATAAAAAATTTATTATATAAAATTTACATGACAAAAAATGTACTAATATCATATACCACATTTTGAAAAAGAGTCACTCTAAATTATATTATATATATATATATATATCATAATGATGTTTTAACTATTAGTTAGTTAATGTCCCCAAAGGAGTGGCTCAGTGGTAAAGCCAAGCCTCACCCTCGGTGAGCGCTAGGGTTCGATCCCTCTCCTCGGCTCCTTCTGGCGTGGACAACGTCAAAAAAAAAAAAAAAAACTATTACTCAGTTAATTAAATAAAATAATTAAAACATAAAAAGAATTATTTAAAAGCAGTAAATATAATTCAGTGATATAATAAGATCCCAAATACTCTCTCCGTCCCGCCGGAAATTGCAAAACTTACCATTTTGGGCGTCCCATAGAAATTGCAAAATCCATAAATAGAAAGTTTTTAATACTTTTTAATTAGTGGGTCCCACTTCTCATACTCACATCCACTAACCCACTAATTATTCTCTACCCCACTTTCTCTCTCCCACTCAACTATCAACACTCACAACACATCACCTTTTTCACTTTTTCCCTTAATTCTTGTGCCACAATTTTTTTTTAAGTTTCCGGCAGGACGGAGGAACTATTCAGTTTAGGCCCAAAACGGCCCAATGAACAGTCAAAGGCAATCTCATCCGGGTCCCTACATATAAATTGCAAATAACCCAAACCCAAACCCTAACCCTAATCTTTATCAATCCCCCGCTCACCCCCCTTCGCTCTCAATCTTTTCCCAAAACGAAAATCCGGCGCTATTAAAGCTCACCGCCGCTCACTCTCTCGCATCTTTAAAACAGATCGGCGTTCTCTATCTCTCTAACCATGTCCGAAAACCAAATTCCGGCTACATTAATAAATGATGCATCCACCATTTACCCTCAAATCGTCATCAATTCCACGACCTTTAAATTCAGAGCTCTTTTCTATGGGTTTCGACGGTGATTCAATCCCGAGCCTCTTGACTTCGGTAATTTTCGAAATATCTTTTTTATTTCCCATTCTATGTTAAAATTGCAAGATTTTGAATCAAAACCCTATTTCTTGTACTAATCGTTTGAAATTAACCATAATTTTATTAAAATTTTAAAAATCTAATACATCTATATGAGCATGATTATTGTTTGGTATTTAGATGTAATATATCAATTGAGAATTTTCTTTATTATCTATGTTTTTTTATAGATCTGAAAACTATAATACAGTATAGCTACTATTTAGTTCATTTTTTTTTTAAATTTAAATATACGGGTAAACAACATATTTCCGCTTTAAATATATAGATCTATCTGAGCATGATTTTTGCATTTAATTTTTTCTTCTTGATTTTAAGTTTAAAAATACGCATTAACACAATATTTCGGACTAAAATTATTAGTTATATATTTTTCTATAATCTGAAATTTCAAAAATTTCGTTAAGAGTAACCTCAGGTCTAACATATCTTATTTTTTTTGGTTGATTTCTGTAAAAAGTAGATACTCCCTCTGTCCCATACCATAGATATCTAGATATCCGTAAAATTATGGTCAAAGATTGACTCAGTTGACAAAAAAAAGTCAAATGTGCACTTTGATATGGGACGGAGGGGAGTAGCTTTTATGCCCATATTCAAGTGTGAAATTTTAAAAAATTCACGTTTCTTAACAAAATATTTTGGACTTATATATTGATTCTATATTTCTAGTTTGATTTTTTTTATCTGAAATATTAAAATTTTTGTTACGAGTAATTTCTGGTCTAACATACTACTCCCGCCGTCCCTAAATGAGTGTCAATTTTTAGGAAATTTTTGTCTCAAAATGAGTGTCTATTTCGATTGTAACTTTGTCCCTAAATTTTTTTTTTCAAAAAAAATTTCACCGGTCTTTTTATACAAAACTAAATGTTTGTTAAGAGGATTATAAGATTATATATGAATTTTGCCACCAAATTGTATAAAAAGTTATGTCCCTTAAAATGAAATTTGGACACTAATTTAGGGACAAAGTTAGTACTTTAAGTTTAAAATTACTCATTAACACAATATTTTGATATTTTTTGGTTGATTATATATTTGTAGTTTGATTTTTTTATCTGACATTGTTATTTGTTTGATATGCAGTCACATTTTGTATGAAGTTGAGAATTTGATTGCGGCAGCCTTTTATGCCCATATTCAAGGGTGATGCATCTTCTGTAGATGAATGATGGTCAATGAGGTAACAAAGATGATGGTCATTGTTTAATCTTGTTTTTTCTAATCCAGTAAATTTAATGACTGTGGTGTTGAACTACTTGTGTTGATTTGTTGCGATAAATTAAGTGTGAATAAAGAAAGATGTGTTTATTATAAAAATGGATGCTGAAGTGTTTGTTTAAGATTAGTGCAAATAGTTTTCATAAGACAAATGATTTCAAGCAACTGCATTCAGTATTTTAACATGGGAAAGTTTGCATTGAATGGGCCAAAATATCATAATCAAGCCAAAAATTTGATAATCTAAAGAAATTTTCACATGTTTTTTTGTGTCTGCTTAAAAACTTGAAATTCTCAACTTCACTCATGTTCTTTGGCTAAAATTGATTAATTGGGCCTCAAATTTGGTAAATCTCGCTCCCAAAACTCAGTATTGTTTGACAATCTCATTTCTGTCTTCAGAAAATGAACGACATGGAGTCAGTTTCAGTCAACAATACTGAGGTTCATTATTCACTAGATTTGGTAAATCTCGCTCCCAAAACTCTAAAAATAAAAATTTGCTTTCAAACATCTCCTCATACAGTTATTAGATAGTTCTAGTAATTTATATCATTCATACAGATCTGGTCATCTATAACAATATTACGTCACAAGTACACATATGATGAAATGTATAAGAGAAAACACTCTTCAGTTTTGTACATCTATGATTTCTAGTTTGGTACATGTCAGTAGATCTGTTAGTCAACTAAGATGTTTTGCTATTGAAATGAAATAACTTGCATTTTTCTTGCTTTAATCATGTTGGACCATCCAGATCTGTTAGTTATATGATTTGTTTCACTCAAAAACATTACTATCAATTTTGTATGATATTTCAAAATCTAATACTTCTGATCTATACAAACTTTGAAGAAAATAGTCCGATATGTTTATTTTTATTTTAAAAAAATAATGTTTAAACACAATACAACCTCATATCCACACACTTTACATTGATTTATCTCTTAGTAGGCATTCTACAACTAATTCACTTTTATGTCAATAGAGTAACATTTTATTGTACATAAACACAACTCATTAATCCATTCATACAAGCATACACAACTCATTAATCGGTTTCAAATCTCTCTCTCTCTCTCTCTCTCAAATATATATTCAGGATTTTTTTTTTTCTGTTCTTGTATTGATATATGTCTTCCTAATATTGCAATTCCTTGATACTGTTTATTGGTTGATCAAGGAATCTATCCTTAGGCCATATTGAAATTCTTAATCAATATCATGAAAGCATTAAACATGCTTTTATGTGTCCATTTAGCTCTAAACTTTCCCCTTTTTCCAGGGATTTTTTGGTGACGAGGTAGATACATTCATATTTCTTTCTTTCCCTAATTTAATTTTTTTTATTTTACGTTTTGATGAGTTAATTATTGGCCGGTGATGCAAGAAAAATATTTGCTACTCTTGATTGGGGAATATTTCCTCATCTGATGATTCTTATTCCACCAAGATCTCTGAGGCCTCCTCATCCTATTCTTTTTCTTTGTTTTTATTCTTTTAACTTGCTTTTACTGATTATTATTCCTCAGTTGTTCATGATTTGAAAACCGTTTGGTATTATAAAATCCTAATGTTTATCATTTGATTGTTCCTTTTTCCGGTCTTTTTAATATTTATTTAAAATTAATCAAGTGTTTTGGAAAGGCAACCTGAAATATTACTAGAGTTTTTAAATCCCCTTCCGCTAGCCAGAGGCGATGCCTCAAATCCAATCCACTCTCTATAAACTCTCAGTCAGTGAGTCGGTTTTATTGTAAGCCGGCCGGAATTTCATCCTCTCACCTCTCACCTCAGGGCGCTTATTCCGTTTCAAATCTATCTCTCTCTCTCTCTCTCTTTCTCTTATATATTCAGGATTTTTTTTCTGTTCTTGTATTGATATATGTCTTCCTAATATTGCAATTCCTTGATACTGTTTAATGGTGGATCAAGGAATCTATCCTTAGGCCATATTGAAATTCTTAATCAATATCATGAAAGCATTAAACATGCTTTTATGTGTCTCCCTTTAGCTCTAAACTTTCCCCTTTTTCCAGGGAATTTTTGGTGACGAGGTAGATACATTCATATTTCTTTCTTTCCCTAATTTAATCTTTTTTTTTATTTTACGTTTTGATGAGTTAATTATTGGCCGGTGATGCAAGAAAAATATTTGCTACTCTTGATTGGGGAATATTTCCTCTTTTGATGATTCTTATTCCACCAAGATCTCAGAGGCCTCCCCATCTTATTCTTTTTCTTTGTTTTTATTCTTTTAACTTGCTTTTACAGATTATTATTCCTCAGTTGTTCATGATTTGAAAACCGTTCGGTATTATAAAATCCTAATGTTTATCATTTGATTGTTCCTTTTTCCGGTCTTTTTAATATTTATTTAAAATTAATCAAGTGTTTTTTGAAAGGCAACCTGAAATATTACTAGTCTAACAACGCACGGCTAAAACGTTCCCTTAATTATCTTGTACTTGTTTTAGAAAAATCTTTTAAAACAGTAAAAGAAATCATTTATTTTTGATTTTAGCAATAAACAAACAATTAGATTCAACTCTACCCACTATTTTGTCCACGTGTGGCGAAACATCTTTTGCACCCAATTTTGGAATTAATTATTTTTACCAAATAATTTGAATAATTAAATAAAATATACTATCTGTTATATAATGAAAATTTATAATACATTAACAAATAATATATTTTAGAAAACAGGGTTCATAAAAAGATATTTATTTTCTTTTCCTCAAAAAATGTTCTAACTAAAAGATTAATTTAAAAAAGTAACAAAGACTTCAAAATTGTAATAAAATCTAACACCTGCACAAATTTCGGCCCAGTTAGTCCCATCATTAAGCCCAATCTCAACAACCCTCATCGGAATTAAGGGAACAAAAACAAATTAGCAGCCATGTAAATAGAAAGCGCGTGTAGCCCTAAACCTAATTCTCACACGCCTTAATTACATTTTTCTCTAACTCTATAATGCGCCGCTCTCTCTCTTAATCTGCAACCTAAATCCGGCGACGTTCAATGCCTGCATTCATATTCGTCGTCCCTCAAACTAAATCATTCAAGATTTTAATCTGATGAATCATGTCAAATGTTTTGAGATCCGTTTTAAATTTTTTATGCATAAAATTTTAAATTGATCATATAGTTTTGATTGCATCTGACTTCAGATCTATTGTGCATGCTTAAATTATTGAATAAATCTTCATTTTAAGATGTCGTTATTTTGATATTTTGACATTTTATGTATAGATCTAAACAAATTTTTTTTTTTTTTCCCAGTAACACAGGGCTTAAAATTGGTGTACTCTGTTCGGCTCTTCAACAACTTATGTATAGATGTAAAGAAAAAAGGATGTGTATTTTTCTTCAATAAATACTTGATGGCTTGGAATATGTGTCCTCTGTTAGGTTCATTTTAAAAAAAATATTATGTGTTCCTGGAGCACTGGGCTTTTGACAAGGAATCAGTACATTTCTCCTTCGAGTATGTGGCTGTGCATAACATTTCATTTATAAGCTAATCAAAAGCAATAGTGAGTAAATATGAACTTGTTAGTTTCATTTGCATCAACCATATTTTTTAAGATTCCTTATGCTATATGTATGCCTAATATTGCAATTCCTTGATACTGTTTAATGGTGGATCAAAGAATCTATCCTTGGGCCATATTGAAATTCTTAATCAATACTCTCTCCGTTCCAAAATAACCGTCACTTTTGGACCAAAATTTTGGTCCAACATAATTGTCATTTTTGAGCTAAATATCCCTTTTACCCTTGCATTAAAAACTTGTTCTCTTTTATTAATTGTCTTAATGTGTGAGACATTTATGTAAGAAAGTTGCACACATAATAGGGGTTAAGTTGGAGCTTTTGTGATTAAGTCATGATAATAATTGCATTTCTTAAGAATTGTGCAAATGCAAAAAAAGACGGTTATTTTGAATCAGAGGGAGTATCATAAAAGCATTAAACATGCTTTTATGTGTCTCCTTTAGCTCTAAACTTTCCCCTTTTAACAAGGAATTTTTGGTGACGAGATAGATACATTCATATTTCTTTCTTTCCTTAATTTAATCTTGTTTTTTATTTTACGTTTTGATGAGTTAATTATTGGCCGGTGATGCAAGAAAAATATTTGCTACTCTTGATTGGGGAATATTTTCTCATCTGATGATTCTTATTCCACCAAGATCTCTGAGGCCTCCTCATCTTACTCTTTTTCTTTGTTTTTATTCTTTTAACTTGCTTTTACTGATTATTATTCCTCAGTTGTTCATGATTTGAAAACCGTTTGGTATTTTAAAATCCTAATGTTTATCATTTGATTGTTCCTTTTTCCGGTCTTTTTAATATTTATTTAAAATTAATTAAGTGTTTAGATTAAGGGCGGTACTCTTGTGCAGCCGCAGCACACTACTGCACCAATGTGCGAACGCTTCACGGAGCCGAGCTATTTAATTTAATGTTTTCTTTTGCCCCCAATTTTTTTTTTGGCCATCTGAAATATTACTAGGGTTTTTAAAAATCCCCTTCCGCCAGCCAGATCCCATCCACTCTCTCTATATAAACTCTCAGTCAGTGAGTCGGTTTTATCGTAAGCCGGCCGGAATTTCATCCTCTCACCTCAGGGCGCTTATTCCGTTCCAAATCTCTCTCTTTCTCTCTTATATATTCAGGATTTTTTTTTTTTTTCTGTTCTTGTATTGATATATGTCTGCCTAATATTGCAATTCCTTGATACTGTTTAGTGGTGGATCAGGGAATCTATCTTTAGGCCATATTGAAATTCTTAATCAATATCATGAAAGCATTAAACATGCTTTTTATGTCTCCCTTTAGCTCTAAACTTTCCCATTTTTCCAGGGAATTTTTGGTGACGAGGTAGATATATTCATATTTCTTTCTTTCCCTAATTTATTCTTTTTATTTTTTTCTGTTACTTTTTGATGAGTTAATTATTGGTTTTATTGGCTGGTGATGCAAGAAAAATATTTGCTACTCTTGATTGGGGAATATTTCCTCATTTGATGATTCTTATTCCACCAAGATCTCTGAGGCCTCCTCATCCTATTCTTTTTCTTTGTTTTTATTCTTTTATAGCGAAATGTAACATTTTTTTTACAAATGTAACATTTTTTTTTTTCAAAATGTACCATAATTTTGCTACATTTTTTTTTTTTTCAAATGAAACACTTTTTTTAAAAAGTAACGTAACATTGACAAAACTAAACTAATGTTACATTTTATAATAAATGAATGTAACATTTTTTTTCTTAATTGTAACATTTTATATTCTTAAATATAACATTATATACTAAATGTAATAATTTTTATTGAGAAATAACAATTGAGTTGAAAACCTGATTATATACATGAAATATTACTTTTTTTTTTTTTTTAAAAAGGTAACATTTACTAAATAAATATGTTACATTCATCTATTATATATAAATTTATAATCATTTTTGCATTTTGTTAACCTTTAAATATTACTTTTTTTAATCTCAAAAATATCAAAACTTTTTTTTTTTCTCAAAACTGCTGTTATATTTGACTGTAAAAAATGTTACTTTTTGAAGATGTAACTGTTACTTTTGTTAGAAAAGAGTGTTACATATCAGGTGACGGGCAGCTCAAATATAACATTATAATCATTTTTCAATATATAACATTTTAAAGTTTGGTTTTTTTTAATGCCATGTGGCAGCGCGCGGATGAGCGCACCAGTGTGTGGTGCATAGCGCGCCCCGTGTCACAAAATGATTGGTTGGTTGGAAAATGGGTGTGGGGAAGTGGATCTGGGTCGAGCGGGCTTAACCCGCGGCACCGGCGCACCAGTGTTGCTCGCTGGATTTGAGATTTTGATTGTTAATAATAATAATAAATTGTGGATTAACTAATTTATCATAATACTCGCTCAGTGTTGTTTATTTTTATTACTTCCTAAATTAGTGTTAGTGTTATTTCTTATTAATTGTGTAATTTTGACTACATTCAATTCATCATAAAGAAGTAATTTTTCTTTCACTGTTGACAAATCTATTTATTCAACTGATTATTGGAGAGAAGTATACGAGTCTCATTTTTCTTACTTGTCATTGGAAAGAGTAATGCTACGGTAAAAAAATAAGCTCACAAAATTTTGCTGGCAAAATGTGTTAATGATATTTATTAGTTTCATCGATAGTGGACCCACAATTTTTAATTAAAAATATCAATAAATTATTATACTTAGGATTTTGTGAGCAAGTTTTTGTGGCTTTTTAGTGCCCCAATAATTACTCCACCGGAAATGAGTTATAGAGTTGGGATTTGTTGTTGCAATTGATTCACAATCATTCTAAACATTTTAGCAGAGAAAGTTAGCCCAAAAGTTGGAGAATAATTAGAGAGTTGAGATTTGTTGTTGCAATTGATTTACAATCATTCTATTTAGCCTAACTTGATGATGTTATCTTGACCAGTTAGGGAGTTAGCTAATATAAAAATATGATATGAAGTCTGGTGCAAAAATCGTTTCTTAAATTAGGAAAACATATTCGTTCAAAAATAAATAATAAATTTGGAAAACAATACTTAGCATTCTTAACGTTGATCCTAAAAACCAAACGTAGCTTTTAAAGTTATACAACAATGTTTTTCACATAAACCATTTAAAGGATATAATCATAAGCAACCTGCGTAGCACTCATCTCCCCCTTCTTTTTGGTACAAGCTTTATGTCCTTTGAATTGGCATTTTCCTACTTTCACACTTGCTCGGAAAACACGCATGTGAGCTGGACCATACGAGATAGTTTCATATGTCGGTATATCACAATTCATTTTCAGAGCCACGTCTTGCAAAAGCGATTTGTAGTCGCGTTCTTCCTGTGATAAATTAAAAACAAATTAGTTTCCTCTAAAATTACATAAACACATGAAAAGTATTGAAGATTGCCATAGAACAATGATAAAATAAAATGATAGCCTCTTGCTCATCATGCAACAATTATTCTAAAGCAACTTCTGTAACAACTTTTTCAGCATCCTTTAATGTGGAGAAAGCAACGGGGGACTCATAAGTAGTTCCACAAATGGTAACCTTTGCTTTGACCATTATCTCTCTCAATCTTTGACCACTCTCTTCATCCCCTACACTTATAACATTCTCTCTCTTTCTCTCTACTTCTTCTTCTACTCCATTAATCTTCTTCCTCCTTGAATACTAGTACTACCTCTTGTAGGTTCTCTCTCTTTCTCTCATAAAAACTATTACCTTTTAAATGCTTTAATGATTGATTTTTTTGTTTGTGAGAAACATTTATTTCCATTTTTGTACACAAGTCCTTATGGATGATTGAAAAAGCCAAATTACAAATTACACCAGAGGCCGCCTTGTCGTCTTTTTAATGGATGGTGACTGATTATGAGAATAGTGAGGTATGATTCACAATTTACGATTTCAAAATTCTAAATTTCAATTGTTGTATCTTATAAAATCAATTGTTTTTTCACGTTCTTGTGAAATAGGGAGCTAATCTTAATGACAATTTGAAGAAATAGTTACAACAGTTGAGGGAACCACTATACTTACTTACTCCAGACTCGGAGAATGCTGTTCAAGGAGGATCTTCATCGAGGCCACATCAAGAAGCAGCTTTTCTTCAGGCAGTGTAGGTTCCACAAGCTCAAGCCTTGTGTTTGCCATCATTAAGACTTACGAATGCTGTTCAAGGAGGATCTTCATCGAGGCCACATGCTCCCATGAATGACAGTGATTTATTAGTTGAAGCCCTACATGCAATTCAGCCACGATTGGAATTAGAGGAGATTTTTCAGATTTTGCCAATGATGAAAACCAGAACACTAATTCGAAACTTCTTGGCCTTAGACCAAAATATGCGATATTTATATCGCAAAGATTTACTAAAAAAAAGAACCTAGTCTCAGTAGGGTACTCCATAACGGTTCTATTGGTTTATCTAAAAATAAAAGTACTTCCTAAGAGGATTTAAGGGAGGAACCTTTGCTTAATGTTTATGTTACTATTTTCCATGTCTTTATAATGTACCAATACATATCATTCACTAACGTTAGGAGCACAATCAATTTGGGGTTGGGCCATTGCAACAATCATCAATTTAGAAGGTAGAGTTTTGAAGGGTGGTTTGGTAATTTGTGTTTTGTGAGTGAACAATATGAAGTCCTGTTCGGGGTTGACTAGGAAAGAATTATAATAATATATATATATTTAATAAAATAATATATCTGACAGAAGCCTTGCGATTAGCAATTTCATTAGCCGTGTCATAGATGTAAAGTTGTGCAAACTTGGGTTGTTGACCAGGAGATGGTAACAAAGTACCAATTCTATGGTAATTTTGACCATGTAATTTGAACACGGGAGGAGAACCACCTTGATTAACACTCTTATCAATTCCCCCCCCCCCCCAATGATGTAAAGCAAAACATATTGTTATAAGAACGAATATGTTGCTTATAATGTTTACTCATTTCACTTAAACCAAATAATAAACTCCCTAACAGAGTTGGAGGACCCAACACTGATGGAAGTTGGATTTTTCCTTGGTTACAACACTATCCATATTTTGGAACACGAGCATTGCATGATTATTTTAATCTCTCCTCCAACCAAAAATAAGCTCCACAAGCAGAACAATTGTAAGTGGCATCACCAATATCCCAATATCCTAAAAAATGACATATAAAAGAATAAGAACCACTCCTTAACGAATCAATCTTAGTTTTACAGCTTGATTCACATTTGAGGGATCGAGTTCACCAAGCAACTTGAACAATGGAGGGATTGTGTTTAGTTAAGAAAGAATTGTAGGTGAAAAAGGCGTGAGGATAATGAAAGGTAAGGAACCTTATTTATAAAAGAGAAGGACATGTGAATTTAAGCACAATTTTTTTTATTAAAAGTAAATAAGATTATGAGAGAAATTGAACTAAAAGATATTGTCAAAATTTTAACCAAGTCAATCTTCTTCAATATTTGATCCGTAATATAATTTGAGATTGTGGTGTTTCTTTTTAATTTACCGTGTAAAACTATTACTTACCATATATTTGTGTTCCTTCTACAGGTAATTAAATGTGAGATAACATGTGAACTGATATCTTTAATTCTCCCTCCGTCCCATAACTATGTGCACAAATTGCCATTTTGGGTGTCCCATTGATAAGTCATACTTTTCTAAAATGGCAAAGAATCTTTAATATTCATCGCACTCATTCTCTCTCCTACTTTACTTTTATACTCATAACACCAATCAACATACTATTCCCTACCCCACTTTCTCTCTCCTACTTCACTTTTCACACTCACAACAACTACCCACTATTATTCATCCATGAATTCCCGTGCAAAACACATTTGATCCGCAAAAAAATCGGAGATTGTGGTGTTTCTATTTTACTTACCGTGTAAAACTATAATTTATCATATGTTTGTGTTCCTTGTACAGCTAATTAAATGTGAGATAACATGTGAAATGATTACTTGTAGCATCCAGCCACTCAAGCGGACACGTGGGCTCCCTTAACCCAATGGCGGCCACCTGGTTCACACTTCCTCTGTTATTCTGAAAGATTTGAGTGGACAAACAATTGGGGGTTGTGGTAATTCTATTTTATTTATCGTGTAAATCAAAGATTTACCAAATATGCCAATTCCTGGTGGTACAACTCATAAATCAGAGGAACCAATATTATCCAACTATTTTTATATATTTAATTAGTGAATAAATAGATTGACATTTATACCCTTGAAAGAGAAGTGAATGGCACAGTTAGGCGGGAAGTTTTTTTTCATTGTGAGCTGCTTTTATATATTATAGATTATAGATAGATTATAGATTATAGATACTTTTTTATGAGTCCAAATCCTCTGTACCACTTTGTGTACCACTTCATGTGCCACAAGTGATCTAATGGCTCATAATTATTAAGATTGGTATTATGGTAATATCATGCAAACATGTGAACGGTTGGATTACAAGTGGTATATGGAGTGGCACACAAAAGTGGTACAGGAGATCTCAACTCCTTCGCAATGATTTTATAATTTTTTCCTTCGCAATAATAGAGAAAACTGTATGAATATCATTTTGGGACGGAGGGAATACATGAATATGCCTTAGAAAAGGCCACAGTCATTTACTACCTCCGTCCCAAAATGATATTCATACTTTTTTCCTTCGCAATAATAGAAAAAAATGCATAAAGGTCATTTTGAGATGAAGGGAATACATGAATATGCCTTATAAAAGGCTAATAAAGTCATTTGCTCCTTCCATCACAAAGTGATATTCATACTTTTTTCCTTGGCAATAATAGTAAAAAAGTATGAAGATCATATTTGTATGTTCAACGGTCCGGCTCCATGGTTCAGCTCCACGGGTTCTGTTTCGAGGTTCAGGTTGATATGGTTCGGTTCAGTTTGGTTCGGCTTGGAAGGGCCAGACCGTAAGCCGAACCGAACCGTATGGTTTATCACTTTTCTAAACCGAGCTGAACCACATATGTTTAAAAACTGAGCTAAACCGCTCGGCTTGGTTCGGTTCGGTTCCAAACCGCGGTTTGAGCCGAACCATTTCCACCCCTAGACCCCTAGTATTTAGGATTTATTTCCCATTCACCCTTCCAATCAAAGAAAAACTTTATGAGTACATGTTATTTCATTTATTACCTTAAGATCCACATATGAACATATTTATTGCCTTCGAACCCCCCGTTATTTTAATAAAATTATGGAAACCCTAGAGTAGGGGTGACAAAATGGGTGTTTGGGTTACCCAATGTGTGTTATCCATTAGAAAAATCATGCTTTAAACTATTGCATGTGATACAATGTACAACACTTTAAAGCATGACAAAATCTTAATGGATATACCAATTGGATACAAATTGTCACCCCTACCCTAGAATACCCCTCCACACCCAAATCCTAATATCCACCCCGACTCTCTCCTCTCTCATTTGGAAACTTGTTATTGTTGTTCATACATCAGCAATAACATGTTTATTGATACACCAGCAATTACAAGTTTATTGATACACCATCAACAATATTATCAATAACAAGTTTTAGACTTTTATTAGGATAAGAATATCAAACTAAAATTATTCTTCAAAAAACTTTCGTAGTAATAACGACTTAAAAAAATGGGAAGATCATTTTGGAACGGGGAGAGTATTAAGACAAAAACTTAAATGAGAATACCAAAACCCGTCTCATAGTAGAGACGCGTCATGGATCCGGGTTATTGGTGTGTTTTCGTATCACGACCAAGACCCAAGACCCGCGGGATTTTTTTTTTTTAGTTTTTATATTTATTTTATTTGTGTTTTTTTTTTTCGTTTGCCAAAAATAATAGTTACTATAACTTTATGTAACAAACGTGTTACTTATATATAACAGTTTGTATACAAAAAAGTAATACATATGTACAGAAAAGTAACAGTGTTTTTTTTTTATGTTTTCTTTATTTGCCAAAAGAAATACTTATTATAACTAAAATGTAACAAACGTGTTACTTATATGTAACAGTGTTTATACATAACTGTAACACATATGTGTAGAAAAGTAATAATTCAGCCCTTTACACTTTAAACTAAAAACACTTGTTTTAGTAACATTATATATATATAAAAAAAAAGTAACAAGTTTTATAAATGAATGTTACATTTTACTTGTATAATAACATTGTAAAACAGTTACGTTTACTTGTATAATAGTATATCCATATGTTTTAAAATAATAAGTTACAATGTGTTCAATTTATCATGATACATGTAAAACTATTACATTATCTATAGAAATCTATTACAATTTCCTCTACTAAAGTGTTACATTTACTTGTACAAACAATTACATTCATGTATATAAGTTGTTATTTTTCAAACGTTACGTTCTTTCAAAAAAATAAAATCAAAATACCAAAAAAAAAAAATTCTGCAAAATCACTATTACATTTCAGTATAAAGATAATTACGTTTAGTTATTGCTAGTGTACACGTAAAATGAGTTTTAAAAAAAAAACAAAAACAAAAAAACAGGTGTTACGTTTACTTATAAACAATGTTACTTATAAGTAACACAATTGTTATATTTAATTATACCAAGCATTACTTTTGGCAAACGAAAAAACAGAAAAAATAATAATATAAAAACTAAAAAAAAAACGATTTTTTAAGGACATAAATTGACAATCAACCCCTTAATGAATACTCGCTCCGTCCCATTTTAAGAGTCAAAAAATGGGTAGGTTCAAGAATTAAGGAAAAATTGATGTGTTGTGAGTGTTGATAGTTGGGTAGGAGAGAGAAAGTGGGGTTGAGTTGAGAGGATTTAGTGGATAATTGTTGTGAGTATGACATGTAGGACCCACTTATATATTTTATCTTTTAATATTCAATTAATCAGAAAATTAAAATCTAAGAAATGTGAGTTTTTGAAAGAACACTCCACATTAAATAAATTTTAGAAAGCGTAAAAACACTTATAAACTTATTTTTTTTAACGAGTAGTTGGAGGAAGGTTTAAATTGCAACAAAATTCCTTGTACAAAATTCTTTATGCAATTATCATTTGTACAAACTTTATATTGCATAAATAAACTTGTGTAAGATTTATTTTGTGATTATCTTCTATTTTTACCATCTCCAATAAGCCACAAGTATAGAAAATATTATCTCTAATGCCCCACAAATTAAGAGCCCCAATAAATGGCCAATGAGAGAATTTACCGCAAACTACATGAAACCAATGAATTTCACAAATTCCAAAATAGGATACATCATTAATTGTTTGCTTCATTGAATGACATGATAAGCAAGAATCACTGTATAATAGATATAAGCATATCACATATTTTCGAGTTGAGATCTTCTGTACCACTTTTGTGTGCCACTCCATGTACCACTTGTAATCTAACCGTTCACATGTTTGCATAATATTACAATAATACCAATCTCAATAACTGTGAACCATTAGATCACTTGTGGCACATAAAGTGGTACACGAAGTGGCACAGACGATTTGGACTCCATATTTTCTGCCTATAGTTAGTCATTAATTTCTTTATGCTTTATATTTGAGTCAATAACTTGAACGATTTGGTTCTATAACAAGTATAATGGAAAAATATTTGTTATTAGTTCTCTCCAATATTTCAAAAATATATGCATGATATGAAGTGTCATTTTGTAGTTCACAAGCATAATAAAATGCAAATTAAATTAGCAACATACATGCGTTTTGCTATAATTATAACAAAATATCATTTCAAATCGCATGAGCAACTAGGTGACTAATGGATTAATTATTTTGCATGAGGACACTGTTTGTGCTACCATTCATGCATGGTTCATGTGTTCCTCCATATATGTATAAATGGAATGATAAATTTATCTAACAACTGCAAAAAAAATTGTCAGAACATGAAGAAATCTCGTCGTGGAATGATAAATTTACTTAACGAATGCAAAAAGTGTGAGAACATGAAAATTCGTTGCAGCAGTGCAGCAGCAATGCACTATAGCTATTTTGTTCGGAATTAAGAACACACAGTTACTTACTGCCACATGTAAGTTAAAAAAACGTCTGATGTGTGCGCGTGTAGAAAATTATTTCCTTTTACCTGGACCCACCCGATATAGCATTAGACATCTTTATCTAATTTGATATATAAATGCTTTTAATTAACATGTTTTATTTGCTTGATAATTACTTGTAGTAGTAGTAGAATTGCACTAAGGCTGTTTCCTTGTTTAAAATGCTTCCTTATTTAGAAACATGACAATTATTTTGAGACATAATAAAAACACAAAGTGCAACATTTATTATAAGATGGATGGATTAATAATTACAAAATGATTTATTAGAAACATGCTCCGAATTTGGGATTGTTTTTTAATTGGGGTCCAAACTTAAACTTAAATTGAGGTCTGAACTTAAATTTATAAGGATGTTTTTAGGGATTTCGAACCGCTGCACCAATACATTAGATGTACCGCTGCACCGATGTGAAAATTGTACAACGTTTTGTAAAACGTTTTCTAACAATTCCGTTAAAAACCTTAGTTAAGTCACACCAAGATACGTAAAAGACTTAACAATCTGTTTTAACAACTCCGTTATTAACCCGACTGACTAATTTTTTTTATTTTTATTTTAAACTTTAGACCCTCAATTGACAAATTGGAACGTCAGATTTAAATCAGCACATTTGCCCAAACTTTAAATCCTAAGTTGTCATTTTTCATTTTTTTGAATAGTAGAAAGTACTATCATAAGGCTACACCAGAAACGGTTAGTAAATACAAGCATGTGTGTGTGTACACTGAGGGTTAAATCCAGCTACACCAGAAACGGTTAGTAAATACATGCATGTGTGTTTGTGTGTGTACACTGAGGGTTAAATTCAGCTACACCAGAAACGGTTAGTAAATACATGCATGTGTGTTTGTGTGCGCACACTGAGGGTTAAATTCAGCTACACCAGAAACGGTTAGTAAATACATGCATGTGGGTTTGTGTGTGTACACTGAGGGTTAAATTCAGCGCCCACCTGAGGTTTGGATAAATATTTGTGCCAAGGGCCTACACCCTACTAAAGTTATAATGGAAAATGAAAGATGTCAAGGTAAAGAAAATGGATGGACACTGATACGTGGTCAAACCTTAAAGGTGGGTACTGTATTTAACCCGACATAATGTCGACGGTTAAATATTCGTCAGGGCAGTCAGGCTATCAAAACAGGGCTAGACGGGTAGACTACCGCAAAGTATTCAAAGAATTTCATAATTGTCAGGGTAGAACGATTTCTTCTTTTCATTCACAAACTAAGAGCCATCAATCCACGATTATAATGATTACATACAACATCCAGAGTTCATTGTAGTCCTTCTCAATTCAACCGATACGGGAATAGGCGAAAACGAAGGTTTATAAGTTAACAACAATTCTAATCCCGAAAACAGTAATTGACAATCAACCCCTTAGTGAATACTTTTTCCCAGAGAAGGGTTGGAACTTTGGCTCTTCCTTCTTTGGGGGTTCTTCTGGTTTCTTCTCTTTTGCAACTTCCTGCATATATACAAACCATCACTGGGTCAAAATCAATCAAAATAGTGGTCAACGGCTGTTAGATTCTCAAAAAAATAGTTTGCAGATACGATTTGATGGAATGAAAATGACTTCATGTTCTTATTTTTTGGTTGATTCTTCGAAATTCGCCATATAATGTCTTACATAACGGGGAAGTCAAGAAAACACACAAGTTTTGCCTAGGAGAAAGGTTTACGAGCTGACTAATCCACAAGTGAGCCACATCTTCCTCTAAAGGGATAAAGTCAAGAAAACACACACAAAAAAAAAGAATTATTTTTGTCAAAACAATAGAGCGTAAATGTTAGAACACAAGGAACTATATAGAACGTCACTGAATACTGCATTCTCTTTAATCTGCGGTTTTCAGGAAGGTTAATTACAAATAAATGTCTAAAGTTAGGGATCGTTCGTAGAGAGATGTCCAATGTTTCAAAACTCGTAAATCAGAGTATAAAGTTGACAAATGTTAGCAAATATAGGATTTTTGACCAAATTGTTAGATTTTCAGTTAAGTCAGCACGTGTTGAGCACATGCGACTTAATCGAGGTTAATTTGAAATTCATGTTGCTCCTTAAGGGGTCAAATGAAATTTTTTATACAGAGGAATTGATTGTCCCTAACAAAACCCGCAACTCCCTCCCTCAACAGTCCGCTGCCCACAGGATTTTTGAACTCCTCTGGTAAAGTAAGATTTGATCGATGGGTGGGGCGGAGGAGGGGAAGGGGGCGGTTGCCGGGTTGGGTGGAGGGGAGGGGGAAGGGGCCGACAGTTTAATGGAAGTGAAGACATTGTGGTATTGATGGTGGTGTTGGGGGTGGTTTTGGTTGGGGTTTTGGTTGGTGTTGGGAGGGTTAAAACTAACAGTAAACAAGAATACTTAAGAGTGAAATGACTAAAATGCCTAAACATAAGTTGCATGTGCACGTCACGTGCTAATTTAACTGAAAAATCTAACAATTCCGTAAAAAATATCTAACAATTCCGTCAATAAGCTCCTATTGGCTAATATTTACGAACTTCCAACCCCGATTTGCTAGTTTTGAAGAATCGGACCCCTTTCTATGAACGACCCCCAAACTTTAGCCCCTTATTTGTAATAAGCCATTTTCATGATGACAAAATGTAATTCCAACTTTTTGTAACGCAGAAATCAACAGTCAAGTCAATAGTAGTCAATGCATAGTTTTCACAAAATTTATCCCACGCAAAAGAGGATATGAGATGTAACTAGTACTTTTTTCTAAAGTAACTTGAAATAATTATCAACCCATGCAACATACTAGACCTAAAATCTAAAATTATGAATAATGCAACTTACTTGTTTAGTGCGGTGTATTTTCCAGAAAAGTAACAAAATAATGCAACATTAGTGACAAATATCAGTGTATTTCCAGTATTGATGACAAATAACACTTACGGAAAAGTATGTTGTTTAATTGTGTCACTAACGAGTGCCTTGCATTATATGCGACAAATGAAAAAGTATTCGCCCAAAGTAATGTCATACGTATTCGAGTTGGTAGACAAATACAATACCTTTTGCTTTTGTGGCTCTGCACTACGGCTCGCATTTGAGCCAAACACAAGTTTGCCCTGAGCCTGACGATTACTGCTCTGTGAACTAGACCCCGCAGATGGCTGTTCTTTGCCATTGGGAACAGCAGGGCGCTTGTCTTTGGAACCAGAAGAAGAAGAAACTGGAGGAGGCTCATACTTCAATGGCTTCCCGTCCAACCTTCTCCCAGCTCCCGTAAAGGGTTTCAACTTTGGTTCCTCCTCAGCTGGAGTCTCTTCACCTGCGTGAAAGAAGAGGATTGTATCGTTCAGTTGGAAAAAGTTATCTACTACTCCCTCCGTCCCATTTTAAACTTCAAAAATTTCCACTTTGGGTGTCCCATTTTAAACTTCAAAAACCTAAAAAGGAAAGTTTTTTATACTTCTTTATTTGTGGACCCCACATGTCATAATCACAACAATTATCCAATAACTATTCCCTATCCCACTTTCTCTCTCCTACCAAACCATCTTCACTCACAACACATCACCTTTTTCACCCTTTTCTTAATTTTTGTACCCAACCCATTTTTTGAAGTTAAAAATGGGACGGAGGGAGTATATATACACCTACTCCCTCCGCCCGGTAAAAATAATCCCACTTTTTTGGGGGGTAACTTCGATCGAACTTTGACCAATAACTTTACTCATCAAAATGAAACTCTAAAAATTGCTGTTGGTACTATTAATGTTGTATCCATACAAGTTTTAAAATTTCATTTGGATAAGTACATTTGAATAAAATTATTGGTCAGCGTTCAATCAAAGTAATATATAAACAAGTGGGGCTATCTTTACGGGGTGGAGGGAGAATTTAAAAGAATATACACCTGCATAAAAAAAAATCGTGCATAACATATTTACTTGCATACCATCCATCCCAAGAAAGAAGTCCCATTTGAAAAGTGTATTTTTACTTGTATTTTATAATACTCTAAATTGCACCAAAAGTTGCATAAAAGTTTGGTCTGAGATATACAATCAATACCTTATAATTTAGAGAAAGGATGAAAAAACCAAGGAAGATCTATAGCTTAAATTTTAGAAAATGGAATATTTTTACCAAACAAACTAAAATGGAAAATAAAGAAACAAATAGAAATGAAGACTGTTTAAAGAATTTGCACCTTCTGCAGGGGCCTTGCTTGAAGGTACAGAAGCCACAGGTCTTTCAGGTTCCTTGTAGTCAAGAGGAGGAGCAAAGTCAACCTCACAGTCCGTCTCAATGATGGTTATAGCGTGAGACGGCTTTGCTTCAACAATATCTATGTAATATTTTTTATTGTTGTATGCCACCATAATACTATCTCCCGTAGTCAAGCAAGAGAAGTTCCTCAGAGTAGTCTCCAAACTGCATGAAACAGCAGAAGAGTCATATTACTCCCTCTGTCCCCAAATAAATGTCATAGTTCACAAGTCAATGTTTTCAAGCTTTTACTTATGTTTCCTTGATTGCCCCAATTTATTTCTATAGGTAGAGTGACACCTCCTATGACATTGCAATGCTTGTGCCTATTAGAATGGGTAGTATAGGAAGATCACCAAACTTCATACCCTATTTTTAGTAAGACGACATTTATTTTGGGACGAACGAAAATGGAAAGTAGGACATTGATTCCGGGTCAGAGGGAGTATAAGTAACCTAAACTAAAGCCAGAAACAGAAAAGGCTTTAACCAAACATTACGCAACTCCCTATAAGCATCGGATTTGGGTTTAATAATATTCATCTTAACAAGTAATCAATAATTTGGCAGTCAGAAAAAATTCACAACTTCTCACAAATTGTAACAAATGTAGAAATATATCCAACAAAAGCGATCTGGGTGATACTCCAATGATAATATACAATTAGCTATAATCATCTCTTTCTGAAACCCTTCTGTGAGCTCATTCACACAAAATTATCATTACCAAGGAATATTAAATAAATAGGAGGACTTCAACTAATATTTCACTCCGGATGCAACCATCACTAGTGTAATGTGAATCCATTGTGTCAAACAACAACAGCGTTCTGCAGTTAGCCCACAGGTTTCTGCCTCTAACTCACCTGAATACGGGATTCAGATTACATAAGAGAGAACCTACTGTGAACAAAATGTTAAGGCAATCTTGATTAATTTCCACATATAAGGCCTTAATCGAATAAAAAACAGTGAGCCAAGTCGAAGCATATTCTTCTGCTGTACAAATACATGATAACCCTTCACTCCCATTTACAATGGCCACATTTCTATTTTTTAGTTGTCCCAATTTTTGGCCATTTAGGGAATCAATACAATTATCCCTACTTGAAGTGACTTTTGGTATTTCTTTCTGGGTTTCGGTTGTAAATTTCACATGTAAAGAAGGGTATAAAAGGAAATAA
The DNA here is from genome assembly GCA_026119855.1 of Campanula takesimana. Taxonomy (NCBI): domain Eukaryota; kingdom Viridiplantae; phylum Streptophyta; class Magnoliopsida; order Asterales; family Campanulaceae; genus Campanula; species Campanula takesimana. The sequence goes on from JAOWBW010000232.1 coordinate 91,528, forward strand.
AAAATTAAATAAAAAAATCATTATGTCTTCTTAAACAAAGAAATTTTGTTTAGTGGCCAATATAAATGGGGCGGATGGAGTAATAAAGAAAGAAATGTTGTGCCCCTCCGTTCCTAAATGAATGTCTATATTCCAAGAAATTATCCCAAAATGAATGCCTATTTTTTGGACAAGTTACTAAATCCTCCCTTACCAAAAGAGTTTGAATTCACGCTTACCCTCATGAAGTCATGATGCAATATGGTGGGATCACTAATGGTTTTTGTGTACGTATGCTACTAAAAATGCTTAAATTTAACCTTTTTACAAATGCCCCTTATAGTGAATATTGGATGTTGATTCAGGGACGGGGGGTAGTACTTTATTTCGATATGCAATAAAAATGCAACTGAAAGAACTACTTCTTTCAACTTACATGGCTTTTGGGTTGGAGATATCAAGGAAATCCATCGTGTGTGGTTGCAACTTAACATATGTACCCTTCGGAAGGGTCGCATTTTTGACTCGCACAATGTCTCCTTCTTGTAAAAGCAAATTCTCCATCATCTACATGGAAACAGTTCAAATTTCTTAAATATAAATAAGGACCAAAATTCAGACTTTCAAAATAATGTTTTGACAAAAACAAACAACAGAAACTGCATACCCAGTAAGGCATATATATCATGCCTTCTTCTGCAATGAACTCTAGAACCCCACAGTGAGAAACTCGCTCAGTAGCAGCATTGCGAAGCTCAAACAACATTGGATAATCAATTTGAAGGGAAGCTGCAGTGTGAAGCCTATATTAGAGCATCTTAAGACGTGTGTGTGGGTGTGTGGTCAGTGAGTGCGAGTGCACGTGTAGAGCAGCCAAAACAATACAAAATTATTCACAGAATTTCAACTAACCAAGGCGATCAAGTGCAGATGGAGGCATTATAACTGAAACAAAAAAAAATATATATATTAGGCATTATAAATGAACCATTAATGTGTGCATGTGTGTAATATAAGACCAGAAGTGAATAAAGTTACTCACTTTTATCACCATTTTCTATCTGAGGCTGCAGAAACAGGAAAAGAGATGATTTAGAATTACAGAAAGGTAAGTCGAACATAGGAAATTCAACTCTAGTCAAGGTATTTGTGTGTTTTTTTTTTTTTTTTGGTGGATGGCTGGGGGTGTATATGAAAGGCAGCTCCACCTCAAAATTCAGTAAAGTAGAAACAAACCTTATCAATAAAAGAGGCAGGGTAGCACCGATAAGTTTGCTCAAAGGACGTCCCATGATGATATCCATAACCATCAAAAAACTGCAGTAAGCAGCATTACAGTCATTAATAATGATAGAAGAACTCAATAACTCCCAAGCCATAATCACAATCCAAGAAACTATTTGTAGCACATAATGTAACAGCAACATAGTACCAAGATGGAATAATCACAAGGAACATACATCCCAAAAATACTAAATATGGATTCATTATCTATCAAGCAAATTGAATTCGTTATCTTTCAGAAGTTCGTAAGGCACTATGTTTTCTCAAAAGCAGCAAGGACGTCAATATTTCAATTGTACATCAATAGACCTTCACAAAGTTCACCATTGACATCAAGCTGAGCTGCCAAAATCATTTATGATCTCAGCTTGCTTATATTGCACGCTGAAGATGAATCGTTCATGAAAGAGTGGGACGGCATTCAAGTTGAACTCGCACCTGGTTGAGCCAATCAGCCAAGCTCAAGCTGGCTGACTGATGGACAAATTGGTTTGGATGACAACTAGAGTAAAATTTTGCAAAATTAAAGTGCAACTATGATTGGAAAATTCAAGCAGTTAGTGGTCACTCAAACTGAAAGCAAGTGAATTGTTCACAAAAAGGCACGCTAAAAATTGTGTTGAGCCTGATGGGATCGCTACTTTGAGTTCAAAGTTGACATTACAAACAAGTCAAAGGCTCAAAGCACTGAAACTCAAGTTTCATTAAGCAGATTTGCAACTAGATAGGTTTATATAACAGCCCCTCCCCTGCTCCCAAATCCGTATAAACCAATCTCGTTGGTGTATTTGGCTGGAAAGGAACATATGGATTTTTAAAAGTCAGTATCTACCAAGACATCTCTTGTAGGATAAAGTGGTTTGTTTAGCTGTTGTTTGGGCATATGCCAATGGTAAATTCAGGGGGTTATCATTTACAAATTTGAAAAGAAACTAGGTTGCTGCTATTTCCTAATGTAGATTCCACGTATTTTGTTTTTTGTTCTTTGTAGATGGACCTCTTGTTCATCTGGTTGTAGCTTGATCTTCTTTTCAATAGAATTCTGTTTTCTAATCAAATAAAAAATAAAACCAAATCAAAGGATCCGACAAGGATTGGACTGGTGGATTAGTAACAGCCCAACATTTAATTCAATTCACTCGTCTTTTTCATATGGAACCCAATTCAAGACCCAACTCAAATCTTTACTCTTTCTAGTGAACATGTATATAAGACCCAGTATTGGTGAACTACGAATGAAAGATTAGGCCCAAATTTGATTCTTACATTTCCAAAATATAATACACGTATAAAATTCAGTAACTTCTTCCGCATTTCTTCCTTTGATATTCAAGGTGAAGTGTAAGCCATCTTATACTAGAAATGTAAAATCTGGCCCGAAGCCCTAAGCCCCAAGCCCCGTGATCCCCAGAAAAAGCACGGCCCTGGACCTTAGGTAGACAATGGCCATTTTACATCTTATAGCAAGTAGGAATAACTTTTGCGGAAGTTAAAGGGTATCAGCCTAAAAAGAAGTCTATCTTGTACATAGTAGATAGTGGACAGAGAACCAACGCAGACTGGATTTTTTTTCATACTCTACCAGAACAAAGGCAAAATAAGAAAATGCAAGAGTTGGTGGTTGCAAGTTAATTGTTCAGACTGCACTATTACCAAGTTCACTTAGCCTGTTATTGAAGGTCCAAAGCTTGTCAAAGTTTTTGTTCATTGCTTGACTATTTCTACAAAGTGAATGGCATTATTTCCACCATGACTTTCACTCGAATACCTTCTATTTCTGGTATGCTATTTGACCAAGTATCGCTCACTCAACTGCTTGTCGTACACACCAGACGAAAATACGGGTGCACATCATTTTATATAATTTATGGACTAGTAACGTGTGAGATGATCATTACTCGACATAGTGTAAGCTTTCATCTACGAACAAACACCAACCAACATACAAAGTTACTCCAACCTCCTCTTCAATCATGAATTGGCCAATTCTTCACCAAGAATCCGTGACAGTAGGACAGGAGACCAACACAATCCAACAGCTGAGGGCATCACAATGGAACAATGTCAAGATGTCCCTATTTGATCGCCTCAGGTAACTTTGAATGTTCAAGATAATAAAATCAACTTTCTGGACAACATATTTTATACTACCTCCGACCCGAAAAAATAGTCTCATTTGACTTTTGATGGTCAACACAAGTTAACTTTAACCAAACATTAATGTCAATCTAATCATCCCAATTAAATTCTAAAAATTGTTATTGATTTATCAATAACAATTTTTAGAATTTAATTGGGATGATTAGATTGACATTAATGTTTGGTCAAAGTTAACTTGTGTTGACCATCAAAAGTCAAATGGGACTATCTTTCTGGGATGGAGGTAGTATGTCAGTATGCCACCGACTGCTATTTCGACACTTTGCTAACACTTGGGATCTCAAGCTTCAATTGATGACTTTTTGCTAGTAGCTCTTCAGCTTCCATAGTTCAAAACTCATGGGCCAAGAGTTATTTGTAACTTAGGAAGACTAAGGATGCAATCACATGGCTGGCACAACTCCGCCAGTCTTCTTTTTTGGTCTGTATTTCTGTTCTGGGATCAACTAAATGGAGTCGGTAAGTAATGAGGGATTAGTCCCTTTCTCGTAGGGCAACTACACATAAGAGTATCTTTTAAGCTACTTGGTCATATTACCGTTTAAGCAGCCCTATACGAACTGATCTGAACCCCCTCCTTATGAGAGTTGAATACTTTCGAATTCGAGCGTTTGTGGTAATCTAGGCATTGAATTACGGTAGCAATAACCTTAACATTTTTATTCTTACCCCACCCCTTTTCAGTTTTCTCATAGAACACGTTTCCTTGCTAATGTTAGATCTTTTTACAGCAACTACATAAATGTTAAATCTAGAGAACATTTTGGCATTCATTCGTCATTTTCCATCTATAGCATCTTTCATTTCTAGCAAACCTCAGCATATTAAATATTATAGTAGAAGAATGACGACACTCAATCCATCATAACCAATAATCTTTGCAAAAACATAAAATCACAATAAGAAGTTTACAAGAACAAAGAAGAAGAAGAAGAAGAAGAAGAAGAAGAAGAAGAAGAAGAAGAAGAAGAAGAAGAATGAGAAGTATTCTCCGTCCAAAAATGAATGACCTTTTATGATCATAGGGACAATATGATAAGTATAGCTTTTATAGTAAAAATCATAAATATGCTTGCTATCCGCTTTCAATATGTTAGTTTTGCAAGTATAAAATGAATTTTTTTTATTTTTAGTTTTTTGGTAAAAAAAGCATTTTGGGACACATTATAGGATAGAAAAGGTCATTCATTTTGGGACAGAGTTAGTATAATGGAACTAGATGGTCCTATACAAAAATAGTGGAACTTGACGTAAAAGAAAAGGCACAAGTGTAGCTCATCTATAGCTAGATAACTGCTTATTTACGATCAGAGATAGTACAGAACTGGAACCATAGCACATACTCCCTCAGTTTCATTTAAGTTGCAACAAAGAGAAAAAATTGTAGGATTTAAGGATATAATATTTTATTAAGAATGAAAGGTGGTGAGGAGGAGAGAGAATTAGTGGGGAAGGAAAGAGAATGAGTGGAGAATAATAAGTGGTTGGGAGGAAGAGAGAGAATGAGTGGAGGATTATAAAATAATAATAAAAAATCCATTTTTGGACTTGTTGCAACTTAAGTGAAACGCTCTAAATGGCAATTTGTTGCAACTTACTTGAAACAGAAGGAGTATACTTGACTCTAGACACACTAATGTGATGCAAAGTATATGCAATAACAGTAATTTTACCGGTCTCAGCCTTTTCAATGGCGGCACAACACAAGTATGTACATGTAGGCTTTCAAACATGCAACCGACTCAATGGCAATAAAGTTAATAACTTAATCTACCATTGTAAAAACCAAAAACGGCCACTTGGAAGAGAAACGTGAGAAACCTAATACTGCCTCCATTCCATATGAAAACCCTTTCTCCTTTCTAAGAATGTCGGGAGCCCTTCAACAAACTATATTCCACGTTTCACAATGTTCAATATACGACAAAACTTTCATAATGATTCAACACCAAACAAGAATAATTCAAATGCGACAGAAAAAACAAAACGGGTAAGGCATGAAATCTGACGCAACATACTAATCCCTCAATTCCAAGAACATACACCTAGATTCTCTTAAAGGTTGTGCCAAAAAACTGTCCCCTTTCTAAATTTTCTCCTAAAATTTCAGTTCTATATTATTTCCATATACACGGAAATTTTGTTGGTTTCATATGAAAAATTCAAACTTTAATACTGTACAATTTAGACTAAAACATTCGAACTCTTCATTAGGGCTAAGAGTTTTGGTACCGAGGCAGGCAGCAGACAACACTAAATTAAAAGGTACAAATCAAAATAGTAACAAGATAATAGAAGATAGAATGTGATCGAAACGACATACCATTTTTACTACCCCCGCGCGGATTGCACCAACTCAAATTCCAATCTTTCACCTACTTAAAAACACAAAAATCTTCAATTTCCAGGAAAAACAGGCTCACACACACACACACACTACACAGAATTATTTCACGATACATCAACAACGATAAACAACAATTCAAGTCTGCATAATCTCAACTATAGAAGATTAAGCAAAATTACATCCGATTAAAACATCAATAATGCAAGAAGAATACAGATCTATACTCGATGAAAAAAAAGAGTATCAAAATTGAGTTGAAAAAATTGATCATCAGTGTTAAGGGAATTTACCGATTATGAAGAAGGCACCTGGAGGAGAGAAATCTGCGAGCTTTTGGGGTTTCTTGGAGAGAAAAAAAGCACCAAAATTTGGTATTTTTGAGAAGGGCAATTTGCAATTTGGTTCAGGACATTTACAAACTTTTGCAATATTGCTCCCTAACAGTTTTTTTTCTCTAATTGGTTCCCAATATTTACATTTTTTTGCAATATGACTATAAAAGTAAATAGGCGTTAGTTTTCTAACAGATTTTATGTCATGTGACTAGCACATGACGTTTTAAAATATTCGTAAAACTACACATATCCGATTGATATGATTCTTTTTTTATTTTGAAACTAATATTTAAATCTACAACATAATTTTTTTTTAGAAATTTGTTGGGTACCTAAATTATTTTTACATTTAATCTTAATTTTAAATATTAAAAAAATAAAAAACACGTGAAATATAATCTAAAAAAGATATTAGCCCAAGTATGTTTCATATGAAGTAATTTCTATATGTATCTTTCCTAAAGTTTATTTTTCTTCACCCCTCTGCCACTTTCTCGCAACACTCATTCCACATGCACTATTCCCTCGATTCATCGTCCTCTTCTTCTCCTTTTTTCTTCTATCAAACATTTTTAAGAACTGATAATCTACAAATAGAATTTACTTCATATAAAACATATTTGGGCTAATATCCTTTATAGATTATATTTTACGTGTTTTCTATTTTTTTAATATTTAAAATTAAAATTAAATGTAAAATAATCCAACTACCCAATAAATTTCAAAAAAAAATATATGTTGTAGATTTAAATATTAGCTTCAATTTAAAAGAAAAATCATATTAATCGGATATGTGTAGCTTTAAGAATATCTTAAAACGTCATGTGCTGGTCACATGACATAAAATCTGGTAGAAAACTAACGCCAGTTACTTTTATAGCCACATTGCAAAAAAATGTAAATGTTGGGAACCAATTGGAAAAAAAAAACTGTTGGGAGCAATATTGAAAAAGTTTGTAAATGTCAGGAACCAAATTGCAAATTGCCCTTTTGGGAAAGAAAAGAAAGGAGACGTGCTAATAAGATGCATTTGAGAACGCCATATTTGATACTATTGGGCCTTTTCTATGGGCGTGAAACGCTTGAATGTTTACGGCCTGGTCCATAAGGAGCTTATACTATTCCTTATTAAAGGCCCAACACGTATTGGGAGAGTACTCCTTCACCTTCCTCCCAAAGCCCAAAATTTTCTCCTTTTTTTCTTTGTATCTTTTGATGAGTTGGTCTTATGGAAAACTTTTAATTAAAACACGTGGTTGCTTGTTTTAAAACAGGCGGTGACATTTTCGTAAATAAGTGGCAAGCATTGTAAATGGTGAGTGTTAATATTACAAATTATCAGTAATTCAAACATGCGTTTATAAACATTAGAACTGGCACTTTTCATAAGTGTCAATCGTGTTGGGTTTCGTAGTCACATGCGCAGCGGAATTAAGCATTTAAAATTTAATAGGAACCCAAAGCCCATAGATCCATTCATATGATTAAGTCAAATACAATAATATGAATACTAGAATACTAACCCTTGATGCCTTTGATTTTGCAACCTTGAATTCGATAGAAGCTTGAAATCTTGATCACGAACAAAGCAAGAATCACGAACTTTGAAGATGATAAATTTCACCCTCTAGCGGTATCCACACGCGAACGAACATCAAGAACACTTGATCTTGGTTGCTAGACCGAATTATGAAACACGTTTTCATAATTAAATATGAACTATATGGAATTTTCTTTTGTGTATAATTTTGTTCTTCAATCTAGGATTTCTTAGAACAAAATAAAACCCTCTCAAACTCTTTGGAGACTTGCACAAAAGCTTAGGTTCTATTCTTGGCCGAATTTTGATGTTTATATACAAGTTAGACCTATTCCAAATAGGAAACTTGTGTCTAAACCCGTCCAAAATTCTTTTCCGAATCAAATTAGGAATCTGTCCCCGACAGTACTGTGCGGCCGCCCAAACTGAGGTGTGCGGCCGCCCAAGATCTTGTGCGGTCGCCCAGCCCATTTGGGCGGTCGCCCAAAGGCCCAGAAAAATCCAATTTTTCCAAATTTCCAATATAGTCCTTATTTAGGATTCGTTCTATTGTGTGTGACCCTCTAGGATTATACTAAGTTGGCAATGGGTTCAAACATGAAACCATAAGATATGATTAGGTTCTAGCAAACCGTCATACCTACCCAAATAGTATAACTAGATACAAGTTCGCATTCCTTTTAGAACATGTCATAATCCCTTTGTCCACGATGTCATTGAACACAAGTCATGGTCAACAAGTCAACTTGTATTGTTCAATACTTTCTCGATTCCGAATATGTTGATAATCCAAATGACATTGATCCAATCAATCCATTTGAGTTTGGCCAAACATTTCATCAACATCATTCCTTCGAGGGACCCAAGCTTGACATCTCTCCGAAGAGGGACAAATCCATTTGGCTTATTATTCTTCCCTACGTGAATCCAATCATGCCAATCATACCCTTTATAACTACCGTGTTAAGGCAGCGTTTGAATATGTCAAACATAATCTTCATCAAGTGGAAGACTATGATAACTTCATGTCTAAGGATTCAAATGACATAACTAATATGAGATTTATATATGACATAGACCATGACATAAATCTCATACAGCGAGTCATGTCCAGTACCTTGTTCCAAACAAGTACTCATAAATCTAACATGATCATCCCATGATCATTTAGCCTTTATATTAGTGCTTAACAAGCTCTAGGGATGGAGATTATTATAAGCAAACACGAGCCATAATAATAATCTTATTATCTCTTTATCATTATGAATAAAATGATAACTTACACAACGTTTAACAAACATGCCTAGGGCACCAACACCAACAAATCGTAGTATTAAAAACTGTCAGTCATTATACTGACACTTATAAATAGGGATGACAATTTGACCGAACCCGAAGGCGGTCCGCCCCGAAAAAGTAGGGTTCGGGTTGTAATTTTCATGACCCGAACGGGTTAAGGTTGGGTTCGGGTTTTTATTTTGACCCGCCGTGATCCGACCCGACCCGCACCCTCATGTACAAAGTCAAGATATTATGTTAGTTAATCATATCATATGTTGTTCAATTTATTTTTATAGTTGTTTTTTAGTGAGGTCTGATGATTTTAAACTAATTTCTATAACTAATTAAAATTTAAACTTATACATAGATTGGGCCCAAGCAAATATGAGCTAAATTTTTTATAATTTTGTACGGGTCGGGTTCGGGTCACACGTTTTGACATTAGGGTCGGGTTCGGTTTTGACGAAACCCGAACCCGACCCGTTGCCATCCCTACTTATAAACATTGAAACTAACACTTACCATAAGAATTACTACCTCCGTCCCTAAATGAGTGTCCAAATTTCATTTTAAGGGACAATGAAAATCTCAACTTTTTGAACAATTTGGTAACAACGATTCATATATAATCTTGTGTTGAGTTTGGGTGACTCTCAATTGGTTTTGGTGATTCGGCACATCAGACTTCTGGGCGGTCGCCCATGGTGATTCTTGGCGGTCGCCCACTTTGCGTTTCCAGGAGAAGGACAGTCTGATCATGTGGGCGGTCGCCCACATGGGTTCTGGGCGAAGATAAGTGATTGTTGGACCTTTAATCCTAACATCTTGTAATCTCCTTTCCAAACCTTTTACTTTTGCACGTATAAAAAAACCGGTGAAAAAAATTTCGAAAAAAAAACGTTTAGGGAGAAAGTTATGTTAAAAAAAGAAATTCATTTAGGGACAAAGATTTCTTGAAAATGGATACTCATTTAGGGACAGAGTATCTTTTTTGCTCAAGTGATCTGTTATTCAAAATAATGAAAAATCAGATGGAAATGTGGCTCATAAAATTAAAGCATGATGTTAGTTAAAGTATAATTGAATAAAAAATATCAAATAATTTAACATATTTTTTTAGAGCGACAAAAACTTACGAAACTGCCATCATTATATTGCCACATCAGCGTCATGTCAGCGCCATACCAGCAAAGTTAAATTTAATGCTGACATAAAGTTCATATATTAAAAAAAAAAAAAAGAAAAAAAAAAGATATACGTATTACTTGGAACGGAGGGAGTATATCAAAATCTCAAGAAAAAAAAAGATATACGTATACTACCTCCGTCCCAGTTTTAGGTTCTTACTTTCCTTTTTGGTATGTCCTTGTTTAATGTTCTTTGCTTTATTCCTTAAATGGCAAAGGATGAATAGTGTTTTGGACATTCTTGGCCTCATAAAGTTCATATATTACAAAAAAAAACCATCACTTACCTATCCATTTTTCACACACTTGCTTTATGAATGGACAATTATATCCTCTACCAACTACTATTCTTGACTCAAGTTTGCCTTGATTCCTAATAAGCGTGCAAAGTCAAACTAAGAACTTTAAACCGGGACAGAGTGAGTATAAAACAAACTCTATACAAATTAATTCATTTATTTGACTTTTTTAACAATAGCTCAATCTTTTTATTATGAATTGTGCCTTAATCAACAATAACAGAAAACATATGAAAGTTGTCTTACCGAATAGTAGAATAGTATATGACAACGCATGAAAGTAAAAGTAAAGAAAAAACTCATGCAACACGAGATTTTTCTTGCCAAAAAAGCAAGAAAATAGGACAGTGCATGAAAGTTTAGCGTATAAGAAGAATTCTTGCAAGCCCAAATTAAAATAGGACCAAAAAATAAATGAACATGTGTTCTTTAATTGGAGAAGTGTGAATAGGAGAAAATCGGTTGTAGTTCAATAAGCTTTTGAGTTATGTGATCAAAATTAATCGGATAACTGTAGATTCCGCACTGCTGCAATAATAGATTTGACCAAATTTAGAATGCACTGCTCTCCGTCTAGAGAAGCACAATGAGATCAGTGCGCAGTGCGAGATGCGACCATGCCAACAAGCTCCACTGGTGTGTGCTCGAAATTTGGGTAATTGTAGATTCCGCTAGGCATCATAATCATCTCAACTACTCATCTTGTAGGGTAAGAGATTTGACCAAATTTAGAACGTACTCACAGCTGCTGCAGCACTTTCTTGTCCGGATAAGCACAACATTAGGCAAAGTAATGAAGGGAAGTGGGACAATAATGTCCAAATTAAGACTTAAAACATTGTACAACTAATAACCAATAAATTAACTTTGGTACTTTGGAAACTTGAAAGAACAATTTATTTCTTTATCCAAGGGAGAAAGTTATGAAGTACAGTATTTATTTCCCAACTGGGGTTAATTTTAGGGTGTTGTTATACACACCCGTAAGTAGCTTGAAATTTTAAATGGTACAACACTGTAAAGTACAGTTACGGGTGTATTCATAAGTTTTACAGGTGTGTATAACACCACCCTAATTTTATAGCAACTAAACTCTTTAACAAACCACATTTACTCAATGTTGACTTGAGTAAACATGACGGAGAAAGTTGCACCAATAATAGGGCATGGCCAGCCCATCACTTATAAGAGTCCATGCTAACAAATTAGAATAGACATTAACTTGCCCAAACATGCCAACTCACCATCAAAGGCGTAGATCGGTTGAGTATCGTTATTCTAGATTAATCTGACGTCTCGAGTTTCATCCTTGAAATAGTTGGTTCTGATAGAGTGACTGAATGATGAATGGTTCAAATAAGAAAACAGAACGTAACATGTCAAATTACAACTTTGGGGATATATAGTTATTTCAATGATCGAGATTAGTCTCCATCAAATGGGTGGCCCATACCGATGGGAGTGGGGTAGAAAAGACAATCTTACCCTCTTAATGAACAAATCCAACGTTCTGGAATCGAACTGCTCTGCTTTAGGACTGTACTAACCTAAATCCCTCCCACCACGCGCCATACGGGTATTTAAATAGCTAAATCCATTTTGATAAGACTCAAGACCAAAATGATGATGGTGAAAGCTCAATGGGAAAAAATTGGAAAGTTGATCCACTTGAAAAAGTAGCAGCCTGGCATACTTCTTCAAAGTTCTATTCCCATAACAGCCCATGGGGATGAACCTTTCACACAATCTTTACCTGTATGCTGGAAGAATCCTAGGTTTGAACCACAACCACAATCTACAAAAGGGTCCATTTTGCACTTCACAACTTATTCTCAAAAGGGTCGGGTTGGGTCAAATCTGGTCATTAAAGCTTCACACACCACAAATATAGATGAGGCTGAGACAACATAGATAAGGCACTCCAATTTGTGGCTTACAAATAATTTCAGCTATTCCTTCCTGATCCGGTGGGACCCAGCTCAAAATATAAATGGCTGCAAAAATAAAAAATTTAATGAAAACCAAACTTTGGTCATTCAGAAAATAAACAAAAACACTAACCGCTACACTTCGGCAGTTTTTATTAATGGGTTCACCGCCACCCAATGTAGTGTGGTTGAGTCCGCCTCTTTCCGGGCCCCTGCATGGTGGTGGTTGTTAGATGGGATTTTAGGGACAGAATGGGCTTTTGACATACCCGTCACACTTTAGGTGTCCTCCGATTACTTGAGGTTTGATCTGGACCAACCATCCAAATCGGGACCTAAAGGAATGATCAAATGGATACCAAGTTCTAAAGATAAGAGTCCAATAAGGTAAGTAGACTTTAAACTATCTTTCAAGAGCAATCAACTAAGCAATTGCGAAACAGAGACCAAACTCTTCAGATACAAGTCTCAATCAGAATCTAACGAGCGGAAAGTAAGCACTACTACCCTCATAATCCAACACAACTTTGACGCGTTTTCTACGACCAATTCGACAAAAGCAGTACTACATTGACTCGAAATCAAATGATTAATATAGACACGAAATCATCTAAATTCAAACATAATTCCCTACCATATTTGTTCATGGTGACAAATGAAAAAGACAGACAGAGCCCACAACAGTCAAGGGAGAATCTAAACTAATAAATATGACCCAAAAAGATCTATTTTATATAAATAAGGGGTAATGTATAAAGAAAAATATGACCCCACACAGTATCACAAATGCATAGTAAATGAATAATGCATTTGAATAAAGAAGCAAATTTGAGCTTTATGTGGCAGTCAATAGGCAACAACTAGGCCACAACAAGAATTAGAATACTAAAAATAGAGGAAAATAGAGCAATAAAACAACACAACATTTCGGGGAAACCAGTTTCTCTTTTAAATTATTTTAAATTATAAAAGGTCCTGCTTTTCAAACTGTTCCAAAATGTACGTCAAATGCTTGGAAGTAGGAAAAAAAAATGGACTTTATGTAATTTTTGGAGAAACTACTTTTCCCGAAAACCTGCTCATAAAACAAATCCACCAAAAGCTGGCTTTAGAAAGAAAAAGAAAAGAAGGTGGCCGTGTAAAATGGTACAAGAAGTAGCAATCTGAACATAGGCAGTGTAAAGAAGAGTGCAAATACAATGAGAATTCAGTAAACTAAATAGTCTACAAAAAAGTAATATTACCAAAGAGTGATGAACTACATAAAAGGGGGAAATTTGAAACCGAATTCACATGAACACGTTCGGCCAAAACACTGGATCACTCCCACAAAATGCAAAAAAAACTCATATATTATGTTTCTTACATCTTGTTCATAAGATAAAAACTAAAAAAGATAAATAAATAAACAGAGTTACTGATCCATCGAAAAGCGAATTATTATCAAAACAGAACAGACGACCCCAACAACAAACACAACGGAATAAACTAAAAGGAAATGAAACGGGTAGGTGCAGTACATAGATGATGGCCAAAGAACTTATCTCAAGCATAACAGTATGACCAATGCTCATCTTCACCAGCAAGCGGGTCCGCTCCGGCAAACCCTCATCAGCAGCAGTCAGGCAGCATGATTTGCCCGCAGTTAAATAAGGCATGTTATGAAACGAACGGGCAAGTCCACTTTCGAAAATTAAATGTGTGCCATCATCATGAATAAACTGTTCTACACGATGCTTGAGTGTCTCAAACATCATCTCTGGTTCATGCTGCATCACCCGAAGGACATCGCTATTGGAAGGCCCGGGCACAGCACGAGTCACTGCAAAGCTATGAGGACCATCGCTCTGTGAAACCCTGACCACGCTGGGCCCACCAAATAAGTTATGAACACCCCCGAGTGATTCTTGATAAGCACCACCCAGAA
>JAOWBW010000232.1:110794-200420 GCA_026119855.1 Campanula takesimana
CTTAGATCCGTCTCATTGAAGAGACGGGTCGACCCATGACCCGTGTACAACATTATCCGCGAAGCGTAGGATCCCAACCCATGCTCTACTAAAAATCTGTCACGTGGCAGCGACCCATTGGCCCGATTTTTATTTTTATTTTTTCAGGAAAAAAATTTGTTTTTATTTTTATTTTATTTTTACTGTTTTTTTTCGTTTGCCAAAAATAATACTCCCTCCGTCCCTGACTAAAGTTCTTAGTTTGACTTTACACGGAGATTAAGAAAAAGTAAATGTTGTGAGTATGAAAAGTAAAGTATGAGAAAGTAGAGAGATAAAGTGGGTAGAAAGTTTTTGGTGTGAGAATGACAAGTGGGTCCCATTGTTTATTTTAGATAATAAAGAAACTAAGAACCTTTGTCTGAGACAATGTTCTAAAAAACGCTAGGCGGGGCCTATGTTGGGCCGAGAATTCAGAGATAACTATAATATCCTAGACGGGACCTAGGCGTTTCATGAACGCCTAGCGCCTAGGCGGGTCCTAGGTGGCCTAGACGAGGTCTTTTAGAACGGGACAAACCAAAAAGGAAAGAAAGAACATTAGTTTGGGACGGAGGGAGTACTTAGTATAACTAAATGTAACAATTGTGTTACTTATAAAGTAACATTGTTTATAAGTAAACGTAACACCAGTTTTACAAAAAAAAAAAAAAAAAAAAAAAAACAAACAAAACTCATTTTACTCATCTTTCAACTGTAATACTTACTATAAATACGTGTAACACTAGCAATAACTAAATGTAATTATCGTTATACTGAAATGTAATAATGGTTTTTCAGAATATTTTTTATTTTTGAGTATTTTGATTTTATTTTTTGAATGAAAGTAACATTTAAAAAATAACAACTTATATACATGAATGTAATTATTTGTACAAGTAAATATAACACTTTAGTAGATAAAATTGTAACAGATTTCTATAGATAATGTAATACTTTTACATGTATCGTGATAAATTGAACCCATTGTAACTTATTATTTGAAAACATATAGATATACTATTATACAAGTGAACGTAACTGTTTTACAATGTTATTATACAAGTAAAATGTAACATTTTTTTTATAAAAATGTTACTTTCTTGTTTTTACAATGTTATTAAAAGTGTTTTTAGTTCTAAAGTGTAAATGGTTGAATTATTACTTTTCTATACATATGTGTTACAATTATGTATAAACACTGTTACATATAAATAACACGTTCGTTACATTTTAGTTATTATAAGTATTACTTTTGGTAAACGAAGAAAACATAAAAAATAAAAAATAAACATTGTTACTTTTCTGTATAGTATATGTATTACTTTTATGTATACAAACTGTTACATATAAGTAACACGTTTGTTACATTTAGTTATAGTAACTATTATTTTTGGCAAACCGAAAAAAATCTAAAAAATATATATAAAAACTAAAAGAAAAAAAATGCCTGTGGCTCATGGATCTGGGTCATGGGTTAAAAATGACCCGTGTCTACTATGAGACAGGTTATGATGTTCTCATACAAGTTTTTAAAAAAATGGGAGTTGGTTTGGGGGAAACTAGTTCCTCTATAAGTTATAAAAAGTCCACTTTTTAACCCTTAAACCTTAAACCCTAACCCTAAATAATAAACCCTAAACTTTAAACCCTAAACATTTACCCCTATAAAAATATGACTTTTTATAACTTATGGAGAAACTAGTTTTCCCGAAAATTTTCTTAAAATAAAATAAAATGAGTCATTAATTGATTTTTTTTTTCCTGATGTCGCACTTTGCATTCTTGATGATGGACATGAAAATGTTGCATCAAAAATTTCTTTGCTCATGAACATTGAAACATAAGGTGGGATAATGTCACGTCCTTTGCTAGAAAAAACCATACTCAATATTTGTTGGTTAATTGCAAGTAACGAGTGGGGCCAAACAAATTTTGATCGTTCATCTAACATTATGTTATGATATTATCTTGTAAACGGTTTAAAATCTACCATAATATATCTTGAAGGATATATATATATATATATATATATAGGTACATGTAAAACAAAATTTATTTAAAAGCAAACTTTATACTCCCTCCGCCCCATTTATTGACCATGTTTGATTTTTTCTGTCAACACAAGCGAACTTTGATCAACCAATAATATCAATTCAATTATCCTGGTGAAATTTTTAAAAGTTGTCATTGATAAATTATTAAGTGATCTATCATTAACATTTTTAGAATTTCACTCGGAAGATTTGTTAGACATTAATGTTTAATCGAAATTCGCTTGCTTTGATAAAAAATAAATTAAACGTGGTCAATATTAATGGGACCGAGAGAGTCAAACTTTCCCAAAGTTAAAATCAACTTTATATAGATGGTCCATATAGCTTTTGTGTGAGCTCTATCAGAGGAAGGTAGTCACTTGGAGAGGTGAAGATTAGAAGGGGGTCCAATAAAACATGTGTTGTTGAAACTTGAGAGAAATATATATCTCTACTTCTTTTACCCGTAACCTCCTTATTGGAGTAGAGGTTTGACTTGTTGACTTGGGAGGATAGGTGCAAGAACTTGACTTTGTTTTTCCTCTTGAGTGTGTTTTGAAGGAAACTAGTTCCTCCATAAGTTATAAAAAGTCATGTTTTTAACCTCTAAACCCCAAACCTAAAACCCTAAACCCCAAACTTAAACCTTAAACCCTATAAAAACATAACTTTTTATAACATATGGAAAAACTAGTTTCCCCAAAATTTTCTATTTCGTCTTTCGTTTGTACATGCCACAACTTGCGTGTTAGGTTTAAAATTTGTGTTGCTTTGACTACATAACTTTGGTCTTTGTTTTGGAATTTATTATAGCTTAAAATCTACACAATTATAGAGTGAGTGTATGTAATCTTTGGAGGAAAGAGATAAAAAAAAGTTGAGTTGATTTATGAGTTTAAGTTTTATGTACCATTTTTATGTAGTACTCTTTGTCTTAAAATATGATATTTACATTTGACTATTCATATTTTTTAAGAGAGCAAATTGCACATTGGTATCCTATAGTTTCATACTAGTTGCAATGTGACATATAATGTACCAATTTTGGCAATTCGATACCTAACATTCACAACTTGTGGCGCAACGACTCTAAAATGGATGGACGTTTATTTTTTAAGACGAAACCCATCTCACCTGCGCCGCACGTGAAGTTCGATGGACAAATATGTCATTTCCACTAACACATGACCCACACGTGACACTCCATAATATAGATTTACCACAAATCAAAGAAGTTAAAATTGACAAAAATAATATTTGTAACGTAATTTTAAAAAATTGAAAGTGCTAAAATAATAAAACACAAGAGTTAAGGGGGTTAAGTGACTTTCTTCTCCAAATGTTGGGTTCGCCACATTTTATCCTATTCGTGTCACCAAAATGTGCTTTCTTGGGCATCAAAGTCGTGCCAAGGAGAAGTATTCCCCCGTCCCGCTTTAAAGTTTTTATTTTATTATCAAAAATGGATAACATAACCCGCTTGTCATTATCACAACAAAAATTCTACAGCTACTTTGTCTCTCTTATTTTATTTTGCATACTTACAACATTTATTTTTCTTGATTTCTATGCAAACTAATATAAGAACATTAAATTGAGACGGAGGAAAAAGTAGTATATTTTTGAAAATGACCATTAAAAAGATTAAGAAGAAGAAATGGAATATGATGAGTGGCGGAAAGGCAGGAAAAAGTGAAATATAAAAATTCAAACTTTAGCATATATAGTGACCATGTCATCAGCCATGTTTTGATGCCAAAGGTAACACTTCTGGATACAGGATAAAATTAAAATTAGTGCACAAATTTAAAATATTTTAATGGGAATCGAACTTGAGTCAATATAAAAAATTGTTATTGTTTCATTACTAAAAATACTAACATTAACAATTTTTAGAATTGTATAGAGATATCTAGATATTTATAAAATCATGGTCAAAGATTTACTCAGTTGACCAAAAAAAGCCAAACTGTGCCCTTTGGTATGGGATGGAAAGAGTATATATATCACAAAAACTAATCTATTTACTTTTTTCTAATTTGAGGTGTGTATATATTACAAGGAATACGGGTTTTGGTAGAATCAATTATATATGGAATAATGTAGCATAGCATTGAAAAATGGAAAATAGAAAATGGAAAATTGAAAATGAAAAAAACATCGTATTTGGCAAACAATGGTGAATTGCTTGCACCAATAAACTACTAGGTAAACGGTGTTATAACGGATGCAAACCCACTAACTATGAAGAAATAAAAGAAATAACTGTTGGAATAGAGATCGAAAAGGAAACAAAGGGAAGAAAATTTGTTCCGGAGGCGAGCGGGCGCCTGGTCTATACCAGGCGGGCGCCTGGTCTGATCAGAAGGATTGGTCTTTGGGCGAGAGGTAAGCGCGCGCCTGGTACATACCGAGCGGGCGCTCGGTACCGCAGACGGGAATTCGGGAAAGAGCAGTATTTTCGGGATTTCTCTTGTGTTTAGGTTTAGGTCTTATTCTAGGGTGCATATTTAAGCAATGTTTCGCCCCTATACTCATTGTAACTCAGATTTAACATATTATAGTGCAAGATCCTGGCTTGGTAGTGCCCCAAGACGTAGTCAAACATATTGACGAACTGGGTAAACAATTTCTTGTGTTCCTTTGTCTTTTGCTTTACTTTTATTATTTCTTGTGATTGTTTGTGGTGCGATGATTTCTTGCGATTTGCTTGGGTGTTGGAGTATCTATTCCACAACAACTGGTATCAAGAGCTCTGGTTGAACGATCAGGGTTTATCGGGCGATTCGGGTTTATCAAGCAATTAATAATGGGCAAGGATAAACAAGCGGTGGAGAAATTTGATGGGTCTGACTATGGGTTTTGGAAGATGCAAATAGTGGATCTCTTGTACAACAAAGATCTCTATAAGCCCTTAACAGGAGTCAAGCCGGAAAGCAAAAAACAGGAAGATTGGGATCTTATGGATCGGAAAGCCCTAGGGGTGGTTCGATCTACTTTGTCAAAGTGGATCGCGAAGACTACCAAGAAGGCGAAAACCACCAACGATCTATTGGACTATCTTACTGAGAGATTTGAAACTCCATCTGCTGCAAATAAGATTGATTTGATATGCAAGATGGGTAATCTCAAGATGCAAAAGGGATGATCCATAGCTAAACACATCGATGAGTTTATGGATGTTATAGACTCATTGACGGCGTTGGATATTACGTTTGGGGATGAGGTTCATGCTTGTCAATTGCTAGCATCCTTACCAGGAAGTTGGAGCGGAACGGTGACGGCGTTAAATGCTTCAGCAGGTAAGAATAAATTAAAGTATGATGATGTTAAGGACTTTCTTTTAGGCGAGGAAAATCGTATGAAGAAGTTGGGGACACCATCTACTTCTAGATCGGCTTTAGCTACAACTAGCAGGGGAAAGCCGGGTACTAGCAACAAGGGGAGAACCGAATCAAAGAAAAATGTAGGAGGTGGTGAGTACAGGCCTAGGGAGAACAAGAATGTACCAAGGGTTGCCAAGGGATCGGTACAGTGCTATCATTGTAAAAGTTACGACACTACAAGAGGGATTGTCCCATGCGAGGGGATAAATCGGCGAATGTGGTAACTGGGGGTGAAGATGTACTGGTTCTAAGTGTTAGTAGTGCGCTAGAATCATGGGTGCTGGATTCAGGGGAATCATTCCACTCATGCAGGCATGCAAAGGAGATGGAAAATTATACTTCCGGTGATTTCAGAAAGGTCTATCTGGAGGATGGCGAGCCTTTGGAAATCAAGGGGAAGGGGGATGTCAGAATAGGAGCATCGGACGGGAAGGTCTTACATCTACACGGGGTCAGACACATTCCGGGTTTGAAAAAGAACCTGTTATCAATTGGGCAGCTTGATGAAGAAGGTTACAAGGTAACTTTTGGCTGCAGGAACTGGGTTGTTACCAAGGAGGATTCAGAGATCGCTCGGGGTAATAAAGAGGGGACATTGTATTTGGTGAATAACACCAAGGATAGTATCGCGGTGGCGTCAGCAAGGGGTGATACGGATTTGTGGCACTGTCGATTGGGTCACATGAGTGAGAAGGGGATGAAAGTACTTTGCTCAAAGGGATTACTACTGGGTTTGAAGACAGTCGACGTGGGGATCTGCTAAGATTGTATGTATGGCAAACAGGCGAGAATTAACTTCTCAAGGACAGGTAGGGCTTTGAGGGAAGCAAAGTTGGAATTGGTTCACACAAATTTGTGGGGGACGGCCCCGGTAACTTCTCTAGGTGGTGCGTCATATTACATGTCGTTTATTGATGATTCGACAAGGAAGGTCTGGGTTTATTTCTTGAAACACAAAGATGAGGCATTCGAGGTGTTTAAGAAATGGAAGGCTTTGGTGGAGAATCAGACGGGTCTTAAGCTCAAAAGCTTGAGGTTTGACAATGGTAGGGAGTATGAGCTCGGAGAGTTCAAGGAATATTGTGCAGCGAATGGCATTCGTATGGTGAAGACACCAAAGGGCACACCTCAACATAACGGGGTTGCATAGAGGATGAACAGGACATCGAACGAGCGGGCTAGAAGTATGAGGTTGAAGTGTGGACTTCCGAAGACGTTCTGGGCATATGCAGATGACACAGCGGCTTTCTTGATCAATAGGGGACCATCGGTACCATTGGGGAATGAAATTCCAGAGGAAGCATGGAGTGGAAAGCAGGTAAATTTGTCATTTCTTCGCATATTTGGCTGCGTTTCATATGTTCATATTGATTCTGCTGATAGAACTAAATTAGATGCTAAGTCTGTAAAGTGTACGTTTATTGGTTATGGCGGGGATGACTTCGGGTATAAGTTTTGGGATAACCAAAATCATAAGGTCATTCATAGTCGGGATGTCATGTTAATGAACAGGTTTTGTACAAGGATAGAAAGGGGGCATCTGATGGGATTAGTTCAGAACAAGAGATTGTTGAGGTAGATATTCCAGACTCGGGTGGGAGCAGGACGGTTCATGATGACCATGATCAGGGGGTCACTGAAGATGAACCACATACTCCAGGACCGGATATTCCACGGCACAGATCCAGCAGATTGCATGGATCTCCTGATAGGTATTCTCATTCGAATTACTATTTGTTGTTAACAGATAGTGGTGAACCGGAGTATTATGCGGAGGCTGTTCGTAGTACACTTGGTGATAAGTGGAAAACTGCGATGGATGATGAGATGGACTCATTAAAAGCCAATAAAACATGGGAGTTGATTAAACTACCTAAGGGGAAGAAGGCATTGCATAACACGTGGGTTTACAGGATAAATGAGGAGGCAAACGGCAGTAAGCGTTACAAGGCAAGACTGGTTATGAAAGGGTTTCAGCAAAAATACGGTATTGACTACACCGAGGTATTCACTCCTGTTGTGAAGATGACCACTATCAGAATGGTTCTGGGGATAGTAGTGACAGATAATTTGTTGCTGGAACAGATGGATGTAAAGACGGCTTTTTTTTCATGGGGATTTGGAGGAAGAAATTTGCATGGTACAACCAGAGGGATACTTGTCTAAGTGTAACGAGGAACTGGTTTGCAGGTTGACTAAGAGCTTGTATGGCCTTAAACAAGCTCCTACGCAGTGGTACAGAAAGTTTGATGGATTCATGCATGACATTGATTTTATCAGATGTGAGGCGGATCATTGTTGCTACTTCAAGAACACTGACAACGGGTACATAATCTTGCTAGTAGTAGAGAGGTAAACAGATTAAAGGCACAGTTGTCAGAACGGTTCGAGATGAAGGATTTGGGGGAGGCCAGAAAAATCTTAGGCATGTGGATTGACCGGGATAGGGAGTCGGGTAAGTTGGTTCTTTCACAAGCAGAGTACGTCGAGAAGGTCTTGGCAAGATTTTAAATGGAAGAGCAAAGCCAACAGGTACACCATTGGGTATGCACTTTAAGCTATCCGAGAAGGACTTACCTAAGGGCAAGGAGGAGCGTGACAAGATGGGTAAGACTCCATATGCTTCGGCAGTGGGGAGTCTAATGTATGCTATGGTGTGTACAAGGCTGAACATTGCACATTCTGTGGGAGTAGTCAGCCGGTTCATGGGCAATCCAGGGAAGCAACATTGGGAAGTGGCTAAATGGATCCTTTGTTACTTAAAGGGTACTGCTGGTAAGACTCTAAGTTTCTCAAGCAATGATGTCGTGTTAGCGGGTTATGTCGATGCGGATTTGGCATCAAGTGATCTTGATAAGAGGAGAAGTACTACGGGTTATGTGTTTACATTGGGTGGTACGGAAATATCCTGGGCTTCTAAATTGCAGAAGATCGTGGCTCAGTCTACTGCAGAAGCATAATATGTGGCAGTGATAGAGGCAAACAAAGAGATGGTATGGTTACAGAACTTCTTGGGCGAACTTGGGAAGACGCGAAGTGGTAATGCCCTCTACAGTGACAGTCAGAGTGCAATACATTTGGCTAGGAATCCAGCGTTTCATTATAAGACGAAACACATCGAGCTAAGGTTTCACTACATCAGACATCTTTTGGAGAGGAAGATCTTAAGGCTGGAGAAGATTCAAGGATCGGAGAACCCGGCTGACATGTTGACCAAGGTTGTAAACCTTGACAAATTGAAGCTATGCATAGCTTCAACGGGGCTTGGTGAATAGGGGAGGAGGATGGCACTACCATGATCGAGGTGAGCACTATCGCACTAAGGATGAATTAAAGATGGATACGGGGCATGAATACACGGGTTGATCTCTAGGTGGGAGATTCTTGGAATAGAGATCGAAAAGGAAACAAAGGGAAGAAAATCTGTTCCGGAGGCGAGCAGGCGCCTGGTCTACACCAGGCGGGTGCCTGGTCTGATCAGAAGGATTAGTCTTTGGGCGAGAGGTAAGCGCGCGCCTGGTACATACCGAGCGGGCGCTCGGTGCCGCAGACGGGAATTCAGGAAAGAGCAATATTTTCAGGATTTCTCTTGTGTTTAGGTTTAGTTCTTATTCTAGGGTGCATATTTAAGCAATGTTCCGCCACTATACTCATTGTAACTCAGATTTAACATATTATAGTGCAAGATCCTGGCTTGGTAGTGCCCCCAGACGTAGTCAAACATATTGACAAACTGGGTAAACAATTTCTTGTGTTCCTTTGTATTTTGCTTTGCTTTTATTATTTCTTGTGCTTGTTTATGGTGCGGTGATTTCTTGCGATTTGCTTGGGTGTTGGAGGATCTATTCCACAACAACTGGTATCAAGAGCTCTGGTTGAACGATCGGGGTTTATCGGGCGATTCGGGTTTATCAAGCAATCAAGAATGGGCAAGGATAAACGAGCGGTTGAGAAATTTGATGGGTCTGACTATGGGTTTTGGAAGATGCAAATAGTGGATCTCTTGTATAACAAAGATCTCTATAAGCCCTTAACAGAAGTCAAGCCGGAAAGCGAAAAACAGGAAGATTGGGATCTTATGGATCTGAAAGCCCTAGGGGTGGTTTGATCTACTTTGTCAAAGTGGATCGCGAAGACTACCAAGAAGGCGAAAGCCACCAAGGAGCTATTGGATTATCTTACTAAGAGATTTGAAACTCCATCTGCTGCAAATAAGGTTGATTTGATACGCAAGATGGGTAATCTCAAGATCCAAGAGGGAGGATCCATAGATAAACACATCGATGAGTTTATGGATGTTATAGACTCATTGGCGGCGTTGGATATTACATTTGGGGATGAGGTTCATGCTTCTCAATTGCTATCATCCTTACCAGGAAGTTGGAGCGGAACGGTGACGGCGTTAAATGCTTCAGCAGGTAAGAATAAATTGAAGTATGATGATGTTAAGGACTTTCTTTTAGGCGAGGAAAATCGTATGAAGAAGTTGGGGACACCATCTACTCGGATCGGCTTTAGCTACAACTAGCAGGGGAAATCCGGGTACTAGCAACAAGGGGAGAACCGAATCAAAGGAAAACATAAGAGGTGGTGAGTACAGGCCTAGGGAGAACAAGAATGTACCAAGGGTTGTGATGGATCGATTTTATCATATATTATCTCTACATTGTCATATTATTTTTATCGACTTTTGATGTAATTTAGAATAGTTTGTATTTGAGGAACTTTGTGAGAATTTGTGCATTTTGAGACTCTTTCCAGTGTTATTTTTTTTTTGTAATTGCAAAGTCCTAGTGCTTTAGTGTTGAAGACCATGATTGCTTAAGTCAAAGTCTAAGTCAAAAGTCAACTGTCCAAGTCAGCAGTCAACAGTCAAAGCCAGGAAAAGAAGAAGAAGACTGGAAAAGCAAGCAAGCGCCCGCTCGGTCTAAGACAGGCGTCCGCTCGCTCAAGCGGCCGCGTGCCTATCTGCAAGCGCTCGCGTGAATTAAAGTAGCAAAACGGCCCAACGTACTGGCCACTGGAGCGCTCGCTTGCATGACCCCAGGCGCCTGCCTGCTACCCTCGCCAGGAATTTCGGGATTTTATTATTTTCTACTATTTGGTTAATTCCTTCCATATTTTGGACTCCTCTCTCATGGATAAAAGGGATTAGGTTTTCAGAACAGTTTTTCTTATTCTTTCTTTTAGGTTTTATTCAAGTTTTCAAGTGTAATCAAGATTTTGGGATCTTTCATCTTCAAGCGTATTAATCCAGGTTTATGAATTTTATTTATGATCTTGTGATTTATGCTATGGGTATGAGTAGCTAATTTCTTTGGTTTGCGGATTGGATGTGATCACTTACATGATCTTTGTGCTATGAGATGATAATCAATGTTTTAGTTTAACACAATAATTTTAATTCCGTTTTTGAGTTTCAATTATATAGATAGATATTTTTTGCTCTTTAACTATTAGGGTTTAATCTCTTGCACTTGCGTGGAGAGTTAGACATAGCCATTGTTGTGTTGAATAGTTTGGATCTTGGACCTTGCGGAAAAAGAGACAAACTAGGTTTTCATATTCTTAAGATCTTAATAAATTCTGTGTGTTTTAATTGGACCTTGTGGAAGAATTAATTTACATAGGATAATAGAATTGCAATCCGGCCACCTAACCGTTCCAATTCTTAAATAAGTGAATGAACCCTAAAATCAAGATTAGTATGTCATCATCAAAATAGTATAAAGAGAGTGTAATTGTGATCGCCAATCCGTGAACTGTTTGTTTTTCTTGAGTGCAATCTTTGTTTGCTTTTGTGATCTTTAGTTCCTAGTTTATTTTCAGTATTTAGTAGTTAAATTAGTTTAAATCAATCAAATCAAAAAACCCCTTTTGGTTACTCTATACATTAATTAAATCAAATTGTTTATCCATGAGTCTCTGTGGTTCGACCCTTACTTTTGTATACTGCTGCTTCGGCACTTGTACACTTGCAAGGTTTTTATTACACGAGGATTTTATCTATCAAGTTTTTGGCGCCGTTGCCGGGTACTTGTTGTGATTTACAAGTTCAATTTAATTGGTGTATGTTTGGTAGACGTTCATTGGATCCCCAGTTGGTCCCTTTGAACGATAATATTGATAGACTTGATAGGGGTATTCCCTCTATTAGTGAGTCTCAATCTGAAGCTTCTATCACCGAAACAGAGGTAGTTTTAAGTGAATTGGAAACTTCTTCCACGGAGGGAGAAGAAATTGAAGTAATAATGGCAAACCCTTTAATGAAAGAATATGCTAGGCCCAAGGTTGACACATCGGTGTCGTGCATTGTCTTGACTGATGCGGCTAAAACCTATGAGGCAAATGGCCATTATTTTAGTCAGTTACCTAAGTTCCAGGGTCTTCCCGGTGAGGATTCTTTGAACTTTTTGAGAGAATATATGATGATTGTGTCGGGATTCCCAGTCAAGGAAGGAGTTACTGACGAACAATTAAGGCTTAAATACTTCCCTTTTGCTCTTCAAGGGGCAACCAAAACTTGGCTACTGTTACTTCCTGCTAGAAGTATTACTACTTGGGATGAGTTGCACGATATTTTTCTTAAGAAAATTTTCCCACATGCCACTTTGGCCACCTTTAGACAGAAAATTATAGGATTTACTCAAGAGCAAGGTGAGCCATTCCATGAGGCATGGGATAGATTTAAAATGTTACAAGTGCAGTGCCCTCATCATGCTTTTCCTGAGGCCCTTTTACATCAAACATTTTATGGGGGGTTGACTGCAGCTGACCAAGCTATGGTCGACAATGCAGCAGGTGGATTTTTAGGAGCCAAAACTGTTGCTCAAACTCAAGATTTATTTGAGATGTTAGGAGCCAATTCTCAAGAAAAAGGCTCTAGAGGAAAACCTACGGGAGTGCATGAATTAAGTGGTGTAGATGAGTTTGCTAGGCAGGTAGCCTTGATGAACCAAAATTTGGCGAAATTTAACATGAATATGGGTTCATCAAGTGCTAATGTTATATCCGATTTGTGTGCTAATTGTGGTCCTAACACTCATGCTACTAATGTTTGCCAAGTTGTTGCGCAGTGTGAGTCTGAACAGGTTAATGCAATGCAAGGTTATCCCCCACGACAGAATCAAGGTGGTATGTATTCTAACACCTATAATCCATATTGGAAGAATCACCCGAATCTGTCATGGAGGGGCAACCAAGGGAACCCGTTTCAACAAGGGCACTAGTTTCAACAAAAACCTCTCTATCTTCCTCCCCCACAAGGGAATCCAGAACAGCAACCCAAGCAATCTCTGGAGGAGATGATGAGGTCTATTATGCAAGAACAACAGCAAATGAAGATGATGATGAAGCAGCAGGAAACTGTCAACAAAAAACTGGAGACCCAAATTGGTCAACTAGCTGAAGGGCAGCAAGGGCATAAACCGGGAACCTTCCCAAGTCAAGGGGAGCAAGCCAAGGCCATCATGACTCTCAGAAATGGCAAACAGGTAAGTAATGAGGTACTTTCTACTCCTTCTTCTTCTATACCCTCTGAGACTCATGTGGAGAATGTTGTTGTTAAGAGTACTAATGGCATGGGGGAAATTCCTGTTACTGATTCTCCTACCCCCAAGCCATATGTACCTCCCGTACCGTTTCCTGGTAGATTTATGAGAAGCAAGCTGGATAAACAAATTTCCGATTTGTATGACATGTTTTCAAAAGTGAACATTAATCTCCCATTGTTGAATGTCATCAAAAATATTCCATCTTATGCTAAGTTTTTCAAAGAATTAAATTCCAGGAAACCCAAGTATGGGAATGAGGAGAAGTTGAATATGGGAGAAAGTGCTAGTGCTGTGGTACAACAGAACCTCCCACCTAAATTGAAGGACCCTGGAAGTTTTAATATTTCTATATCTATGGGGGACTCTAAAAAGGTGAAGGCAATGTTGGATCTTGGTGCTAGCATTAATCTGTTGCCCCATCATTTTTATCTTGAGTTGGGTTTACCTGAGCTCAAACCCACCACTATGACCTTGCAACTGGCCGATCGTTCAATCAAGATGCCATTGGGAATTATGGAGGATGTTTTAGTGCAGGTAGCCAATTTAATTATACCTGTGGACTTTGTGGTGCTTGAGACTGTAAATAGTGTTGGGAATAGTCAGGATTCTCCCATATTGCTTGGGCGTCCATTTATGGCTAATACCAATACCATCATTAATGTGGGTGATGGGACTTTGTCTACGTGTGTGGCTAATAAGAAAATTGAAATATCTGTGTTTGATGTCATGCAAAGTCCTATAGATGATGAGTCATGTGATTGTGTTGATGTGGTTGAGGATTGTGTGAGTGAAGTCTTTTGGCATGAGAGAGATTGTGAGGAGTTAGAGTCTTTGTTATCAAATGGTGGTGAGAAACTAAGGGATAATGCGGATGTTCAACTGATGGCTGTGGAAAAGGCCGATGAACACCATCCTAGTGATGGCCCGTTTCACCCCCTAGGCCACTTCAATGAGAAGTCGGCGTCTTCTATTGTAACCCCTCCAGCTCTTGAGCTAAAAACCCTCCCCTCAAATTTAAAGTATGTTTTTCTTGGGGAGGGTGAGACTTTGCCAGTGATAATTGCCTCTGATTTGACCCTAGAGCAAGAGGCCAAGTTGATAAAAGTGCTTTGTGAGCACAAGTCGGCCATAGGGTGGTCCTTAGCAGATATTAAAGGCATAAGACCCTCCATGTGCATGCATAAAATTAATCTTGTGGATGGTGCTAAGCCATCTAGAGAAAGACAGAGGAGGTTGAACCCTCACATGGAGGAGGCAGTTAGGAAAGAAGTCCTAAAGTTGTTAGATGCGGGCATTATCTATGCCGTTGCTGATAGTGAGTGGGTGAGCCCGGTTCAAGTTGTTCCGAAGAAATCGGGTTACACTGTCACCACTAATGAGAAAGGTGAGGAAGTGCCTACTAGGGAAGTGACTGGGGCTAGAATGTGCATAGATTTGCGCAAACTTAATGCTGCAACAAAGAAAGATCACTTCCCTTTGCCCTTTATTGATCAGATTCTAGAGAGGTTAGCAGGACATGCGTATTATTGCTTCTTTGATGGTTTCTCGGGATATAACCAAATTCCTATTACACCAGAGGACCAATCCAAGACGACATTTACTTATCCCTTTGGCACATTTGCTTTTAGGGGGATGCCCTTTGGGCTATGTAATGCACCTGCGACCTTTCAAAGGTGTATGACCTCCATATTCTCTGATTTGATAGAAATATGTGTCGAAGTCTTCATGGATGACTTCTCTGTATTTTGTGACAGTTTTGATGGGTGCCTCGAGAATTTGACAATGGTTTTAAAACGTTGTTGTGAGACAAATTTGACCCTTAGTTGGGAAAAATTTCACTTTCTCGTGAGGCATGGTATTGTGTTAGGGAACTTGGTATCTAGTAAGAGGATTGAGGTTGATAAAGCAAAAATTGATGTGATTTCTAAATTACCTCCCCCTGTGTCGGTTAAAGGTGTGCGAAGTTTTCTGAGCTATGCGGGTTTTTATAGGCGTTTCATAAAAGATTTTTCCAAAATTTGTAAGCCTTTATGTAACTTGCTCGCTAAGGATACTGAGTTCATCTTCGACCAAGAATGCTTGGAAGCATTTAATTTGTTGAAAGAAAAATTAACTTGTGCCCCCATTCTGTCTAGCCCCAATTGGTCTCTACCTTTTGAGATCATGTGTGACGCGTCTGATTTTGCGATTGGGGCTGTGTTGGGGCAAAGAGTGGACAAATTACCTCATGTGATTCATTATGCAAGTAGAACTTTAAATGATGCACAACTAAATTATACTACCACTGAAAAAGAATTTTTAGCGGTTGTGTTTGCTCTTGAAAAGTTTCGTTCTTACTTGCTTGGATCCAAGGTAATTGTCTATTCTGATCATGATGCATTAAAATACTTGTTAAATAAAAAGGATGCTAAATCTAGACTTCTTAGGTGGATGCTCCTACTTCAAGAGTTTGATATTGAGATTAGAGACAAAAAGGGGACTGAAAATGTGGTAGTGGATCACTTATCTAGGCTTGAGGACTTCACTTTCACGAGTGTTATTGATGGGGCGATTCCGGTTAATGAAAGTTTTTCGGATGAGCAACTTTTCGCTCTACATGTCCAAGAGCCCTGGTATGCCGATTTTGTGAATTATCTTGTGACTAATTTGATGCCACCACACTTCAGTTACGACCAAAAATGAAAGTTTAAGTCGGATGTGAAGCATTATATTTGGGATGACCCTTATCTGTGGAGAGTGTGTCCGGATAAGATTATTCGGCGTTGTATTCCTGAGCATGAGCAGGCTAGTGTGTTGAAGTTTTGCCATGAGCTCCAATCTGGGGGCCATTTTAGTGGGCAAAAGACCGCTAGAAAAGTGCTTCAAGCGGGGCTATATTGGCCCACCTTATTTAAAGATGCTCAGGAATTTTGTGTAAGGTGTGATAGATGCCCAACGGACTGGCAATATAGGAAAAAGAGATGAGATGCTCCTACAACATAATTTAATTGTTGATATTTTTGATGTTTGGGGCATTGATTTTATGGGTCCCTTCCCCTCCTTCCCATGGTTATTTATACATTTTTGTTGCTGTTGATTATGTGTCCAAGTGGGTGGAAGCAATTCCTACCCGCACAAATGATGCTAACATTGTTTGCAAGTTTGTTCATGACAATATTTTTGGCAGGTATGGAGTGCCACGAGTCATCATCAGGGACCAAGGGACACATTTCACTAACCATATGTTCAACCAAGTGCTAAATAAGTATGGGGTTGGTCACAAGTTAGCTACGGCCTACCATCCTCAAACTTCGGGCCAAGTGGAGGTAAGCAATCGCCAAATCAAAGCAGTGCTTGAGAAAACAGTACGTCCAAATCATAAGGATTGGTCTTTAAAGTTGTGTGATCCACTGTGGGCGTATCGGACTGCATATAAAACTCCCATTGTTATGAGTCCGTACCGCATAGTATATAGGAAAGAGTGCCATCTTCCGGGTAGAGTTGGAACACAAAGCATATTGGGCAACCAAATAGCTTAACATGGATTTAGGTCTAGCGGGAGAGAAGAGGTTGCTCGATTTTGATGAGTTGGCAGAGTTGAGGCAAGATAGTTATGAGAGTGCTAAATTGTACAAGGAGAGGACCAAGCGGTATCATGACAAAATTTTAAAACCCAAGTTTCTTAAACCGGGTATGAAGGTCCTTCTCTTTAACTCTCGCCTCAAACTTTTTCCTGGAAAATTGTGTTCAAGATGGACGGGTCCATATGAGTTGGTCCGTGTATTTCCTCATGGAGCAGTGGAGCTAAAAAATTTGAAAGATGGGGTGATTTTCAAAGTGAATGGACACCGGGTGAAGCCGTATTATGAGGGGCTATCTATTATTGAAGACATCAATGAGATTGATGTAATCGATTTGATGGAACCGGAGGAAGCCACGTAATCTTTATGTGGCATTATGTCGAGCCAATGACTTAAACCAAGGCGCTTGTTGGGAAGCAACCCAACCAGGTATCATTTTATTGCTTTATGTTTTTCCTTTCAGTTTATCATCATTTTTGAATTGGGAGTGTGTTATTCTTCAATGCCATGAGGACATAGCATATTTTTGGTTTGGGGGTGGTGGTACTCATATATATATATTAAAAAAAAATTATTATTATTGCTTTCGTGTCTTTTAATTTTAGTCGGGTTCGAACTACGGTGACCTGAGCCCCTTATTGTCCTAGGGGGAACGTAGGCAACTTCGGTGCGGTCAAATTAATTTTCTTGCTTTTGATAAAATAAAAGAAAATTCTCTCGTAGTTTTTGTACTTTTTTTTAACTACCACCAATGATAATTTATTTTGCAAATATGGATAAAAGCTTGTGAATTTCTGTATATGTGAAATTTATTAAATATTTAACTTGGGTTCCATGATTAAGTTATAACTCCCTAGTGCACTATTCAATATATACCGTATCTTTGGGTGTTAAAATCTTTGCTTATCTTTATCGAGTTATAGTACCCTTGCATTATCTTATGTGAGATTGTGTGATTAAAGGGTAGGCATGAGGAAAATTGGACTTTGAGTCTCCTTGAAATGAGTCCCAGTTGAGTATAAAAAAAAAATCCCCAATAAAATGGTCTTAGTTAGGAAGAGTGGAGAAATGGCAAGGAGTGAAAACATTGAATCGAATGCTCGCTAAAATGCGATAAAGGCCAAAAATAAAAGGGATATGTGGTAATACGATAATTCTCAAATCCTTGGTGCCAATCCCCATTCCAAGAATAAATAAAATTCTTGTACCTACGAAGATCTAAATGGCCAGAAATATTGTGGATAAATAAATGAATAAATATAAAGGGGAATCAAGCGATAAATTGTGTGGGAGATCATCAAAGGAGAATCATGTGTTGAATTTTTCTTATGCCTTGCTTTAATATGGTTTGAGTGAATAAAAGAATGTTTGGGTACTATGCTTTATAAAGTTATTCATATCTTGATAGGCTAATGAATGGTATTTATATTCTATATGCACAAGAGATTTATAGCTTAATCATTTTGCCTAAGAAAAATATTTAATTTATTCCAAGTGTATAGTCATTTGCATGGTTTTGTTCCTAACCCGTGTTGAGAAGTATGGTAGTTTATTTTTCATGTTAACTATGGGAGAGACCCAAAAATATTGTATTAGTTTTGTTTATTTTTGTTTTTTAGTTATAGTAGTATTTATTTATGTTTAGTAGTTTAGTTTTATTTTTATTCGTTATTTTTATTTGAGGACAAGTAAATGATTAAGTTTGGGGGTATTTGATGAATGAGTTTTTACTCATTCTATTGGATACTTTTTAGGCTTAATTATTGCTTTGTTCTCAAGCTTTTGTTATTTGATTAGGTTCTTTTTGTGTTTTTGTTGTGTAGGGTGGTTATGTGCTCAATCTAGAAGAAAGGGAGAGAAAATGAGCTTAATTGATCGAAGTTGGGAAGGCCAAGGACTGATGTGCAAAGACTGCTGAAATCCAGGGACCAATCTGCCAATTCTGAAACTTTAGGATCAAACTGTAGCAATCTGAAAGCTCCGGGACTATTCTGTACATTCTGAAAGTCTGGGGACTGAACTGCAAAATCGAGAAACTTCAAGGACTAAAGTGAAATTTTGGAATTCAGTCCTATGTTGTCGCAAGCAAAAGATCAGAAGGAGTTTTGATTTTCTAATTTATTTAGGATTTAGTATTATTTAGTTTCTTTTTATCTTTTTGATTTCTTTTCCTACAAATTTAGCTTTCTTTTTCCTTTTAGATTTAGGTTAGTTTTACCCTATAAATACTAGGTTAGTTTCATTGTATTTTTTTATCAATCATGTAGCTAGTAAATATTTTGTAAGGTTTGCAAGGTTGGAGGAATTGGTTCTTTGTCTATGAAGAACTAAATTCACCAACTACGAATTGGAGGTAACTTTTATCAATTCTATGTTTTATTTTTAATTCTTCCAATCCAATCTTTTTCTTGTTCATCATAATAATTTTAATTCCGTTTTAGAGTTTCAACTTTATGTTAAGATAATTTTGGCTCTTTAACTACTTGGGTATAAGTTCTTGCACTTGCGTGGAGATTTATACATTGACCAATATTGTGTTGATTAGATCCAATTGAGGACCTTGCGGAAGTCAAAAAGATCTAGGTTCAAATATTCTTAAGAACTTTATGAACTCTTGGCATGTGAAACGGACCTTGCGAAAAGTAGAACATAAAGAGAGTATTAGGATTGCAACCCGGCCACCTAACCGTCCCAATTATTAAAGTAGTGAATGAACCCTTGAATTGTAATTGGTGTTTTTAAATTATTAACATAGTATAGAAAAGATGATTGTGAATCTATATTCCGCTATCCCTATCATTATATGCTAGTTCATGTTGATCACTTATCTTTATTTTATTGTTTTTAAAATAGTTAACTAAGTTAGAATTAATCCAAGTCTCTGTGGTTCGACCCTTCTCTTTTGCATATTGCTATGACGATAGCTCGTGCACTTGCGAGGTATTATAATTTTGTCTATCAGGTTGCTAAGGGATCGGTACAGTGCTATCATTGTAAAGAGTAGGACACTACAAGAGGGATTGTCCCATGCGAGGGGAATAAATCGGCGAATGTGGTAACTGGGGGTAAAGATGTACTGGTTCTAAGTGTTAGTAGTGCGCTAGAATCATGGTGTCTGGATTCGGGGCATCATTCCACTCATGCGGGCATGCAAAGGAGAGGGAAAATTATACTTCCGGTGATTTCGGAAAGGTCTATCTGGCGGATGGCGAGCCTTTGGAAATCAAGGGGAAGGGGGATGTCAGAATAGGAGCATTGGACGGGAAGATCTTACATCTACACGGGGTCAGACACATTCCGGGTTTGAAAAAGAACCTGTTATCAGTTGGGCAGCTTGATGAAGAAGGTTACAAGGTAACTTTTGGCTGCAGGAACTGGGTTATTACCAAAGAGGATTCAGAGATCGCTCGGGGTAATAAAGACGGGACATTGTATTTGGCGAAAACACCAAGGATAGTATCACGGTGGCATCAGTCAAGGGTGATACGGATTTGTTGGGCACTGTCGATTGGTCACATGAGTGAGAAGGGGATGAAAGTACTTTGCTCAAAGTGATTACTACCAGGTTGAAGACATTCGACGTGGGGATCTGCGAAAGATTGTGTGTATGGCAAACAGGCGAGAAGTAACTTCTCAAGGACAGGTAGGGCTTTGAGGGAAGCAAAGTTGGAATTTGGGTTCACACAGATTTTGTGGGGGTCCGGCCCCGGTAACTTCTCTAGGTGGTGCGTCATATTACATGTCGTTTATTGATGATTCGACAAGGAGGTCTTGACTTATTTTCTTGAAACCAAAGATAAGGCATTCGAGGTGTTTAAGAAATGGAAGGCTTTGGTGGAGAATCAGACGAGTCTTAAGTTCAAAAGCTTGAGGTCTGACAATGGTGGGGAGTATGAGCTCGGGGAGTTCAAGGAATATTGTGCAGCGAATGGCATTCGTATGGTGAAGACACCAAAGGCACACCTCAACATAACGGGGTTGCATAGAGGATGAACAGGACATTAAACGAGTGGGCTAGAAGTATGAGGTTGCAGTGTTGACTTCTGAAGACGTTCTGGGCATATGCAGTTGACACAGCGGCTTTCTTGATCAATAGGGGGCCATCGGTACCATTGGAGAATGAAATTCTAGAGGAAGCATAGAGTGGCAAGCAGGTAAATTTGTCCTTTCTTCGCATATTTGGCTGCGTTTCATATGTTCATATTGATTCTGCTGATAGAACTAAAATAGATGCTAAGTCTGTAAAGCGTACATTTATTGGTTATGGAGGGGATGGCTTCGGGTATAAGTTTTGGGATGACCAAAATCATAAGGTCATTCGTAGTCGGGATGTCATATTCAATGAACAGGTTTTGTACAAGGACATAAAGGGGGCATCTGATGGGATTAGTGTTGTGTTTCGGAGTAACATGCGCAGCAGAATTAAGCATTTAAAATTTTCATGAAACCCAAAGCCATAGATCCGTTCATATGATTATATCAAATACAAGCAATATGAACACTATAATACTAACTCTTGATGCCTTTGAATTTAATCTTTGATCTTGGTGGAGAAATCGAAGCTTGATCACGAACAAGTAAGAACACGTACTTTGAAGATGATGAGCTTCACCCTCTAGCGGTATCCACACCACGAACGAATATCAAGAGCACTTGATCTTGGTTGCTAGACCAAATCGAGAAATACGTTTTCTCAATTGTA
This sequence comes from Campanula takesimana, assembly GCA_026119855.1. Taxonomy (NCBI): domain Eukaryota; kingdom Viridiplantae; phylum Streptophyta; class Magnoliopsida; order Asterales; family Campanulaceae; genus Campanula; species Campanula takesimana. The sequence continues at coordinate 132,050 of JAOWBW010000232.1, forward strand.
TTTTTGACTATATGCAATATTATTGTGTTTGTTCTTGTTCTTTAATCTAGGGATTTCTTAAAACAAGAAATAACTCTCAAAAACTCGTTGGAAGCTTGCAAAAACACATGTACTGTTTAGGGATGAATTAGGGCTATTTATATACAAGTTAGACCTATTCCAAATAGGTAACTTATGTCTAAACCCGCAAGAAAACGGATTAAGGAAAGTTCCTACCGAAACCGACTGGTCCGGTCGGGTATGGCAAGTGGTTCGACCGGACCCATTATGGTTCGCCCGGGTCCTTCCACTGGTCCGCCCGGACCTCTCCTTATTACATTTTTCTTCCTCTAATTTCCTTAAATCCCGAATGGTCCTTCGACCTAATATTTCAATGTAGTCCTTTATGATTCGTTCTATTTGTGTGTGACCCTTTAGGATTACACTAAGTTGGCAATGGGTTCAAACATGAAACCATAAGATATGAATAGGTTCTAGCAAACCGTCATACCTACCCAAATAGTGTAACTAGATACAAGTTCGCATTCCTTTAGAATATGTCATAATCCTTTTGTCCACGATGTCATTGAACACAAGTCATGGTCAACAAGTCAACTTGTCTTTGTTCAATACTTTCTCGATTCCGAATATGTTGATAATCCAAATGACATTGATCCAATCAATTCATTTGAGTCCGACCGAACATTTTCTTCAATATCATTCCTACAAAAGGCCCAAGCTTGACATCTCTCCGAAGAGGGACAAATCCATTTAGCATATTATTCTTCCCTACATGAATCCGATTATGCCAATCATACCCTTTATAACTATCCGGTTAAAGGTAGCGTTTGAATATGTCAAACATAATGTTCATCAAGTGGAAGACTATAATAACTTCATGTCTAAGGATTCAAATGACATAACTAATATAAGATATATGTATGACATTGACCATGACATAAATCTCATAGATCGGGTCATGTCCAGTACTAAACAAGTACCTATAAATCAAACATAATCATCCCATGATTATTTAGCCTTTACACTAGTGCTTAACAAGTACTAGGGATGGAGATTATTATAAGTAAACATGAACAACAATAATAATCAAAACATCTCTGTATTAATATGAATAAATGATAACAATTACAACGTTTATTAAACGTGCCTAGGGCACCAACACCAACAATCTCCCACTTGCCCTAGGCCCAATCTCCCATGTATCTAATACCCATGGACCTAACATGACCATCATGTTTAGCTTGTGGAAGTCCCTTTGTTAGCGGGTCCGCGACATTGTCATCAGTTGGTACTCTGCATATATTTACGTCTCCCCTATCAATGATTTCTCGAATGATATGAAAATGCCTAAGTATGTGTTTGGATTTCTGATGTGCCCTTGGTTCCTTTGCTTGAGCAATAGCACCATTATTATCACAATAAAGGTCTATTGGATTAGCAATACTAGGAACCACTTCAAGATCAGTAATGAACTTCTTAATCCAAACAGCTTCCTTTGCAGCATCCGATGCAGCAATATACTCAGCTTCTGTTGTAGAATCAGCGGTTGTACTCTGCTTGGAACTCTTCCATCTTACAGCTCCACCATTTAACATGAACACAAAACCCGATTGTGATCGACTGTCATCTCTGTCAGTTTAGAAGCTTGCATCCGTGTAAGTATTTACCACGAGATCATCTTCCATTCCTCCATAGACCAAAAATGAATCTTTAGTCCTTCTCAAGTACTTAAGAATCGCTTTTACAGCCATCCAGTGATTTTCACTGGGGTCGGATTGGTATCTACTTGTCATACTCAAAGCATAAGATACATCCGGCCTAGTACATATCATGGCATACATGATGGACCCAATTGCCAAAGCATATGGAACATCATTCATTTTCTCACGCTCATATTTTGTCTTAGGACATTGAGTCTTGCTTAGAGAAACTCCATGTAGCACTGGCAAGGTACCTCTCTTAGAATTTTCCATTCGGGATCTTCTAATGACCTTGTCAATGTATGTACTTTGACTTAAACCAATTGGCTTCTTTGATCTATCTCTATAGATCTTAATGCCAAGGATATATGCGGCTTCACCCATATCTTTCATTGCGAAGCACTTTTCTAACCAAGTCTTTACAGGCTGAAGTGTAGGAATGTCGTTTCCAATGAGCAATATGTCATCCACATAAAAAATAAGGAATAGTACTATGCTCCCACTAGTGTTCTTGTATACAAAAGGTTCATCTTCGTTCTTGATGAAGCCAAACTCTTTGACCGATTCATCAAAAAGGATATTCCAACTCCTAGAAGCTTGCTACAACCCATAGATGGATTTCTGCAATTTGCATACTTTAGAACTTTGTTCAAAACCCTCGGGTTGTGTCATATAGACATCCTCTTGCAAATTCCCATTAAGGAAAGCGGTTATGACATCCATTTGCCATATTTCATAGTCATGATATGCGGAAATGGCAAGCAAAATTCTTATAGACTTGATCATTTCTACGGGTGAAAAGGTTTCATCATAGTCAATACCATAAACTTGCCTATAACATTTCGCTACAAGTCTAGCTTTGTAAGTATGCACCTTCCCATCCATGTCAGTCTTCTTCTTGAAGACCCATTTGCATCCTATGTTTTTTACACCTTCGGGCGCATCAATCAAGTTCCAAACTTGATTATCTTGCATGGATTGTAATTCGGATTCCATGGCTCTAAGCCATTTCTTCGAATCAGGAGAAGACATCTCCTCTTGATAGGTGGTTGGTTCATCATTATCAATGATCTCTACCTCATTACTATCCGTTACGAGCCATATCTCTCGGGCTCGGACCGTAACCTACCAAATCTGCGAATTACTTGTGTATTTTGAACAGGTCCCACAATTCCTTGTGGTTCTTGTTCTTGTTCCACTATCGGTTCAATGTCATTTTCTGGGTCTCAAACCTCTTCGAGATTTATTTTACTCCCACTGATTTCTTTGGAGAGAAACTCTTTCTCTAGAAAGATACCAGTTCGGGCAACAAAGACTTTGTTGTCCGTTTGGTTGTGTAAAAGTAATATCCTTTAGTTTCCTTAGGATATCCCACGAAAATACATTTATCAGATTTGTATGCAAATTTGTCTGAGACAAGTCTTTTGACAAAAGCTTCGCAACCCCAAATCTTCATGAAAGACAAACAAGGTTTCTTTCCGCTCCACATTTCATATGGAGTCTTTTGAACCGATTTTGTTGGAACACGATTTAGTGTGAAAGTGATGGGTTTCGTAGTAACATGCGCGGCGGAATATAGCATTTAAAATTTTATGAAACCAAAGCCCATAGATCCATTCATATGATTAAATCAAATACAACAATATAAATACTAGAAAAACTAACCCTTGATGACTTTGAATTTGGTCTTTGATCTTGGTGGAGAACTTGAAGCTTTAATCACAAAAGTAAGAACACGAACTTTGAAGATGATAAGCTTCACCCTCTAGCGGTATCCACACTACGAACGAATATCAAGAACACTTGATCTTGGTTGCTAGACCAAAATTGTGAAACACGTTTTCACAATTAATATGAACTATATGTAATTTTGTTTGTGTATTATTTTGTTCCTCAATCTAAGATGTCTTAGAACAAAATAAACTCTCTCAAACTCTTTGGAGACTTGCACAAAAGCTATGATATGATTCTGGCCGAATTTTGCTGTTTATATACAAGTTAGACCTATTCCAAATAGGAAACTTGTGTCTAAACCCGTCCAAAATTCTTTTCCAAATCAAATTAGGAAACCAGTCCCAACATGGTGTGCGGCCACCCAAAACAGCTGTGCGGCCGCACATCTATCTGGAAGGTTTCTGGTACTATTTGACCAAACTGTGCGGCCGCCCAAGATATCCTGTGCGGTCGCCCACTTGTCCAGATTCCCAAAGTTTCCAAATTCCAATAAATACCTTATTTAAGATTCGTTCTATGTCTGTGACCCTCTAGGATTACACTAAGTTGGCAATGGGTTCAAACATGAAACCATAAGATATGATTAGGTTCTAGCAAACCGTCATACCTACCCAAATAGTATAACTAGATACAGTTCGCATTCCTTTAGAATATGTCATAATCTCTTTGTCCACGATGTCATTGAACACAAGTCATGGTCAACAAGTCAACTTGTTTGTTCAATACTTTCTCGATTCCGAATATGTTGATAATCCAAATGACATTGATCTAATCAATTCATTGAGTCCGGCCCGAACATTTTCATCAACATCATTCCTACGAGAGGCCCAAAGCTTGGCATCTCTCCGAGGAGGGACAACTTCCTTTAGCTTATTACTCTCCCTACGTGAATCCGATTGTGCCAATCATACCTTTATAACTACCCGGTTAAAGATAGCGTTTGAATATGCAAACATAATGTTCATCAAGTGGAAGACTATAATAACTTCATGTCTTAGGATTCGAATGACATAACTAATATGAGGTATATGTATGACATAGACCATGACATAAATCTCATACATCGGGTCATGTCCAGTACCTGTTCCAAACAAGTACCCATAAATCTAACATGATCATCCCATGATCATTTAGCCTTTATACTAGTGCTTAACAAGTACTAGGACGGGAGATTATTATAAGTAACATGAACAACAATAATAATCAAAACATTTCTTTATTGATATGAAATAAATGATAAACAATTACAACGTTATTAAACGTGCCTAGGGCACACTACCAACAATCTCCCACTTGCCCTAGGCTAATCTCCCATGTATCTAATACCCATGGACCTAACATGACCTTCATGTTTAGCTTGTGGAAGTCCCTTTGTTAGCGGGTCCGCAACATTATCATCAGTAGGTACTCTGCATATATTTACGTCTCCCCCCCTGTCAACGATTTCTCGAATGATATGAAAACGCCTAAGTATGTGCTTGGATTTCTGATGTGCTCTTGGTTCCTTTGCTTGAGCAATAGCACCATTATTATCGCAATAAAGGTCTATTGGATTAGCAATACTAGGAACCACTTCAAGTTCAGTAATGAACTTCTTAATCCAAACAGCTTCCTTTGCAGCATCCGATGCAGTAATATACTCAGCTTCTGTTGTAGAATCATCGGTTGTAACTCTGCTTGGAACTCTTCCAGCTTACAGCTCCACCATTAACATAAACACAAAACCCGATTGCGATCGACTATCATCTTTGTCGGTTTGGAAGCTTGCATCCGTGTAAGCATTTACCACGAGATCATATCCATTCCTCCATAGACCAAAAACGAATCTTTAGTTCTTCTAAGTACTTAAGAATCGCTTTTACAGCCATCCAGTGATTTCACCGGCCCCGGTTGATTGGTATCTACTTGTCATGCTTAAAGCATAAGATACAGCCGGCTAGTACAAATCATGACATACATGAGGACCCAATTGCCGAAGCATATGTAACATCATTCATTTTCTCAGCCCATCTTTTGTCTTAGGACATTGAGTCTTGCTTAGAGAAACTCCATGTAACACGGCAAGGTACCTCTTTTTAGAATTTTCCATACGGAATCTTCTAATGACCTTGTCAATGTATATACTTTGGCTTAACCAAGTAGCTCCTTGATCTATCTCTATAGATCTTAATGCCAAGTATATATGCGGCTTCACCCATATCTTTCATTGCGAAACACTTTCCCAACCAAGTCTTTGCGGACTGAAGTGTAGGAATGTCGTTTCCAATGAGTAATATGCCATCCACGTATAAAATAAGGAATAGCACTATGCTCCCACTAATCTTCTTGTATACACAAGGCTCATCTTCGTTCTTGATAAAACCAAACTCTTTGACCGATTCATCAAAACGTAGATTCCAACTCCTTGAAGCTTGCTTCAATCCATAGATGGATCTCTGCAATTTGTATACCTTAGAATTCTGTTCAAAACCTTCGGTTGTGTCATATATACATCCTCTTGAAGTTTTCCATTTAGGAAAGTGGTTTTGACGTCCATTTGCCATATTTCATAATCATGATATGCGGCAATGGCAAGCAAAAATTCTTATAGACTTGATCATTGCTACGGGTGAAAAGGTTTCATCATAGTCAATACATGAACTTTTCTAATACCCTTTGCTACGAGTCTAGATTTGTAAGTATGCACTTTTCCATCCATGTCAGTCTTCTTCTTGAAGACCCATTTGCATCCTATGGTTTTTACACTTTCGGGTGCAACAATCAAATTCCAAACTTGATTGTCTTGCATGGATTGCAATTCAGATTCCATGGCTCCAAGCTACTAATCCGAATCAGGAGAAGACATTGCCCTTGGTAGGTTGACGGTTCATCGCCTCTTGGTAGGTTGACGTTCATCATTATCAATGATTTCCACCTCATTACTATCCGTTACGAGAAATCCATATCTCTCGGGCTCGGATCATAACCTACTAGATCTGCGAGTTGCTTGTGTATCTTGAACAGGTTCCACAACTCCTTGTGGTTCTTGTTCTTCTTCCACTATTAGTTTCAATGTCATTTTCTGGGTCTCGAATCTCTTCAAGATTTATTTTACTCCCACTGATTTTTTTGGAGAGAAACTCTTTCTCTAGAAAGACACCAGTTCGGGCAACAAAGACTTTGTTGTCCTCACGGTTGTAAAAGTAATATCCTATAGTTTCCTTTGGATATCCCACAAAAATACATTTGTCAGATTTGTGTGCAAGTTTGTCAGAGAAAGTCTTTTGACATAGGTTTCGCAACCCCAAATCTTCATGAAAGATAAACAGGTTTTCTTTCCGCTCCACATCTCATATGGAGTCTTTTGAACCAATTTAGTTGGAACACGATTTAGTGTGAATGCAGCGGTTTCTAGAGCGTAACCCCAAAAGGATATTGGAAGATCAACTTGACTCATCATTGATCGAACCATGTCTAACAAAGTCCGATTTCTCCTCTCGGACACACCATTCCATTGTGGTGTTCCAGGTGGATTCAATTGTGAAACTATTCCACAATTCTTTAGATGATCATCAAATTCATGACTCAAGTATTCTCCACCTCGATCTGATCGAAGTGCCTTAATACTTTTGCCAAGTTGTTTTTCTACTTCATTTTGAAATATTCTAAATATCTCAAAAGCTTCACTTTTATGTTTCATTAGGTAAACATACCCAAATCTACTATAATCATCAGTGAAGGTTATGAAGTATTGAAATCCTCCCCTAGCATTGCTACTTAATGGTCCGCATACATCGGAATGTATCAACCCCAATAAGTCGCTTGCCCTTTCACCAACTTGGTAAAAAGTGTCTTAGTCATTTTCCCAAGAAGACACGACTCACAAGTATCATATGACCCAAGGTCACATGAACCCAAGAGACCGTCCCCATGGAGTTTTGAGATACGCTTCTCATTAATATGACCAAGACGGCAATGCCACAAATAAGTATGATTTACATCATTAGGTTTAGATTTCTTATTTATATGATAGACATTGTCATTATTTTCATTCTTGACATTCAAGACATAAAGGCCATTAAATGAATTAGCAATACCATAAAGCACATCATTTAAATAAATAGAAAATTTCTTATTCTCAATAAGAAACTTAAAACCTTCATTATCCAAACAAGAAATTGAAATAATATTTCTACTTAAATCCGGAACATAATAACATTTGTTCAAAACAAGAATTAATCCGGAAGGTAAAGTGACTTCATAAGTCCCTACGGCTAATGCAGCAACTCTTGCTCCATTCCCCATGCGTAGGTCTACTTCACCCTCTTTAAGTAGTCTCCTATTCTTTAGACCCTGCACATTTAAACAAATGTGAGAACCACATCCGGTATCCAATACCCAAGAATCAGTGGTAGAAAGGAGAATATCTATCATATAGATATCTGAAGTCGACGCAGCCTTGCTGCTCTTCTTCTTCTTTTGCTCTTCCAAGAAAGCCTTGAAATTACGTTTCCAATGACCAATTTCTTGACAATGGAAACAGATTGCATCCTTTTGTGAATCGGGTTTTGCCTCAGAAGCCTTGGCAACCTTTGCCTTGCTTATCTTGGGTTTGACAACTTTCTTACCCTTTCCTTTGGCACTAGCCTTCTTCCCATCATGAACCAAGAGCACGGGAGAACCTTTCTCCGCAATCTTCATCTTCGCAGTTTTAAGCATCCCATGCAACTCGGAGAGATTCTTATCCATTCCATGCATGTTATAATTCATCACAAACTGATTATAACTTTTAGGCAATGAATTAAGAATGAGATCCGTGGCTAGCTCCAATGGGATTGGATAGCCAAGTTTCTCAAGGTGCTCTACATAACCTTTCATTTTCACCATGTGAGGACTCACTTGTTGCCCTTCATTCATTTTGCAAGTAGTGAATGCAACAATGGTCTTGTACCTCTCTTGCCTAGCTTGCTCTTGAAACATGGCTCTTAACTCCACGCCTATCTCATAGGCTTCCAAATGTTCCAAACTTTGTTGGAGTTTTGAGCACATGGTAGCAAGCATGAGACAACTTACATCTCTAGAATCATTACGATGTTTCTTGTAATTGTCTCTTTCTGCCCTAGGGGCAGTAGGTTCTGGTTCAGCAGGAAGTGGCCCATCAAGAATGTACAACTTATCTTCTTGCCTTAGAACAATTCTTAGGCTACGGATCCAATCCATAAAGTTCGTACCATTCTCTTGGAGCTTATCCTTCTCAATGATTGATCGCAACGAAATTGATTGAGTGTTAGTAGTCATTATCTACAATTAAGCAAAATTTCCAAAATTTAATAAGTATCATTTTCATTAAAGAAATAATTAATGTATTTTTCAAACAAAATACTCCCACTAAATTATATAACCTTCATATACATCCAATGTATAATATAATTTAATTGGGCTAAGATCCAACTTTAATTTAACTTTTGAGTCCACGGAGGCGGACCGCTCAAAACTAAATTAATTAGGCAGACAATCATATCAATCATATCCCATATGATTCTTAGATTCTTTTATGAGATTATTTGAGAAATCCAATTTCAAAAAAGCATGTTTAATCTCATCCTTTGCCTAGGCCCAAAACTGTTTTGACGCCTAATTAAGTCTAACCATTTTAAACGTATAGGAACCATTCAATTTAATGCACCTTGCGGAAGTAAGCCCACATTGAATTAATGAACCTCATCTTGCTCATACATGAATAAAATTAATGCACCTCGCGGAGGCGAACCCACATCAAAATCACTCATGTATAAACAATTGTTTTAATCATGGTATGGCAAAAAGAACTTAAAAAATTCCTTTGAAGGTTCATCACATATAGCACACAACACATTTATGAGCACATAATATAAACATGTTACGCATCAAGTTTAGCCACTAAATTAATCTCCATTAATTTAAGCATAATATTTATGTGTCATTAGTTTCTCTATAATTATGAGGATGAGACTCTTAGAACTTTGGTTATCATCTTCCAAATCAAAACAACAAGAAGTGCGGCCGAAACTAAGCCATAAGGCATCCACAATTCCGCACTAATTCAAGAAACCAAGAAAGTAGTCCATGTGGCCGAAACTAAGCAATGGATGGTCTCGATGAACGTAGGCCAATTGCATCCACAATTCCACATGGATCTCCAATCTTTGAATCAAGAACTTTATTTCTCAATTTTAGCAATTATCAACTCTTCATAATTCTAACTTCGTTTTATCTTTTAAACTTTGATTGCGATCAAGTTTGGGAAACACAATCTCGATGAACGTTGATTAGCCATCCAAACCTTGAACCAATCTTGGAATCACAAGACTAAAACAAATAGGAAAATCAAACCCCAAGATCCACACCCAAACCAACTACCCAAAACCCATTCTAGATCAGCAGGTCTGGCCTGGTTCTGTCACTGGTTCGGTTGGACCTCTCGAAAATTCCAAATTCTGATTTTTAACAAAAATCAGAGATTCTGATCATTGTGTGCAGCCGCCCAAGAATTACTGTGCGGTCGCCCAACTTTTGTGCGATCGCCCAGGTCATTCTGTGCGGTCGCACGGTGAGATCAGAAGGTATTTTTCAGTTCGAAATTTGTCTCAAAATTATTTTCCCCGATTATTAAAACTTTGATCCAATCAAAAATTAATAATCAAACAATTCAGAATCCACCATAATTTTTAGTGCGATTCAATAGTGCGATTAAAGTTGTAAAACAATAAACCACATGAAATCATATAACACATAAATATCATATATCCAATATTCATATCATGTTAGGCACATAAACAATTTATATACACACAACATGATCTAGGTATTGAAATAATCAACATGAACGGGGCTCTGATACCACTGATGGGTTTTGTAGTAACATGCGCAGCGGAATATAGCATTTAAAATTTTATGAAACCCAAACCCATAGATCCATTCATATGATTAAATCAAATACAACAATATGAATACTAGAAAAACTAACCCTTGATGACTTTGAATTTGGTCTTTGATCTTGGTGGAGAACTTGAAGCTTTCATCACAAAAGTAAGAACACGAACTTTGAAGATGATAAGCTTCACCCTCTAGCAGTATCCACACTACGAACGAATATCAAGAACACTTGATCCTGGTTGCTAGACCAAAATTGTGAAACACGTTTTCACAATTAATATGAACTATATGGAATTTTGTTTGTGTATTATTTTGTTCCTCAATCAAAGATGTCTTAGAACAAAATAAACTCTCTCAAACTCTTTGGAGACTTGCACAAAAGCTATGATATGATTCTGGCCGAATTTTGCTGTTTATATACAAGTTAGACTATTCCAAATAGGAAACTTGTGTCTAAACCCGTCCAAAATTCTTTTCCAAATCAAATTAGGAAACTAGTCCCGACATGGTGTGCGGCCGCCCAAAATAGCTGTGCGGCCGCACATCTATCTGGAAGGTTTCTGGTACTATTTGACCAAACTGTGCGGCCGCCTAAGACATCCTGTGCGGTCACCCACTTGTCCAGATTCCCAAAGTTTCCAAAATTCCAATATAATCCATATTTAAGAATCGTTCTATTGTCTGTGACCCTCTAGGATTATACCAAGTTGGCAATGGGTTCAAACATAAAACCATAAGATATGATTAGGTTCTAGCAAACCGTCGTACCTACCCAAATAGTATAACTAGATACAAGTTCGCATTCCTTTAGAATATGTCATAATCCCTTTGTCCACGATGTCATTGAACACAAGTCATGGTCAACAAGTCAACTTGTTTTGTTCAATACTTTCTCGATTCCGAATATGTTGATAATCCAAATGACATTGATCTAATCAATTCATTTGAGTCCGGCCGAACATTTTCATCAACATCATTCCTACGAGAGGCCCAAGCTTGACATATCTCCGAGGAGGGACAAATCCATTTAGCTTATTACTCTTCCCTACGTGAATCCGATTGTGCCAATCATACCCTTTATAACTACCCGGTTAAAGGTAGCGTTTGAATATGTCAAACATAATGTTCATCAGGTGGAAGACTATAATAACTTTATGTCTTAGGATTCGAATGACATAACTAATATGAGATATATGTATGACATAGACCATGACATAAATCTCATACAGCGGGTCATGTCCAGTACCTTGTTCCAAACAAGTACCCATAAATCTAACATGATCATCCCATGATCATTTAACCTTTATACTAGTGCTTAACAAGTACTAGGGACGGAGATTATTATAAGTAAACATGAACAACAATAATAATCAAAACATTTCTTTATTGATATGAAATAAATGATAACAATTACAACGTTTATTAAACGTGCCTAGGGCACCACTACCAACAGAAAGCAGCGTTTTCTAGAGCATAACCCCAAAAGGATAAAGGAAGATCAACTCGACTCATCATTGATCGAACCATGTCCAACAAGGTTCGATTCCTCGTCTCAGACACACCATTCCATTGTGGTGTTCCGGGTGGAGTCAATTGTGAAATTATTCCACAATTCTTTAGATGATCATCGAATTCATGACTCAAGTATTCTCCACCTCGATCCGATCGAAGTGCCTTAATACTTTTGCTAAGTTGTTTTTCTACTTTATTTTGAAATATTCTAAATATCTCAAATGCTTCTCTTTTATGTTTCATTAGGTAAACATACCCAATCTACTATAATCATTAGTGAAGGTTATGAAGTATTGAAACCCTCCCCTAGCATTGCTACTTAGTGGTCCGCATACATCGGAATGTATCAACCCCAATAAGTCGCTTGCCCTTCACCTCGCTTAGTAAAAGGTGTCTTAGTCATTTTTCCAAGAAGACACGACTCGCAAGTATCATATGACTCAAGATCACATGAACCCAAAAGGCCGTCCCCATGGAGTTTTGAGATACGTTTCTCATTAATATGACCAAGACGGCAATGCCACAAATAAGTATGATTTACATCATTAGGTTTAGATTTCTTATTTATATGATAGACATTTTCATCATTCTTGACATCCAAGACATAAAGGCCATTAAATGAATTTGCAATACCATAAAGCACATCATTTGAATAAATATAAAATCTTTTATTCTCAATAAGAAACTTAAAACCTTCATTATCCAAACAAGAAATTGAAATAATATTTCTACTTAAATTCGGTACATAATAGCAATTGTTCAAAACAAATATTAAACCGGAAGATAAATTGATTTCATAAGTTCCTACGGCTAATGCAGCAACTCTTGCTCCATTCCCCACTCGTAGGTCCACTTCACCCTCTTTAAGCAATCTCCTATTCTTTAGTCCCTGCACATTTAAACAAATATGAGAACCACATCCGGTATCCAATACCCAAGAATCAGTGGTAGAAAGGAGAATATCTATCATATAGATACCTGAAGTCGACGCAGTCCCACTGCTCTTCTTTTTCTTTTGCTCTTCCTTAAAAGCCTTGCAATTACGTTTCCAATTTCTTGACAATGGAAACAAATTGCATCCTTTTGTGAATCGAGTTTTGCCTCTGGAGCCTTGGCAACCTTTGCCTTTCTTATCTTGAGTTTGACAAATTTCTTACCCTTTCCTTTGGCACTAGCCTTCTTCCCATCTTGAACCATGAGCACAAGAGAACCTTTCTCCACAATCTTCATCTCCGCAGTTTTAAGCATACCATGCAACTCGGAGAGATTTTTATCCATTCCATGCATATTATAATTCATCACAAACTGATTATAACATTTAGGCAATGAATTAAGAATGAGATCCGTGGCTAGCTCCAATGGGATTGGATAGCCAAGTTTCTCAAGATTCTCTACATAGGCTTTCATTTTAAGCATGTGAGGACTCACTTGTTGCCCTTCATTCATTTTGCAAGAAGTGAATGCAACAATGGTCTTGTATCTCTCTTGCCTAGCTTGCTCTTGAAACATGGCTCTTAACTCCACGCCTATCTCATAGGCTTCCAAATGTTCCAAACTTTGTTGGAGTTTTGAGCACATAGTAGCAAGCATGAGACAACTTACATCTCTAGAATCATTACGATATTTCTTGTAACTGTCTCTTTCTGCCCTAGGGGCAGTGGCTTTTTGTTCAACAGGAAGAGGCCCATCGAGAATGTACAACTTATCTTCTTGCCTAAGAACTATTCTTAGGCTACGGATCCAATCCATAAATTTCGTACCATTCTCTTGGAGCTTATCCTTTTCAAGGATCGATCGCAATGAAATTGATTGAGTGTTGGTAGTCATTATCTACAATTATGCAAAATTTCCAAAATTTAATAAGTACCAATTTCATTAAAGAAATAAACTATGTATTTTTCCAAAAATACTCCCACTAAATTATACAACCTTCTTATACATCCAATGTATAATATAATTTAAATGGGCTAAGATCAAACTTTAATTTAATTTCAAGTACGCTTTGACGCACCGCTCAAAATCAAATTAATTAGGTAGACAATCATGTCAATCATATCACATATGACTCTTAGATCCTTTTCTGAGATTCTTTAAGAAATCCAATTTCAAAAAGCATGTTAAATCTCATCTTTGCCAAAGCCCAAAACTGTTTTGACGCTTAATTAAGTCCAACCATTTTAAACGCATAGAAAACTCTTATTCACTCATCTTGCTCATACATGAATAAAATTAACACACTTCGCTTTGGAGAACCCATATTAAAGTTACCCATGTACCAACAAGTGTTTTAATCATGGCATGGCAAGAGGACTTAAAACTTTCTTTGAAGGTTTATCACATATAGCATATAACACATTTATGAGCACATAATATAAACATGCTACACATCAAGTTTAGCCACTAAATTAATCATCATTAATTTAAGTATAATATTTATGTGTCATTAGTTTCTCTATAATTATGAGGATGAGACTTCTTTGAACTTTGGTTATTATCTCCAAATCAAGACAACAAGAAGTGCGGTCGAACTAAGCTATTGGCAACCACAATCCCTCACTAATTCAAGAAACCAAGAAAGTAGTCCATGTGGCCGAAACTAAGCAATAGATGGTCTCGATGAACGTAGGCCAATTTCATCCACAATTCCACATGGATCTCCAATCTTTGAATCAAAAACTTTGTTTCTCAATTTTAGCAATTATGAACTCTTCATAATTCTAACTTCGTTTTATCTTTGAAACTTTGAATGCGATCAAGTTTGGGAAACACAATCTCGATGAACATAGATTAACCATCCAAACTCTGATCCAATCTCAGAATCACAAGATCAAAACAAATAAGAAAATTAAACCCGAGATCCACACCCAAATCAACTGCCCAATCCCCACTCCAATTCAGAAGGTCTGGCCGGGTACTGTCACTGGTCCGGTCGGACCCGCCTCTGAAAAACCCAGAATTTTCAAGTCCAAAAACCAAACGCCTGACCCCCGCTCCAGACCCGATGGTCCGGCCGGGTGCCTGCTCTGGTCCGGTCGGACCTACGCAGAAAATCCCAGAATTTTTAAAGTTCGAAAATTTGTCTCAAAATTGTTTTTCCCGATTATCAAAACTTTGATCCAATCAGAAATTGATAACCCAAACAATTTTAAATCTAACATAATTTTATTGCGATTGAATAGTGCGATTAAAGTTTATAAAACAATAAACCACATAAAATTAAATAACACATAAACATCATAATCTAATATTCATATCATGCTAGGCACATAAACAAGCAATTTATATACACACAACATGATCCAGTATTGAAATAATCAACATGAACGGTGCTCTGATACCACTGTTGGGTTTCGGAGTAACATGCGCAGCGGAATTAAGCATTTAAAATTTTCATGAAACCTAAAGCCATAGATCCGTTCATATGAGTATATCAAATACAAGCAATATGAACACTAGAATACTAACCCTTGATGCCTTTGAATTTAGTCTTTGATCTTGGTGGAGAAATCGAAGCTTGATCACGAACAAGTAAGAACACAAACTTTGAAGATGATGAGCTTCACCCTCTAGCGGTATCCACACCACGAACGAATATCAAGAGCACTTGATCTTGGTTGCTAGACCAAATCGAGAAACACGTTTTCTCAATTGTATTTTTGACTATATGGAATATTATTGTGTTTGTTCTTGTTCTTCAATCTAGGGATTTCTTAGAACAAAAAATAACTCTCAAAAACTCTTTGGAGGCTTGCAAAAACACATGTACTATATAGGGACGAATTAGGGCTGTTTATATACAAGTTAGACCTATTTCAAATAGGTAACTTATGTCTAAACCCGCAAGAAAGCGGATTAAGGAAAGTTCCTGCCGAAACCGACTAGTCCGGCCGGGTATGGCAAGTGGTCCGACCGGACCCATCATGGTCCGCCCGGGTCCTTCCACTGGTCCGCCCAGACCTCTCCTTATTCCACTTTACTTCCTCTAATTTCTTTAAATCCCCGAATGGTCCTTCGACCTAATATTCCAATGTAGTCCTTTATGATTCGTTCTATTTGTGTGTGACCCTCTAGGATTACACTAAGTTGGCAATGGGTTCAAACATGAAACCATAAGATATGATTAGGTTCTAGCAAACCGTCATAACTACCCAAATAGTGTAACTAGATAGAAGTTTGCATTCCTTTAGAATATGTCATAATCTTTTTGTCCACGATGTCATTGAACACAAGTCATGGTCAACAAGTCAACTTGTCTTTGTTCAATACTTTCTCGATTCCGAATATATTGATAATCCAAATGACATTGATCCAATCAATTAATTTGAGTCCGGCTGAACATTTTCATCAACATCATTCCTACGAGAGGCCCAAGCTTGACATCTCTACGAAGAGAGACAAATCCATTTAGCTTATTATTCTTCCCTACATGAATCCGATTATGCCAATCATACCCTTTATAACTACCCGGTTAAAGGTAGCGTTTGAATATGTCAAACATAATGTTCATCAAGTGGAATACTATAATAACTTCATGTCTAAGGATTCAAATGACATAACTAATATGAGATATATGTATGACATTGACCATGATATAAATATCATAGAGCGGGTCATGTCTCGTACTAAACAAGTACCTATAAATCTAGCATAAGCATCCCATGATTATTTAGCCTTTACACTAGTGCTTAACAAGTACTAGGGATGGAGATTATTATAAGTAAACATGAACAACAATAATAATCAAAACATATCTTTATTAATATGAATAAATGATAACAATTACAACGTTTATTAAACGTGCCTAGGGCACCAACACCAACAATTAGTTCGAAACCAGAGATTGTTGAGGTAGATATTCCAGACTCGGGTGGGAGCAGGACGGTTCATGATGACCATGATCAGGGGTCACTGAAGATGAACCACATACTCCAGGACCGGATATTCCGCTGCGTAGATCCAGCAGATTGCGTGGATCTCCTGATAGGTATTATCCTTCGAATTACTATTTTTTGTTAACAGATAGTGGTGAACCGGAGTGTTATGCCGAGGCTGTTCGTAGTACACTTGGTGATAAGTGGAAAGCTGCGATGGATGATGAGATGGACTCATTGAAAGACAATGAAACTTAGGAGTTGATTAAACTACCTAAGGGGAAGAAGGCATTGCATAACAAGTGGGTTTACAGGATAAAGGAGGAGGCAAACGGCAGTAAGCGTTACAAGGCAAGACTGGTTGTGAAAGGGTTTCAGCAAAAATACGGTATTGACTACACCGAGGTATTCACTCCTGTTGTGAATATGACCACTATCAGAATGGTTCTGAGGATAGTAGTGGCAGATAATTTGTTGCTGGAACAAATGGATGTAAAGACGGCTTTTCTTCATGGGGATTTGGAGGAAGAAATTTGCATGGTACAACCAGAGGGATACTAGTCTAAGTGTAACGAGGAACTGGTTTGCAGGTTGACTAAGAGCTTGTATGGCCTTAAACAAGCTCCTAGGCAGTGGTACAGAAATTTTGATGGATTCATGCAAATTGATTTTATCAGATGTGAGGCGGATCATTGTTACTACTTCAAGAACACTGACAACGGGTACAAAATCTTGCTATTATATGTGGATGACATGCTAATAGCGGGCTCTAGTAGTAGATAGGTAAACAGATTGAAGGCACAGTTGTCAGAACGGTTCGAGATAAAGGATTTGGGGGAGGCCAGAAAAATCTTGGGCATGCGGATTGACCGGGATAGGGAGTCGGGTAAGTTGGTTCTTTCACAAGCAGAGTACGTCGAGAAGGTCTTGGCAAGATTTTGCATGTAAGAGGCAAAGCCAACAGGTACACCATTGGGTATGCACTTTAAGCTATCCGATAAGGACTCACCTAAGGGCAAGGAGGACCGTGACAAGATGGGTAAGACTTCAGGGAAGCAACATTGGGAAGCGGTTAAATGGATCCTTCGTTACTTAAAGGGTACTGCTGGTAAGTCTCTAAGTTTCTCAAGCAATGATGTCGTGTTAGCGGGTTATGTCGATGCGGATTTGGCATCAAGTGATCTTGATAAGAGGAGAAGTACTCTGGGTTATGTGTTTACATTGGGTGGTACGGCAATCTCCTGGGATTCTAAATTGCAGAAGATCGTGGCTCAGTCTACTGCGGAAGCAGAATATGTGGCTGTGACAGAGGCAAGCAAAGAGATGGTATGGTTGCAGAACTTCTTGGGTGAACTTGGGAAGACGCGAAGTGGTAATGCCCTCTACAGTGACAGTCAGAGTGCAATACATTTGGCTAGGAATCCAGCGTTTCATTATAGGACGAAACACATCGAGCTGATGTTTCACTACATCAGACATCTTTTGGAGAGGAAGATCTTAAGGTTGGAGAAGATTCAAGGATCGGAGAACCCGGCTGACATGTTGACCAAGGTTGTAAACCTTGATAAATTGAAGCTATGCATAGCTTCAATGGGGCTTGGAGAATAGGGGAGGAGGACGGCACTACCATGATCGAGGTGAGCACTATGGCACTAAGGATGAGTTAAAGACGGATACGAGGCTTGAATACAGGGGTTGATCTCTAGGTGGAGATTGTTTGAATAGAGATCGAAAAGGAAACGAAGGGAAGAAAATCTGTTTCGGAGGCGAGCGGGCGCCTGGTCTACACCAGGCGGGCGCCTGGTCTGATCAGAAGGATTGGTCTTTGGGCGAGAGGTAAGCGCGCGCCTGGTACATACCGAGGGGGCGCTCGGTGCCGCAGACGGGAATTCGGGAAAGAGCAGTATTTTCGGGATTTCTCTTGTGTTTAGGTTTAGGTCTTATTCTAGGGTGCATATTTAAGCAATGTTTCGCCCTTATACTCATTGTAACTCATATTTAACATATTATAGTGCAAGATCCTAGCTTGGTAGTGCCCCCAGACGTAGTCAAACATATTGACGAACTGGATAAACAATTTCTTGTGTTCTTTTGTCTTTTGCTTTGCTTTTATTATTTATTGTGCTTGTTTGTGGTGCGGTGATTTCTTGCGATTTGCTTGGGTGTTGGAGGGTCTATTCCACAACAATAACAACATTCTAAAATTACGAAATTAAAATCCTAAAAACAGTAAAATGGCGTTTTCACCCCTCAAACGACTCCGGAAGGCTAAAATCATGTCTAGTCACCGCGAGGCCGTGACTCAATATTTAATGCACGTTTCTCATGTCCACATCAAATTTTGTGGGATTCCGAGATCGTCATTTTTGAACCGAAAATTACCCTGCATCATCTTCTTATGCGACACTTCATTGAGGCGCATAACCCTTCCGCAGACTGATGCTCTCATTAAGCCATATGCGGACATGATCCCCTTCTGCGAGCGCATCATGTAAGCACATAGGATGGGACTAAGTGGCTACTTCTCCCAACTACTCTAGATGCAAGGCACAAATACCAACACATGATAATATGACAGATATCATATAAAGAAAGTTCACCATTCTCATTATACTATGTAATGCAATTTGTGATCATGATATCATGAAGGATCTATAACCGTCAATCACTAGTGACATACAATACAATGTGGTATTAAAAAGTGGAGCTTGTCTCCTGTACACCCGTCGCATGGCGTGCGGCGGGCCAGACGACTTTTCCAATATATATTTTTTTTTCGATTTTTTTTTTTGCAACCCCCAATTTTTTCCTCCCAACAAAAGTAACACTTGTTATAACGAAATGTAACACTTTTTTCTTTGAAATGTAACATTTTTTTAAAAAAAATGTACCACAATTTTGCTGCAATAGATTAAAGATAACATAAAAGATTGACAACTAAATTAATGTAACACTTTTTTTTTCAAATGTAACACTTTTTTTTTCAAATGTAACACTTTTTTTAAAAAATGTACCACAATTTTGCTGCAATAGATTAAAAAGCCATAAAAATTGACAACTAAATAAATGTCACACTTTTTATAAAAGAATGTAACACTCTTTTTTCAAATGTAACACTTTTTTTCTTTCAAAAATAACATAAGATTGACAAACTAAACTAATGTTACATTTTATAAAAAATGAATGTAACATTTTTTTCGTCAATTGTAACAGTTTATATTCTTAAATGTAACATTATATATGAAATGTAACAATTTTTAATTGAAAAAGTAACAATTGAAATGCAAACCCATTTTTTTTTTGTAAAACTGCTGTTACCTTTAACAGTAGAAAGTTACTTTTTGAAGATGAAAGTGTTACTTTTATCAGAACAGAGTGTTACATGTTAGCTGATGAGCAACTCAAACTTTTTGTGTGTAAAAAAAAAGTTTTTTTTTTTTAAAAAAATCAAACCATATCATGACCTATATAGTTTTATTCGTCTCGTCGAGACGAACACAACGGTATTTTTAATTATTTTTTTTCTGAGTTATACATCTCAAGATATAGCATTTTAAAGTTATTGGGTTTTTTTTTTTAAAAAAAATAGTGGACGCGTGGCAGCGATCTGGAAGATGGAGGTTTGATCTAGACAGTCAGATGTAGCGAGATTGGCTGGAGCGAGGAGCAGCGGATCCCGACGTCGCAGGCGTCGCACGGCGTGCGGCAGAACAAACTTCAAATCTTGTTATCTTTTTTCTAATTTACCATTGCCATGATTTAGTGAGATCATTAAAGTACGTTACGTATTTGTATTAGGTAAATGTCCTTAACTAATTAGTTAAAGTACTCCCTTTCCATTTTTTTCTGCTAATTAAAGACCACTTTAATTAAATGAATCCAAGTTGCATATTCTTATGCACATATGTGTACAAGTAGAAAGTTTAGGTCATGAATATGATGCATCCATTACATCTTCAAAAAAAAAAAAAAAAAACTATATTCTTGTGATATGAATTGGTAGCCACATAACCCCCACAAATGTCAAAGTAATTAGAAAAGATCAGAAAAGTTGCATCTTGAATTATAATAAAGAAACACAAAAGAGAATATTGAAGATAAAAAAGATGGTCTAGTCATCAAGAAAAGGGAAATAAAGAATACTAAATTGTCTCATTAGTCACTAATAAGATAAACAATAAATCACAATGTGGAAAAAGAAAAGGAAAATGACAAGTGATGAATGAATCTCAAAGGAAGGGATTCATTTTAGTGAGGTCGGAAAGTACTAAGAATGTGACCTAATTTATGATAAAAAAAAAAAACAAGGCATGTTATGGCTATGGATCATGAGCTCCATTATGAGATCCTTTCATGAAGAATGACCTAAATTTTTGATACCTACCCCAAAAAATAAATAGGTATACATGTACTACAACTTAGGAAGTGGATTTCTTGAAATCACCCTCTTTATATGTTATATACATAGCATGTCTCATTCAAAAGAGGAATAAATTTTCTTTTCAAATTAATGGCACATGTAGGTGGGGTTTGGGCAAAAAAAAAAAAAAAAAAAGATTTTTCCCTTAAAACGAGTAATCCAACGGTGAGAAGTTTGATATTTATAGCATCCAGCGTCACCGGCCCAGACATGTATAACATAACATTACGAGTGATTGGTGAATATTTTGGCATGGATTGGACCTCAAATGGGTCTCATGTTATCCTCTTTCAATATTTTTCTGATTAAAAATTCTCCAAATATTTTTCTTCCTAAAAAAGAGATCATTTATTTTATACATGATAAACGCTAACTCGAAAAATGATTGAAATTTCTAAGATTCAAAGGTCATTCATATCGTTAGAAGTCCATTCGCGCGCATACATGGATTATGTTCGCGTGAGTCCTAAAAGATTCATTCAATCATCTGCATGCAGTGTTGTAAAAGTCGCTCGTCTAGGCCGCTTAAGCGCTAGGCGCTCATGAAACGCATTGGTCCCGCCTAGGATATTATAACTATGTCTGAATTCTCGGTCCCGCCTAGATCCCGTCTAGGCCCCGCCTAGGCACTGGGCCCAGCTGCGGCGCCTAGCGCTTTTTAGAACATTGTTTGCATGTAAACATAAATTCAAAATTTTATTGAAAATAAAAAGTATGTTTTGAGAACGAAGCTTCCCCGATATTTCCCTAGTATTTAGAGAGAATACTAAGGACACATGGAAATTGAACTACCTTTATCTCTAAACTTTAGTGGTTGTTGCACAAGAAATACACAACATTTGGCTTGCACTTACTGAAGTTGTTTAAAGTGAAAAGCAACCATCTTTGTGCATCAATCATTTTAGGGCTTCCAATCCTAAGGAGATAGGGTTTCTATATTTAAATCAAGTTGTTGGCTTTATGAGGGAATCCTTTGGAATTTAGTACCAAATATAACAACCAAATTTTATGAGGTCCGGATAGCACTATCTTCTTGAATGGTTATATTCTTGGGTTAGAGAGAAAATGGCAATGATAGTGTTAATAATGCTTGTGTGTTTTAATAAGTTTTAGTTATTATAACTTGTTATAAATTAATTACCAGTAATTAACAAAAATAATATCACAACGCATTTTTAAAATATGTTTTTTAATGGAGCAATGATAGGGGAACAAAACAAAGTCACAAAATCTTGCTCACATAATGAGGTGGCGATATTTTATTGATGGCTTCGATAGTGGACCCACCACACTCTAATTAAAGCACCAATAAAATTATTACGCCTAAGATTTTTGTGAGCCCTTGGTATTATTCTTTTTACTGTTAGGAAAATTTGACTTTTCTAATATTTGGTTTATGTCCAATTAATTAACGAACAATAAAAAAGATTATGATTCAACAATATGATAAGGTTTTAAAATATTATGGAAGAAAAAATGAACCTAACTATCATGGATTTTGGTGCACAATTGCATGTTTAATTTCAATGTTCTAAAAGACGGGCGCCTAGGCGCTAGTCGGGGTGGTCCGCCGCGATTTTTGTCAAATCGGCCAAATTAGGCGCTAGGCGGATCTAGGCGGGCTTGGCGGATTTAGGCGGGCCTAGGCGAGTTTAGGTTGATTCAGTGAAAAAAAGCTTTGTTAATATTTTATCAATATACTACTCTGATCCGGTCATAAATATAAGCAAAAAAAACCTAGCTTTACACCTTTTAAAAAGTTAGTAAAAATTTGTTCCAAAAAAAAGTTAGGTAAAGTAGTCGATTATCTTGATTTTATAACAAAAATATATTAATATTACTAAGATTTCCGCACATTAAAATTACTATGGTTTGAATAACTACATACTCCCTCCGTCCCACTAGAAGTGGGACTAGAGGAGTGGGCACAATATTTAAGATAAAGTGATATATATATGTGGTAGAAAATGAAGAGAGAATGAGTGGGGTAAATAGTACTCCCTCCGTCCCAAAACACTTTGCACATATTTCCCTTTTGGGTGTCCCATTGGTAAGTCTCACTTTCCCAAAATGGAAAAGATTCCCACTACTTCTCTCTCCTCTCCACTCACAACAACTATCCACTTACTATTCTCTACCCCACTTTCTCTCTCCTTCCCACTCACACCACCCACTTTTCTTACACATTTTATTAATTCCCGTGCATTTCAAAAAGGGTGCAGGTTGTTTTGGGACGGAGGGAGTAGTGTTGGTTGAATAAAATGAGTGGTGAAAAATGAAGAGAGAGAATGAATGGGGTTAAATGGTGGGGAATGATGCATATAAGTATATTAAAACATTTTCATTTTGGGTAGTCTCACTTGATGTGGGACGGACCAAAAAGGAAAGAAGTCTCACTTCTAGTGGGACGGATGGAGTACATATTTATAAAAAAATATTAAAAATGCGCTAATTTCTCGGCCCCGTCTGGGCTCTCAAGGCGCTAGGCGTTGCTCCGCCGCCTAGCGTTTACTAAAACACAGCTTAATCTCAACGTAGCCTTCTATATCATTTGTACTCATTCAGTAGACCTTGCCTCTTTTGAACGAGCTAGTTTTGGATTATCCCATTCCATCTATTAATATAGTAACATTTGACTAAACTTGCATATAAATTGTGATAATGGCTTCAAATGCCTAAATATTCTCAAAATATTTATGACAATATTTGAAGTCAAATAAGATAGCCAAATGAACAATGGTTTAATTGTTAATAAAAAAAATACAAATAAGTAAAATATTGCTCATCAAATTATATCATACACAAAAGCTAGCAAGCATAGTTATGTAATAATCTGCTTCTCTCAATTTAGAGTTGGGAAGATATAACTCAAACAACAGGATGTCCAGATTAAGGTACCTGCTGAATCCAATATTACAGTGTGAAAATCACACAACGTTTTGTAAAATGTTTTATACACAATGTAAAATGTTCACTACCCAACGTAAAAAAACGTTTATTGTACAACGTGGAGCTAACATGAGAGCTAACACGTTTGATTCTTTTTTTTACGTTGGGTAGTGAACGTTTTACATCGTGTAGAAAACATTTTACAAAACATTGTGTGATTTTTACACCAGCAAGAGCACAGGAGCAAACTCCCGCAGCAGCAATTTGAAATCCACCAACCAGTATCATTCAATAAACACAACACCAATTTTGAAACGATCCAAAACAAAAGTAGCGACAATTATTATGGAAGGAGGGAGTATCCGGGAAAGAATCTATAAAACCACAAAGTAGGCAATATAAATTGAATAAAATCATATATCTGAGCATAATAATAGTAAAATCATACACCCCATAATTTCACATAAAAGCCTCTACATGATTCTGAGTATAACTGCAAAACTACACACAATAAGCTGAGCTTCCATTGTTTTACAGGCTTTTATTCTTCACTCGCATAAATGAATGTCGTGGATAATTACCTCCATAAAGAATAAATTATGGCAACTCAAGATCTTTTTTTTTTTTTTTGGCTCAAAACAAGTTCAACAAACGTTTCCGTTCATCACGTAGCTGGGAATAGACACTAGAAAACGAATACAGGAGAAGTTTGAGGCAGCATTGACTTTTTAGTCAGCTCTGGATTGACCAGCTCGGGAGGACAAGATGATACCAACAATGAGGCCGTATAGTGCAAGAGCTTCAGCAAAGATGAGGATAAGGATCATTCCAACAAAAAGCTTTGGCTGTTGGGCATTTGCTCTGTACAACAAAACCAAACACTTAATCAAGGAAAAAAAAAGAGGGGTGGGGCGGGGGGGGAGGGGGAAGGTATGTCAAAAAGATTTGATCCGTTTCAAAAAAGTAGCAGCTTTAATTTCGAACCACATTTCCACAATCAAAAGCAGCTGCAAGCACATTTTATTTTAATCTTTAATCACATGCAACTTAGAGGGGTTTTTTTTTTTTTTTTTTTTTCCCTCGGGGTACAAGCGATTCAGATATTATGCATAAGCTACCCTGAACCACAGAACTATTCACACCCTCACACTGCTATAGGCTAACTCTGTAAAAAGAATCGGAGGTGGGTGGAAAGTTAAATCCCATATATACGGATTTGGAGCTGCTCTAAGGGTGCCAATATCTAACCAATGGGTATACCCATTAGAATTTTATTATGCTTTAAAGCATGACATTTTAAATGGATAACACGCATTGGGCAAGTGAAACACCCATTTTGCTGCCCCTACCAGATGTGCTACACACCACTTCAGCCATCAGTAGCGATTTAGGCCACGGGGACTTTCTTTAGCAATGACCGGTTGAGATTAATAGCTCTACTATGTGTAATTTTTGGCCTAATTTAATCTCAACCTGTCAACCCCAAAAAAGACCACGTAACCTAAATCGCGACTAACGGCTGGAATGTTCAACGCATCGGTTGCAAAAGTAGTTCCAAAAGCCATTTATACACCACCAATTTTGATTATAGTTGTTGTTTTTCTAATTATCATCTTTTATTCAATGATAGTTACCAAGTAATCACAAGCTAAGAAACTGAACAGTAGTTGCCTTCTCATGCAAGGTGAACCCATGGACATGAGGTCGAACAAAGATGACGGTAGGATGGAAAAATTGAGTCAGTTTGACGAGAATAAATAAAAATTCACAAGGAGTTACAGAGTAGATGTTTTGAAAGAGGCTATAGAATCTTCTAAGGCATCATGGAAATTCCGTTCGTCATCCATTACTTTCAGGGATTCGAATGTGCAATGGTTCATGTATAGCAAGTTTGTTGTTTTGTGCCATATTTCAAGGGAGAAAAGACAACTGTTTTAAGGGAATAATATTCATTTTTGGA
Organism: Campanula takesimana; assembly: GCA_026119855.1. Taxonomy (NCBI): domain Eukaryota; kingdom Viridiplantae; phylum Streptophyta; class Magnoliopsida; order Asterales; family Campanulaceae; genus Campanula; species Campanula takesimana. The sequence goes on from JAOWBW010000232.1 coordinate 158,030, forward strand.
GTAGTTTATTTGGCTTCCACATGGACTCCAACATGGCAGGCTTTAAGGAGAGGCAACTCAAGACAACTTCATGAATGACTACCTTTTTAATAAATACTCATAAATGCAGACAAAAAACAAAATTACAAATGCCTATTCCATATAACGAGCATCTGTCTCGACTATGAATATCATTCACGAGAATCCGTTTAGTGTATAAAGGGTAATTTTTGATAAATAATAATCCAGAAATAAAGATCAAACCTGGCATGTCGTTAAGCAAATAATTCTCAGTTTTTTGCTTCTTTTTTTTTTTTTTTTTATGTCCCCATCACGTTTCTTTTTGGTTTTTTTATTACATGAATTTTCACAAGCTGGCCTGGCTGCCGTCCTTTTTTTTTTTTTTTTTTCGGGTACCTCCTCAGTTTTGTTACAGAGAAAGAACTTCAATTCAGTCACACTTCGGTCGTCCTGCCCGTGCTCCAGCAACTGGAATTTCTTCTGCTTGAATTGCTTTCTTCTTCAACAAGCCGCTCTGGCATTTCTTCTTCTTCAACTGAATATCAGTAGTCTAGTTAGACAGAAAACCACCAAAAAAAAGGAAAATTTACTAAGTTGATCAATGACATAATTAGGCGCATCAACTTAGTAAATTGTCCTTTTGGGGGGAGATTTTCTGTCTAACCAGACTACTGATATTCAATTGAAGAAGAAGAAATGCCAAAGAAGCTTTGTTGAAGAAGAAGCAATTCAAGCAAAAGAAATTTCAGTTGCTGAAGCACCGGCAAGACGACCAAAGTGTGTAAATGAATTGAAGTTCCTTCTGTGTAACAAATCTGAGGAGGTACCCGAGAAAAGAAAAAGGATGGTAGGCCGGCCAGCTTGTGAAAATTCATGTACCAAAAAAGAAAGGTGACAAGGGACGAAAGAGACGCACAAAAAAAAATAAAAAAATAAAATAAAATTATTTGCTTAACGACATGCCAGGTTTGATCTTTATTTCTGGATTATTATTTATCAAAAATTACCCTTTTATACACTAAATTGTTTCTCGTGAATGATATCCATATTCGATACAGATGCTATGATATGGAATAGGCATGTGTAATTTTGTTATGGTCCACACACTAGGGAGTCATGTGCCCTTCATATGCTGTAAATACCCCTCTAATTGTATTTATTTGGGATCTAATCTATCCTTCTCTCCGCTAAAGGGACCAAGCAAGCAATGTGTTGTTCCCCTAAAAAACTCAACTAGCTCTGATTCCTGCTCCTCTTCTCTATCGCCTTTTGCCTCTTGGTGGTTCGTGTAACGCTAATCTTTATCTAAGGAAACCTAATTATCGCATAGGACTTAGCATAATCATGTAGAAAGAGTTAGAAGCGGGATGTTCAATCCCATTTATAAGGATTTGGAACTGATCTTGACACCGACGGATGAGCTGCATCACTCCAGGCATCGGTCGCAATTTAGGCCAAAGGCCCTTTTTTAGGCAGTGACCGGTTGAGATAAATAGCTTTACGTGACTATATCGTAACCGCTGACTTGAGTGTTGCAACACGCCGATCATAGAAGCAGTTCCAAAACCCATTTATACTATACTCCCTCCATCCCACAACAAGGTATCCATTTTGCTAATTTAGGTTTCACATTAGCAAGTTTCCATAATCACAACAAAAATCCACTTACTATTCCCTACCCCACTTTTCTCTCTCCTACTTAACTTTTCATACTCACAACCCTCAGTAATTATAAATAAGTTTGCCGAACCATAAAACAAATCACCCCTGCACACTGTGTCATATGCTACCTCTACTCTCGAAAATGCATCTACAATTAAACCGGTGTGTAAAAGGTTATAACTACTTTAGCTAATTATGTAGAAAGAGTCATGGAAAGATAAATCCCATTAATTAGGATTTAGATCTGATCATGTGACTGACCGATGCGCTGCACTACTCGAGCCATCGGTCGCAATTCAGGCCACGGTGCCTTTTTAGGCAATGACCGGTTGAGATTAATAGCTCTATTGGTGCGTAATATTTGGGCCTTGTTTAATCTCAACCAATCATGGCCCAAAAAAAGCCATGTGACCCAAATCATGGCCGATGGGTGTATAGTTGCAATAGAATGGTCACATAATGGTTACGGAAGTAGTTCCAAAACCGATTTATACTATACTTCCTCTTTCCTATAACAAGCACCCATTTTGTCACCTTGAGTCTCACATTAGTAAGTTCCCATTTCTTAAAAAAATGATGTTTTAATACTTCATTAATAATGATACTCACCTTCCATACTCAAACAACTATCTACTTACTATTCCCTACCCCCACTTTCTCTCTCCTACTTCACTTTTCATACAACACTTACTTTTATATCATTTTTCCTTAATTCTCACTCCTAAAAGAAAATGGATACTTTGTTATAGGACAGAGGGAGTATGGTATAGTAATCGTGGGTGAAGGTCACCACCAATTTCTGTTATAGTTGTTGTTTTCACAATTATCCAATTATCATCTTTTGTTCAATGATAACTACAAAGTACTCACAAGCTAAGAAACCCAACAAGCATGCACGGTGAACACATGTACATTAGGCCCAACGAGACAATTGTTGGATGGAAAAACTGTGTCAATTTGACGAGAATAAGTTCAATTCATAACATGGAGTATACAGAGTAGATCTTTTGAAAGAGGTACAAGTATCTTCTAAGGCATCACGTTAATTCCGCCCTCATCCACTACTTTCAGGGATTAGAATGTAACGGTTCATGTATAGCAAGTTTGTTGTTCTGCGTCATATTACAAGGAAGAAACAATTCAATTGTTCAAGGGAATATTACTTGTTCTTTGAGAGTCATTAATTTAAAGAGAGGCTGCTGGGCAGTTTCATGAATGACTTACCTTTCTTTATTTCAATTTTTTAATAATCCCTAGAAATAAGGCAGTAAAATATGAATAATCTTACGCTAACAGAAAATACAAAATAAAATTTTACTTACATTGAAGGGTTGCACAGTACAACAATCAATGCACCATCAGTTGTACTAGATAACACTTCAATGCACCCAAAAGAATTACATGTATTATGTATTATTTACATATATGTCATGACCCATCATTTATTGCTTTGCGAACTGTCAACCCAAGAAGTAGCTGGCAGGAACAACAAACTTTTACTGTTTGTTTAGCACAAGTCCTGCACAACATTCTTCACCATTGTTTTCTAAAGCGGCCACCCGCCTCACCATTATAGCACTTCTCAGCATAGTAACCAGGAATGCTAGCCACCACCACCCTCGTCCCACGTCCCGGACCATGAGTCCCGGATCGTGGGTCATTTACGTCCCAGAACTTGAATTGGGTCGCTAAACTATCGTACCATAAATAAAGCTGTAAAGGTAGAAGCAGACTTTCGAATTGTTGTTGGTTGGTCGAAAATCATTTAGTCTTTGTTTGGATTCGAGTTGCCACAATCAATCCCATTCCATTTTAAGTTCCCTTCAACTTCCATGTTCGATCTGGACGGGAAAGAAGAAGAGACTGGATTGATTTGCGCCAAGAAGAAGAGACGTGGAATCTGAAAGATTTTGTGAAGGAGAAGAGGAATTCGTGAAGAAGAACAGAACGCGAAGGAGAAGAAGCGTAGTGGAAATGACGATGTTGACGGGAGAAATAGGAGTTGATGAATATAGGGAAAGAAAAATAATCTGATGGATCTAGACTCTCATATATTAATAAAGGGACACTAAAAAGATGAGGTGGTGTTTTTGGTTTTGATGTCTTTTGAATTTCACTATTAGTATTAAAAGGTTAATTAGTTTCCATTTATGTTGGTATTTGACTAACTATTTCACTATATATATATAATATTAAATTTAGTGACGTCCCAAATTAATTTCAGCGTACCGCGTTCCCAATTCGTGTACCAACTGATCCTACCCCTATCGTACCCAAATTTTTCTAAGTCACGTTCCTTGTTCATGACCTCTGCTTTTTCATGACATTACAACTATAGAGTCCCCTTTTGATTAAGCTTAAGTTAATACTCACTCCGTCCCAGTTTAAGGTTCTTAGTTTTTTTTCTGTTTGTCTGAAGGAACTTTGAGCACTAATTATAGGTTAATATAATTATCTTAAAGAAAAGTTAAAACTTGTTATCGATAGTATTTATAATGGTGTACCAATAACAAGTTTTAGATTTTCATTAGGATAACTAGATCAACCTTTAATTACGGCTAAAAGTTCTTTCAGACAAACAGCAAAAAAACTAAGAAGCTTAAACTGGGACGGAGGTAGTATACACTTTCTTGAACTACCAACTTTGTTGCAAATTTGAACTTCATAGTTTGATTTTACGAGCTTTTTTGCCTCAGAAGTCTCACTTTTAGGGAGTTGAAACCAGGGTTGCACGATTCGTAGTTCGTCCGATTCAAATTCGTGATACGAATTCGCGATTCGCTCAATCTATGGAATCCGATATGTAGAGTATTACAATTATTGTGATTCACGAATTCGCAATAGTAGTAGGTTTGATTTAAATAAATATTAAAAGATACTCCCTCCGTCCCACCTCACTTGACACCCATGAGGTGGGCACAATAATTAAGGAGAATGAATAAAATAAGGAAAATGTGTGGTAGAAAATGAAGAGAGAGAATGAGTGGGGTATATAGTAATGTTGGTTGAATAAATTGAGTGGTGGAAAATGAAGAGAGAGAATGGGTGGTGGGTTAGAGTGAATATAAAATTATAAAAAGTCTGCTATTTTGGGAAGTGTCAAGTGAGCTGGGACAGTCCAAAATGGAAATAAGTGTCAAGTGAGCTGGGACGGAGGGAGTATATAATAATAATAAACTTACTCCTCATAGAAAATCAACATTTTAATTTTGAAATTGTATTGACTTTATTTGGTTGTATAATTTGATTTTTGGAAAGGATTTGTATGTTGGAGTAGTCTTTGGCAGGCAACATGCATTTATAGTGAGGGACTGATCATAGAGCTCCTTGATAATAACATTGTGCCTTTTCAGTTTCTATAGCTGTTTTGAACTTATCCTTGGAAAGGATAACAAGTTAATGTACAACATTCACTTATTGCAACAATGGCTTTTCATTTTTAGAGGACATTTATTGCGAATTCAAACAAATTTTTCAAGGTAGGAACACGAATCGAAGATAACGATTCGTGTATTCCAACGTATCGATTCGGTATCGAATCGCGAATCGATACGCAGTTCGATGCCGTTGTGAGAGTATCCTGCAACCCTGGTTGAAACGTGTTATGTTGCTTTTATATGCGGTGTTCTAACCTTTCTTCTAATGCATTATTCTTGTCAATAACATGTTTTTAGCTTTGTTTTAACATATGATGCATATGTGTGTATTTATTTTATTCTTTTACAAATTTTTGTTCTATTTTTCCGCCTTGCTAGTCCTTTTACATCCTTTCAAACAAATCGCATTTTGCCTTTTCAAGGTACGTCCACACAACACCATTACTAGAGACTGAACGATGCAAGTAAACAAATGATCATTCTACGCCCCTGTAGTTCACCAGTTAAAAGTTCTAATTCTTTTGTACCGTGTTAAGTCTGTAAATAAAGAAAGTGAAAATTGATGCATCCCTAGCCAATTACTAAACATCAAGACATATGACTGGCTTTATAAAATGTCGTTTATCATCAGATAAGGCTTGCTTCGCATTTCTTGCACCAAAGACAACGGAGCTAGACATGTTATGAAAGATCATAACTGATATCTGAAGGCTACCATAGAACAATAACGACACATGCCTCCTAACAACACCTTTCTCAATAGCCAAAAAGTTTCCCCAAGGAAAGATACATGACCACTAACATAACTCTCAGAAATTCTCCTCCAGCTTCACAAGTATAAAAATCAATCGACAAGACAAATCACAAGTAGCATTTATCTCTAACCTCTACAACCAAGATATTATTATGATATGCACCTCCGAATCTGCACTTCTTATCGTCAACAACTCCAATAATATACATTCATAATTCTTGCTTTCAATTGGGTGATGCGTACGACTGTCATGTCTCTGAAAACTACCCTAGCCACATCCGACCCTTTAGATTAAGTTTTTTTTTTCCGGTAAACAGAAGCTGGTTCCGACTTTACAAATACAATTCTTCAAGGTCGATAAACTAATCTCTGATTTACTTGGAATGACGCATCATCTCCCTAACACTATCTCACTAAGGTCATGCTTCTAATTCTCAACATGGAACAATATATCTCCTGCAACAATGTAGATCTTCCGCTGTTCATTTAAATATATTTCAACAAAACTTGATGCCTTGTACTATATCTATTCCACTCAAAGACTCCTCGCATGAAAAGTTAAATGTTTCAAATGTGCATAACTACCCTTGGACGAAGTACATAATTTCAGAGATAATTTGCAAAGCTAGAATACAGAGAATTTAAAGCTTCGTTTATGGAAGTGGAACAACCCAAAAAGAAGAGTGTGACACTTCAGCGGAACTAGAGGGAGTAGAAATCATAATCAAATTAGCTACAAAACCTCTCATTCTGAAAACTTTTTCCAGTAAAGCTAATTGCAACTTTCCATTAGTAAACAAGAGAACTAAGTCAATCTTAAGTTTTAAGTTTTTAACTAGAATGATGTATGTTCACATCAAACTTTAGGTAGACAATGCCCATTTCAAAGCTTCAATATAGCACCAGTGGCGAAGCCAGGATATTCCGAAAAGGGGGTCAAGGTTGCTTGGGGATAAGTATTATTGTTGAGGTTTACAAATTTAGTATACAAGGGGGTCGAATAGTGCAATTTTTTCTCAAATTTAAGGGGGTCAAAATGAATAAATTCATCATTTTTTTGTAGTAAATGTCATTTTCTAAAATTTTGAAGGTACTAAAATTGGCACATTTCAAAATTCAAGGGGGTCGACCCCCTTCCCTTTGCCCTAGCCTCGCCACTGTATAGCACTATATCGGCATTTTCCTACTTTAACCAGCATTAACATGCACAATATATCAAAAAGAGCAAAATTTATAGCCTTTCAAGTATGCACAATACCTAACACCGGCATCACCGACAATTCCGATGGCCATTCCAGCAGACAAACCAGCAAGACCACAAGCTAAACCCGATGAAAGGTGAGCATACCCGTCGAAAAGATAGTATGACTTGGCTTTAGGGTTAATTCCAGTGCTGATGATAACAGCAATAATCAAACCATAGATACCAAGCACACCAGCCATAACAACTGGAACAATCGACTTCATCACCAGCTCTGGCCTCATCACTCCCATTGAGGCCACACCTACACCACTCTTTGCGGTACCATAAGCTGCTCCCATACCTGCAGATAATCAAAATTCAGGTTCAAGATCTACTTCAACAACGGTAGATCTTATGCACATAGAATCCAAGCAAACAGACTTCGAATTGAAGCTTGTTTAGTACAAATTTAAACTAATTTTTCCCAAGTTCCGATTATAAGGTGTGAATTTCATGCTCAAAACCTAAAACAAATTACACTCAAAAGTTATGATTTTCAAATCTATTTCAGCAATACTTGCACGACAGTGTCCAAGTGCAAGGGATTCATGGCTAGGAGTTTGGATCAACCCTTTGGTAGTTCAAAAGTTAAACTACGTATGCTCCAATCAATTACTAAAGATTCCATAATAATAATTAATCCAAAAAAAAATGCCTAAGATAACCTCAGATCGAAAGCTGAGATTCAAACAATGTCTCTAAATTGAATATCCGATTTGACCCTTCTGGATCAATATTCAAGTGTATTTATTAAATCATAGATTGATGGATAACTTATACTTCAGATAAGCTACATAAAAGGCTCAATCAATTAAAAATAAAAAAATACATGCACAGAAAGCAAGTAAATTGGCAGAATTTTCATACTATAAAGCTTTAAAAAAAAAAAATCCAATAAAAACTCAAGAAAAAAATATATTAAGGATTCGACAAGAGATCTAATCTAGAGTTAGGGATTGAGGATTAGAGTAGCGTACAGGAGAAGACAAGAGCAGCAGCAGCGCCGAGGAAGCCGAAGAAAGGAGCAGTTTCATCGCCGCTGAATGTTGAAGACATTGTTGATTGATTTGTTGAGTTGAATTTGATAGTTTTTTTCTGGATCTGAATTGATTCTTCAACTACTATTGGGAGAGATTTGGAATTCAGATCTCTCTCTCTCTCGCTTTCTCTCTCTAGAAAAAATGTTTGCTCTTTCTCTCTCTCTCTCTCTCCTGTTCTTCTTCTTCTTCTTTTTCCCGATAGTGAGGTGGGGAGGATTGGTGGTGGAGGTGAAATAATTGAAGGTGGATTAGTTTAATTGAGATCGGCGGCACGTGTCCTGCTTAACTACCAGATTTTCACTATTTCAAGAGGTGTTGTTCCAGGGATTTCGAACCGCTGCACCGTGCGGTTAGCTCCACCCAATTATTCCGATTGAAGCCACATCATTTTAGCTTCACCCAACGGTTGAAATATGTCCGAACTCGATGGGATCCATAAAAAATTGAAATCATCTTAGCCGCACACCCAAACCGCTCGCCTATGTGGCCTTGATCGGAGCCGTTGGGTGGAGCGGTTCCGGGTCCGTTGTTCAAGAGGTGTTGTGTTTACACCTCCTGAAATAGTGAAAATCTCGTTTATTTTGTAAAAATTGTTGGGTGTACTAGAAATAGAAATTTTATAAATTTTTTAGTTAATGTGACTAACTTGTCATAATCCCATAAATTAACTCACTATTTTCTATCAACTTTTTCTCTTATACCCAACTATTTACAATCATAACATATTACATTATTAACTTTTTCGTTAGATAACTTTATTTTTGTAATTTCAAATGGAATAGAGGGAGTATGTTCAAAAGCATTGACGGTGGAAAAATGATTGGAGTGTGATGATTTAAAAGTGTAGCTCATTATAAAAAAGTGAGAGTGTGATAAGTGAGGTTGTGTAAATAAAAATGAATAAAATGTTGTAAAACTGTGACGTACCAATAAAACATGCGGAAAAAAAAAAAAAAAAAAACTTTATTTATACACCCGCGATTCTTCTACATTTACTTACTCATATTGTTAAATGCACCCTCAACATCAATACACCACCTACCAACTGATTCATTATAAACGTTTCTCATTAACCATTAATCTTCCACCATCTCATTTCCCTCCTCATCTTCTTTCAACACTCTTTACCACTTATTAAAACATTCTTAAAAATCCCTCATCTCTCAAATTTCCCCCACGCTATAAAATTATGTGCTACATTATGTTCAAAGCTAAAGTATAGACGGAATGACACCCCAAATAGACATTAATGGTTTTCTTTTCATCGTTTAATTGGCTTATTGTGTTTTAAATTCTTTAGTATTTGACCTCATATAGCAAATTTTAGTCAATCATTTCCACTTGTTTTCTAATTGTTCGGTAGATGTTGGCCGAAAACTTTATACGTGTTTGGTAATGGTTTTTCTAACTTTTGACACTATTCGACAACTGACACCCGAATTTTTGTATTATTTCTGCAACTGGTGGCTAAAACTTTATACGTGTTTAGCACCAGTTCTCAGAACTTTAGACTTTCTTTCGACAACCAGTGATCAAACTGTTGATATTATTTTTGCAACTGATTGCCAAACAGCTGAGGCTTGTTTGGTGGCATGTGATTGAACTTTTTTCTTTAGAGTTCAAAAGAATAATAAAATAAAAAAAGTAATGAATAATGTATTATGTTGAGTGTTCGTGTTAAGGAAAGAGTTTATCATTACACAGATACTCAATAATCTTACGGGTGTGTAACAACCCACTATTTCAATCAATGAGAGTGGGAGTGTATTTAGCAAGGCTGTCCTTAGCCTTTTTGGGCCCCGGGCGAAGACGTCTGAAGGGCCCCTATAATTATTAATTTTTTATTTGCAGAACTCAAATAATTTTTTACGTTAAAGATATATATTATGAAACTCAAATGTCATAAATAAGTCAAAATAAAAACAATAATACTTATTTAAGAACCAACGTAGTGCAAGTAGGTCCATAATACCAAAATGAAAACAATAAAAGAAAAATACAATGATTATCTAAACAATTAATCACAAAAAACTATTGAGAAGACAAACATTCCTTTGCAGTAGAGCATATAAAATTTTTGACAAATTTAAATCTGAAATATAACAAAAATAACACGAATGAAACGAACTCATAATGAGCATAAAAACATATTTTTATAAACTTCTTGAGATTTAAAATCAAATTGTATCATTTTCAGTATTTTCTAATATATCGTTCTCATTACATAGTATGGCAAGATCGTTTAACATTTCTTAAGATATTGATGATCTCAAGAAAATTTTCAATAATTTTAATTTTGAGTTAAAAAATCAGATGATGTCATGACACATGCACAGTTAACAAAATTCAATAAGCAATGCTAATGCTGGTATAACATCAACACTTTTGACAATTCAAATATTTCAAAAACTGATAATGACCCACTTTGAAAAGTCATATGTACAACTTTCAATCCAAAAAAGAAAAAAATCGTATCGGACGCGCGAGAAGAAAAGTAGTGAACTCCGCGCAACATTGTTTCTTAATTATCATATTATATCAAAAAATTTTGAATGTCTTAATTTCTCAAAACTATTCTTTCAAAATAAAAAAAATAAAAAAAATCTCAAAACTATTACCTAATGAGGTAACTACTATATCTACAATAACTATATAACTACAAATTAGTTAAGTTCAAAAGACTCTTCAGGTGATAACATTACTTCATCATCATCATTTTCATTAAATTATTTTTCCTAATGTATGACGTTTCATTAAAAATATATGATCCACATCTTTCTTACATGTGTTTGTAGCATAGTATACTATATCATATCAGACCATATGACTATGTCAAAAAAAATCAAAATATTAATGGGCCACTTGCCTCAGTTTCTTCTTTTTATATTCCAAGTATACAATTTATTTATAAAAATAAATAGTCTAAACTTCGTTAATCAAAATATAATACTAAACCTAAAATTAAAAATAAACATACTATATACTCTCTCCGTCCCACCTCACTTGAGACCTAAGAGGTGGGCACAATAACTAAGGAAAACTAATAAAATAAAGAAAATGTGTGGTAGAAAATGAAGAGAGAGAACGGGTGGTGTTAATAGTAGGTTGATTGAATGAATTGTGTGGTGGAAAATGAAGAGAGAGAATGAGTGAGTGGGGTAGAATGAATATAAAATTACAAAAATATTACTATTTTGGGGAGTCTCATCTCAAGTGAAGTGAAATGGGATGAGCCAAAATGAAAATAAATCTCAAGTGTGGTGGAACGGAGGGAGTACATAGTAAAATTTATGGGCTCCTTATCATCCTGGCCCCTGGTGGGTGCCTACCTGCTCTCCCCTTGAGTCGGGCCTGGTATTTAGTTAGGGGTGGTGTAGTTAGTTAGTGGGTGCACAGTGCACACATAAGAAATGGGTGTATATATGGATTGCAATCTGCAAAGCATCTCACAGCTCACTCCATTGCTAACACCATTTCAAAGTAGAAAGTAGAGAGTGAAGAGCAAAGAGAAAGATGTCTGCGATAACACTGAACAGTGGGTACAAAATGCCGGTAATGGGTCTGGGAGTATGGCGTATGGAGGGCAAAGACATCAAGAATCTCCTTCTCAATGCCATCAAGATCGGCTACCGTCATTTCGACTGCGCTGGTTCGTTCCTACCTTCTCTCTCTCTATCATCTCGTGGGTTTTTGATTTTAGATGTTTGATTAGGCATACAAGTTGATTAGAGTTTGAGAATTGAGTAATTCCATGAAAATTTTTGGGAATTGTAATGTGATTTTAGGTTAATCTAGTTAAATTTATAATTTGGGCTTATTTGTGATTTTAGGTGAATCTAGTTAAATTTTTAATTTGGGGTTATTTGTGATTTTAGGTGAATCTTGTGAAATTTAGGGTTTAGGGTTTAGTTAGGCTGCTTATAAATGACTTGAGGTTAAGGACTTGTGGATGTAGTTTTTTGGGGTGTGCCTGCATTTAGAGTGATAGTATGGGAACAAAAAACTCACAAAATTTTCTTCATAATTTTTGTTGTTATTGGTTACACAATCTATGATCTGGTTAGAAGACCAAGCAATAACTGACACCCATAAAATATTGTTACTTTTTTTTTGTGCATGTAAAGTGCTCCTGCATTTAATCCAATTGTTTACTTTTTTTTTTTTTTTCTCCAAGTGTCAAATATTCCTCACGGGATTTCCTTTCGGGAAATATCATTTAAGAAATAGGCTTGCAGTTCCAAATTTTCTTGGCCCTCCATCTTTTAATAAATGCGTAAGTTAGATACTATGGGCAGACTGGTAGTGCAGTACTATTGCATCTCATACCATTGTACAATTTTGATAGGGACTACTTGAGTGGAAGGGAAAGACTTGTAAAGGCAATGGCTCTTTTAGGCACGTGGATGTGATTCTCATAAGCCAGCTTATAAGCCTGAACAGCTTCTTGATTGTTGTTGGGTATAAAGATTTGTTGGTTGTCCTGTTGGGATATGCAACCTTAGATGTACCTAAAGAATTAGGTGTTTGTCTCATCGTATGTACTGATGTTACGGTTTGTTTGTGAATTTTACTAGGAAATAGAAAGAGTAATTAAAAGTATCCAGTTTATGCTTTTGGGTTGCCATGAAAAGCATGGGATAAACCCTTAAAGGTAAAGAAGAGACGAGTTACCAGTTAACAAAACCAGCTCAACAATTGTTAGCTGGACTTGTATTTTTAGTTTCCCTTCCTTATTGTATGTTCCTATTCCCCTAAACAAATCGTCTTAATCATCTGATGATGAAGCATCAAATATCATGCTACCGTCTAAATTGTAATTATTTCAAGTTCTTGAACTATTTTCCTCAAGATCTTTTATGAGCATTCTTTAGCATGCCGCATAAATTATAGCAAGAGATTATCCCTTACTAACACATGGCAAGTTCTTCCTGTCCAGCACTAAGAAGTTCCGTTAACTTCAAAAATTGCAGTATCATATACGCGGCATGGACTAGTAGTCAACTCTCTTCAATCACTGTTTAGCTCTTAGTCGTTGGGATGATCCTCAGTTATATATATATATATATATATATATATGTATATATATATGTATGTATCACGGGTTTTTAGCATGTACGGTCACATTATTGCATTGATGACATCTGTAATGGTCTTTGGTTGCAGCTGATTACCAAAACGAAACAGAAGTTGGGGAGGCATTGGCTGAGGCAATTCAAACAGGTCTTGTCAAGAGAGAGGACCTGTTCATCACTACCAAGGCTCGTCTTTTGACCGATTTCTGTTTTATTTTGAATGTTGTTCAGTTAATAGTTACACTTATTTTTCTCTTTACTGTAATAACAAAAATATGTAATCTTATTTTCTAATGCAGCTATGGAACTCTGACCATGGTCATGTTCTTGAGGCTTGTAAAGACAGTTTGAAAAAGCTTCAATTAGATTATTTGGATCTTTACCTAATTCACTTCCCAATTGCAACAAGGCATACTGGTACATTCTTCCTATCCTTTCACAATCTAAATGTCTTTCTTATCTTAATAGGGATCCAAAATTTGGAGCTGTAAATCATCCACTTGATACTTCTGCAAGGATAAAGTTGATGGTCAGAAGTTAGACCTTTCAAAACTTTAATCGTGGAACTAGTCCATACCCACATTCGCAGCAGTGCGCACCTGAAAGTGGATATGACTCTAACCCTACGAATAACAGTTAACTGGAAATACTGGTGTTTTCTGACTGAAGGTTGATGCACATCTATGTGTTTCTAACTACTAATAGAATTTATGTTACAAGGTCTCGGTTAGGGTACAGCCGTACGGGCAGTTCTCTTAAAGTCGCACCTGACGTTAAATTGAGCATACTCTCTTGAAAGGATCTGCAGATGGGGTGTAGGTAGTTCGATACAGCATATGGATGTATAGTTTAGACTCAATGGACCACATTTTGAGTATATGAAATGGTTATGATGCAAAAATTAGTATAGTACTTTAAATCTTGGGGAGTCTATTTGAGAATATATGACAAGTCAATATCTGCATGCCCGACTGAAAATTATGATCTGGGGTGTGGTCACTGTGAGTCTGTGACATGTTACACATTGAAGAGTCTGACGCAGGTCCCACACCCATGTTTGCATAGATGACGCGGACGCGGACACGGACACGGATATGAGAAAACAAGGAGTGCCTGTTATACAGTGTGCATGCCTATGCCAACAGAGCTGTAATGGGCTGTACATAATTTTGTCAACTGTGTGCAGTTGCACATGGTTATAAGGTCAATAGATTCTCATTGATGTTTGATGTACAACAACAATAACAACAACCTTAGTCCCAAAAAGGTTTGGTGTCGGCTAACATGAATTCTTATATGTAATCGTCTGTGAAAGATGCGAGGAAAAAAGTAATTTACAAGAAGAAATAGGTGAGTAATAATTTGGAAAAGAAATTTATAATATATATTTATCCACCTAATTGTTTTGCTATGTTTTGGACCACGTCATTTCCCAAGTTGTAAACTCATGAAAAAGCTCGAGGCTGTTAGAGAGAGGTCTCAAAATGTACATCAACTTAAGACTTCCTCTCCGATGCGACCATCAATCCCATTGAATACGTGTGCAGAGATAAACCTTGTAGCACTTAGTGCATCACAAACCAAACAGAGCTCTGACATGTGTGCTAACAACTTTTGAAGAAAATTGTTCAACTGGGATGACTCGAATCCAGTATGTTGTGACGAAACCTCTCATAGTGTATTAAGTTACCCATTCATGTAAGAGCTTATGCTATTCGAGAGGGAGAGCCCAAACATTGTTTCTCGGTTATTAGATGTTTGAGGTTTTTATTTATGTTTTTTTTTTTTTAAAATAAATTCTCCACTTTCATGCAGGAGTTGGCACTACCTCCAGTGCCTTGGGTGAAGATGGTGTTCTGGACATAGATACAACCATAACCTTGGAGACTACCTGGCATGCCATGGAAAACCTGGTGTCCCTTGGTTTAGCACGTAGCATTGGAATCAGGTGTGTATGGCTCAACTTTAAGCCTCATTATTTTGTACACCCTTATTTTCTGACAATATTACAGTATGATAGTTCTAAATGTCACAAGGTGATTTTTGTAGAATCAGGTGTGTACTGTGTATGATAAACGTCAAACCTCATAATTTATACTCTTATTTTTAACGCAGAAGAATATCGTATCAACATTATGATAGTTTTATATGTTGAAGACAAATTTTAGAGTACATAAACAGATGCTAATGAGGTGTTGAATTGTTCTTGAGCGAGCAATCGTGTCATGGTGGTACCAACTACCAACTGGTGACTGTCTCCTCTCTCTCTCTCTCTCTCTCTCACGCGCGCGCGTCTGTCTTGTGGCATGGGTACTCAAATGCTGATCTACTTTGGATGAGTTTTGGAAAGCCACCCTTTTAGCATCTGCAAGATTTGCTTATGGTGGCTCATACAAGTCTCCACTCCAGAGGTCATTGATAGAAATATCAGATAAGGGTCCAACCTTAATGCAGCTCTTGAGAGTCAGAAATCTGTCAGACTCTGTATTTCCTCCTTTGTGCCAACTTAAGGGGCAGTCGCCTGACTGGTGCCTCTTTTCATGTAATAGGTAATCAATCTTCTTGCCATAGATGTGCTGAACACTCAGCATTGTCCAAATAAGTTCAATCCTCTATCTAGAAAGCTAAATTTCTTGGTGTTGATGGTACAGTAATAAATATGTATAAATTTAGACATTCTATGTTATCCTCTTTGTATAACCTGTAGAGAACCTTCCTCAGGAATTATGTGGCAGGTCTTTCACCAAATACCCTCATTTAACATTTACCATTGATCCTCTCTCGGCCACTAATTCAACTATATATCGTCGTTATGATCACCATCAAAATCCTTCTCCTAATCTCCACCTCTAGAATAAATTTCCCAGGCGTCTTTATCGTCTTCCTAGTATTCTTACTGATATGCACTAGATCGTACTCATAAGACCACTAGCCAGAGCAGTCTTCGGAAAAGTGTCTGCTGTGATAATAGTGATGCATGATTATTCAGATGATCGTTGCAAGCGCTGGATATTAAATGTTTTCCACACTTCCACGCACTGATTTCGTTTTTGTAATTGAATTATGTTTTGTGCTTAATAGCTCAAACCTTAAGGCAACTTTAAATTGTGGACACGAGTTTAGCCCAACTCAAATTCCATACACCCCTAAATCCTATCTTCCTTATATATCACTACTCTAGTCTCTTTGGTAGGCTTAGTCGCACACCTACTAAATTAGACCTAAACTCGGCCACTAATAATGTAATTAGGGTAAGTCAGGGTCGATCCACGAAGAACAATGATTCTTTGCGTACTAGTCACTTAACCAGATTGGGGGTTTGAATTGTTGTTATTATATCCTAAGAACGGGAAAATAAACTAAGATGATTTAAAGCAATGAGTAAAAAACACTTCAGATTGATCCATATCCCCATCCTCTATTTCAATGTCATTGTTACTTCTTTTTCTCCGTTAATCCTATTCACTTGATCACAAGATGTGTTTCAATCTCTTTCTCTTCTTCCAATTTAGTCTATAGCAGTGGTACACTCACTATAAACCCTAATCAAAATTAAACCTAATTTGGCACAGAAAAGGTCTAAAGATTAATTGATTCAATTTTAAGAGACTAAGATCAAGAACGCATTCTAGGTTACTAGATAATTGCTAAATTTTGCCTACGTCCCGAATTGCTATGGCACATACACAATTCGTGAAGATGCTATAATGAAAACCCTAATTCTGGCACAGAACAGAGAATTCTAGCATAGATTCATAAAAAGAACTAGTGAATTGGCCAAATCCACAAACCCTAGTTATCAATCTAAAATAGAGACAAGCAAAATTATGAATAGCGCAACAAAAGAAGAAAAAAAATACCTCAATTGAAATAGACTTGGTTCAAGTTCACAATAAAAAGCAATGGAGTTTAGTTCTCCATGAAAGGTTCACAAAGCTCTAGAGAAAAGAAAAGACCGTGATATGAAATTCTAAAAATCGATCCCTAATCTAATGTTGAAATATAGTTTAAACACCCTAGTCTAATGCAAAGACAAAAAGGAAAAACATAAAAGAAAAATAATATAAATCTAATTATTCCCGTCTGTCCTTTTCGTGAACTGATCTGCGCACCAGGGCCGTTTACACGAGTCGTGTAAAGGGCAAAATTCAGCTTTGTTGTTTTCTTCAATTTTTCTGATTTTTCCACGGTTGACTCGCTCCACGATCCTCTTTGTTGACTTTAACTATTCTTGATCGTTGGGACATCTCTATGAAGCTCATACTAGGATACATTCGGATTACAAAATAAAAAGACTAAAATGCCCCCCGAATTACATTTAAACCCATCAACTACACAAACTCCCCAATTACATCAAAACTAGTCTAAAGTACATCAAAATGAAGTGAAATACGTGTAAAAACTAAGGAAATAAATGGTATATAATCTGCCACATCAAATTCCCCCACGCTTAGACCGATACTCGTCCCTGAGTAACATCCTAACCCCACTCTAAACTTCGGTCTAGACAGCGTAGCATTGGAGAAAATGACCCATAGTCTCCTCTAACCTCCTCAGTCAAATTGTCAACCACCAAGCTCGGAGTATAAGAAACTCTATCCCCATATAACTCCAGAAAAGAAGTAATGAATATTAATGGCCTTAGCCCGATACAAAAGAGTTGATTTGTGGCGTGGGGGTGGCAAAATAATGGTGGTGTGGTGGCTATTTGGGGTTGTCGGCGATTTTGAGAGTAGAGAGAAAGAGAGGGAACAAGGAGGCTTTGTGAGGTATTGTGGGGCATTGTAAGGTAACAAAGTCCAACTTTTTCTCTTGAATTTAATTTGTTGGATATTGGGCATATTGTGAAATTCTGGTGACTTGATTGAGAATTGCTTGGGAGGATTGTAATCGTGTTAATGTTTTGTTGTGTGGTTTTATTGTTAATTATTGTTGCTGATGAGTGATTGTGAGCATTGGTGTAGTTTGATTGAATTTGGGAATTATTGTTTTGTGAATTTTATTTGTTGAGAATTATGGTGAGGAAGAAGGTTGGAGAAAGTAGTAGTGGTGGTAGTGCAAAAGAAAGCTAAACAAGTTGTTGTTGAGCCACCTCCCCCGCCCGCGAAAGACATTTACATGGGGTTGAAAAACTTGACTCGAGCCCAAAAGAGCAATTGAAAATTTTTAGATAAACGCACCCGTCCACTTCAATTGACTCGGTTTTTAGATATAAGGTTCTAGCCAATCTTGGGTTGGAAACACTAGTGAGAGAGTTAATGAAGAATGCGGGGTTAGAGAATTTTTTGGGCAAGAGTGCACCAGTGTATAGGAGGTATACACTTGAGTTCATATCTACCTTTGAGCGGTTTATTAATGGAAATGATGAACCGGGGTTATGTTTCACCTTGATGATGAGGAGAGGATTTTGTCTTATGATGATATCCGAAGTATATTGAGAGTGGAGAACCCACTATGGGAGTTTGATAAGATGGATGTGATGAATGCTACCATTTTCTTTCGGTTGACCGGTTTTCCGTTGTCAAGACCACATAACATTGCATCTAATCTCTCTCATCCCGCTTGGAAACTTTTTTTATCGAGGACTATCTATGAAATCCCTGGGGAAGGGCGAGCCAGCACAATTGAGAATAGCGGACATGGCCTTGATGAGATCGGCCCTATATACATCTCCTACCCGTCCTTGTTGGATAGATGTTTTCCTTGTTAGGTGTAAGGGATACGTGACCCGAGAAAGTGGAAACATCCCTGTCGGTGGGATGATTACTCTTTTGGCTCAGCATTTTGTTCCAGAAGCATCCGAGGATGCGGGGTTAGTTGGTGGGCCAAAATATTTTGATTTCTCGTATTTGTGTCAATATGACTGTTTTGCCCCCATCCCCAATGATGCTAAATCTCTGACATTTCGGTATGGAAATTTGCTTTCGGTAACATGTTCACATAGTTACGTTTCCATCGGGTGACTTTGCAGATGAGTGGAGGATGCTGGGGGGGGGGGGGGGTTAACCTTGATTTACAACAAATGCCAGTAGGGGATGATGTAGACATGGGTGAGCATGGGTATGCCGGGGGTAGATGATGGAGAAAATCTCCCTCTAATTAAATTAACCTAGCAAGTGTACTAGTTACCGATGTAGTAGTATGCACAAGCAAGGGTCGAACCACAGAGACTTGGATGATTAACAAGTGTATTTAATTAGTGCAAAAACAACCAGGGTTTTTTGTTTTTGATTGTTTAAACTAAATAACCTACTAAGCAATAAAAGTAAACTAAATTAAAAAAACAAAATAACGCAATGATTAAATTCAAGATTTGACAACGAGATTCACGGACTGGGTTTCACAATACATTCACTTTATGCTATTTTACTAATGAAGACATCAATATCATTCTAGGGTTCATTCACAAAATCAAGAGTTGAGACGGTTTGGTGTGCGATTTGCAACTCAACTATTCTTCTTTTATTACACTTCCAGTTACGTATATATAATAATCAAAGAATTCATGAAGATCAAAAGAATGTATGAACCTATACCCGTTTGATTTCAGTTACGTCCTCAATTGGATCTAAGAGGTAAAATAATGGTCAATGTATCAATCACCCACGTTAATGGCCCAATTGATACCCACAAATTCTAAGGCCAAAAGTATCTTAACATAAATCTGAAACCCTAGAAAGAATTACAAATATTTTACCACTCCAGAATGATATTGAATTATGGATAAAGAACTATAACATAAAGATCATGTATTGTTACTACCAATCCGCTAATCACAAGAGAATTAGCTACTCATACTCATAATAATTATCACAAGAAAAGAAATAAAATTCATAAACTTGGATATTACGCTTGAGTAAATAAAACCTTCAATCTTGTTACAATCTTCAAAAACCAAGAAATAAAGCATAAGAAAACTAATGGTGTTGTGTTTCTTTTTATATTAGGGTACAATATCTCAAAGTATGGAAAGGAATTACAATCCTAAACAAAAGAGGAAAACTCCAAAAAGCCGAGTCGGAGTAGGGAGCGCGCGCACCAGGTAGAAGAGGGCGTGCGCACCCTTTTTATCATTACAAATCCAACCTTCTAGAATAAGAGGGCGTGCGCACCAGTGAGAAGGGAGCGTCCGCACCCTTACTGGCACCGAAAATCTACCTTTCTGGAATAGGGGAAGCGTGCGCGCTATATTGAGAAGGGGCGCGCGCACCAGCCAGCTTCCTCAGAAAATCTTCTTCTTTTCAAAATTCCTTTATAGTCCTTAGCCCACGTCTTCTCCGAAATTCCCCTCAGGTCCTTTCTCCACTTTACAGCCACAATTCCTCCATTTTTCAACAATTTCCCATGTACTCAAAGACACTCAAAACAACCATTAAAACACCAAAATACCCGAAGATTAGCTCCAAGATAAGAACGAATGTATTTAATATTGATGTGTAAAAACACATCTATCAGTAGACGACCAGAGCAGCAGGCCGGGTCCAGTTCCTTCGGTGATTGGGGTCAGATGAGGGAATTTCTAGAGTGTCAGCAGCAGCAATATGCATATGAGGATAGGACACATGATAGATATGCCTATGAGGACCAGAGGTTCATGAGCAGAACCGCCTTTGAGGATAGGCGATGGGCTGAGTATGGCGATAGCATAGAGGAGATACGGGATACACAGGTCACGATGGACAGCCGCCGGAGACAGAATGATGCAGCAGCAGTGGAGGATGAGCAGTATGCTATTATGTTATCCCGTGCAGAGGCTCGGGAGCAACGGCGCGCGTCCAGACGGGTTCCGGGCCCGAATGTGGGATCCAGTTCGCAGTCTCAGTCATTCGAGCAGTGGCAGTACCCGGAGTGGCAGTGGTAGCCGTGGCAGTGGCCACCTCAGTGATGGTACCATTTTCCCCCTCTTTTACGCTTTTACTGTCCTTGCACTTTTATTGTTACCCATTGAGGACACCGTGTAGTTTATGCGTGGGGGAGGGATTGTTGGGACTTCTCTATGAAGCTCATACTAGGATACATCTGGATTACATAATAAAAAGACTAAAATGCCCCCCGGATTACATTTAAACCCAACAACTACACAAACTTCCCAATTACATCAAAACTAGTCTAAAGTATATCAAAATGTAGTGAAATACGTGTAAAAACTAAGGAAATAAATGGTACATAATCCGCCACGTCACTCTTTCACTTTCACTGTCTCTGTCTCTCTTTCTCTCACTGGTTCGAGCCTTGCTCTCTCTCTTAAGTTTTGTGCTTGGAGGGTATCAGAGTCATAGTTAAAAGTGCAACGTACGTGTGGAGAGAAAAATAGTTTAACTTGTTACATATGTAGCACATAACTAGTGCTTGGCATGATTTTGGTTACCTGTGTTTGGGATAGTCAAAGAATAAAAATTGTAATAGCCAACCCCACATCGGCTAGGTGTGGGAGTTCTGTGTTTTATTTAAAAGCCCACAAAGCTACCACTGGGCTCTAAAAACATCCATGGACTTTTAAGTGCACCTGTGATAAGCCAAGTAGACCAAAGATGTTTGTAAACTTTGTATTTAGTGGGCAAGTGTGTGGTGCTTATGCAGCGACCACGTCCTCGGCCTCGGGTCGTTACAAATGGTATCAGAGTGGAACCCTGACCACAAGGAATACGAGCTTTCCCGGGGGTATGATCCTAGTGGACCTTGTGAGCCTTACCGTGGACATCAAGGATAGTTATGTGTGAGTGGTGTAATATATAAGTCTCTACGTACTACTATTGGACACCAACATCATCCATGCACTTGGGTGGGTATGTGGTAATCCATATGTGGTAAGCCAAGTGACCCAAGGTGTTTGTGCTCAGTGGGCTAATGCGTGGTGCTTATTTAGCGGACTCATGGTTTTCGGGCTCGTCGTTACAAAAATAATGAGTGAAGAGTTGCTTTTTGTAAAAAGAAGTTATTGAGGTTGACCGAATGATGCTACTAGAGGTTGACCTTACAAAGAGACTGTTTGGGGGAAGCGGAAATGCAGTTCCAAAGTGATGTTTGTCTTATTTACTTCAGTTTTTGGAGGAATAGCAAAGGAGAGGCAAGGGTTATGTTTTTTACCAAGTGATGGTTTACTCTGGGATTCCTTTGGTGGATAAGGGGTTCTGGTATGGGTCATAAACTCATTGCTATCCATTACCGTTTCTCTCATGTAAATTGTTGCCTTCCCCAGATTTGGAGTGGAAATAGTGTAATCACCAAACTTTTTCCATTAATATCTACCGTCCATTTCAAATAGAGGCAAGTTTGGCAAAATTCTTGGTCATATCGGCCTTTCTGTGCAACAGTCCACAGCAAACTTTTGCAGGAGCAGTTCCAAATCTGAAATGAGGTGGTGTTGCGTTGTTTCATTTCTATTGCAGGACTAATTGTACTCTATATGTTTGTCTGGTATCAGAATTTCATAAACATCAGTATTGTGTCTCCTGATTTAATTATGATTTTTGTTTAT
Organism: Campanula takesimana; assembly: GCA_026119855.1. Classification (NCBI taxonomy): domain Eukaryota; kingdom Viridiplantae; phylum Streptophyta; class Magnoliopsida; order Asterales; family Campanulaceae; genus Campanula; species Campanula takesimana. The sequence continues at coordinate 180,656 of JAOWBW010000232.1, forward strand.
ATGCAGCAACTACGACATTTTCCTAACTAGGGATTGTTTAGCTTATGCTAAAGTGAAGCCAGCTGTGAACCAAATCGAAACACATCCTTACTTCCAGCGGGAGTCTCTCGTGAAGTTCTGTCAAAAGCATGGGATCTGTGTCACAGCCCACACTCCGCTTGGAGGTTCTGCAGCTAACACTGAATGGTTTGGTTCAGTATCTTGCTTGGATGATGCAGCTCTCAAAGTAAGTTTAACCTGCCTTTACCCGTAATCTATTTATACATACATACATACATACATATGTATATGAATATACTCCCTCCGTCCCAATAGAAACTACACATGTTACCCTTTTGGATGTCCCATTACAAACCAGGCCTATCGCTTTTTTTAACCCTCGTACTTTAATGAAGCTTTGGTTTTTTTAACCACTCTTATTTTTTGATTTTTATTTTTAGCAATTTTAACTATCGTACTTTAGATAAACATTCATTCTTCGACTTTTTTAAAGCAAGTTTAACAATCTTACTTTGGATTTCTGGGGAAAATTAGTGCGTATTTAAAGTGCGATAGTTAAAACTGCTGAAAAAAAGAGTGGTTAAAACCGAAGCTTCCTCAAAGTACTAGGGTTTAGAATGCCGATAGGCTACAAACTACACACCTCCAAAAATGGAAAATTTATAATAATTTTATTTAATGGGGCTCACTCCCTCACTCACTACAACTGTCCACTGATTATTCCCTACCCGACTTTCTCTCTCCTATTTCACTGTTCATACTCACTATCCCTATTCCACTAACACTTTTCCTTAATTACGGTGCTCAAGACAAAGTGTATAGTTTCACTTGGGACGCATGGAGTATATAAACCAACCGTCCCATTTATATTGGCCACTGACAAATTCATCTGAATTGAATAAAGAAAACATAATTAAAAGTGATATTTACATCACCAAAATCAAGAAAGAATCTCAAAAATCACTTTATGTAGGGGCATAATAGAAAAATGTGTCAAATAACTTGCATTGATTTCGTAAATGGCCAAAATAATGGGACATCCAAAATTAGAAATGTGGCCAATATAAATGAGACCGAGAGAGTACATAATTTAAATGATTTGGTTCAGTACCTGCCCCCTTTATCCATAATCCATATACACACACGCATATATGTAATGCATATATAATATTTGTATGACACACATATATACATACATACGTATACATATATTTACACATACATATGCATACACATATGTATATGTATATGCATATGCATATACACGTATACATACATATACACATGTATATACTGTCGTAGTGTGTCTATGCTTATATCAACTTGTGGCATGTATGATTACTGATTGTACCTTACGCTTACTTGTTGTACTGTGCTTTTGGCAATCGGTAGGGCCTAGTAGAAAAATACAAGAAGACAGCGGCCCAGATCGTTCTGCGATGGGGAATCCAACGGAACACAGTTGTGATCCCAAAGTCATCAAAGGTGGAGCGGTTGGAAGAGAATTACCAAGTCTTTGACTTTGAGCTGACCAAAGAGGACATGGACCTGATTAAAAGCCTGGATCGTAATTACCGAACTAATCAACCTGCCAAGTTTTGGGGCATAGATCTTTACGCGTGAAAAAACTTCATGTTCAAGGTACAACATGCCGGTAAGAATGTACAAGCCTATCAAGGCAGATAACAATTAGACATCACAGTGATGGACTTTGCTTAATTCAATGGAAAGGGGGTATGTTTTCAGAAAATTTGCCAGGAACTAGCTTTTCAGCTTATGGCTTTAATTTTGTCTCCTCTCACTTTGAAATTTTAAAATAAATGTTGTATTTGACTTCTCAATGTTTTTTTAAAGAGTACATTCATAGTAAATTTGCACTAAAATTCTTTTCTTGTTTAGTTGCATGTACCATAGTAAATTTGCACTAAAATTGTTTTTTAATATAAAAATGCGAAATTTATTTTGAATTGGAATAATAACAAAAGTGCGACAGGGTATAGTGCAAGTATGAGCTTCTTCCATTACCATATGAGATGTTACATGGAGTCACTAGTCAGTATAATACTCCCTTCGTGTTTGTACTTTCTTTTATACGTCTCAAAGTAAGAGTTATATATTTGAAGACAAATTCTTATATACATCAGGTGCATGGGCGTGCGGCGGGCCAAATCCGTCAGCCTCTCTTCCATTCCCAGCGCAACACGTGTCATTTTATATATAAAAAAAAAACCCCAAGAACTTTAAAATGCTATATCTTGATATTTATAACTCGGAAAAAAAATTTAAAAATACCGTTGTGTTTGTCTCGACGAGACGAATCAAACTAGATAGGTCACGTTATGTTTTTTTTTTTTTTTTAAACATATTTTTTTACACACAAAAAGTTTGAGCTGCTCGTCAGCTGAGATGTAACACTCTGTTCTGATAAAAGTAACAGTTTCATCTTAAAAAAGTAACACTTTTTACAGTCAAATGTAACAACAATTTTACAAGAAAAATTATATTGTTTGATAGCTTTTGTGGTTAGAAAAAATAATATTTGAAGTGTAACAAAGTGAATATATATTTATAATTTTCTATATAGATGAATGTAACATTTTTATATAGTAAATGTTACTTTTCTTTTTTAAAAAAAGAGTGAATATATATATATATATATATATATATATATATAATCGAGTTGCATTTCAATTTTTACTTTCACAATAAAAAATTGTTACATTTCAGATATAATGTTACATTTAAGAATATAAACTGTTACAATTGAGAAAAATAAATGTTACATTCATTTTTTATAAAATGTAAAATTAGTTTAGTTAGTTAATTTTATGCTAATTTTGAAAAAAAAAGTGTTTCATTTAAAAAAAGAGTGTTACTGATGTAGCGGAAGATGGAATAGAGATTAACTACTGTACTTCACTCGAGAAATTCAGCAATTAATCGACAATTTTCGCTCGAGAAAATTGAAGAAATAACTCTCAAGTTTATTCAATAAAAATTTCAATAAAATCAACTGATTTTCGGATTTACATCAAGGGCTTCGGACTCTAGAGCCCCTCAGTACCAACTTTTATTCTAAATAAGGACCCAACAGATTACTAATACCAGAGACACCATTTGCTTGCAAAAAGATGCAAGATGACTAAAATGCCCTCATATCTCCTCTCACCCTTACTTTTTTGGTCAAATCATAGTCAAACTCTTATAACTGACACATAATTAACATATAAAAGTAAAAAAATCATTTTTTTTTTCATTTTTTTAGAAAAATAATAGTATTATTTGGTCAAATATGTTCAAACAACAGTCAAACTCTTATAACTGACACATAATTAATATATAAGAGTTGAAAATTTTCACTTTTTTAATTTTTTTAGAAAAAAAATATTAATAATATTTGGTCAAATATGATCAAACCCGGTCAAACATCAGTCAAACTCTTATAACGTACACATAATTAACATATAAGAGTAAAAAAAATTTCACTTTTTTCATTTTTAAGACAAAATAAAAATATTATTTGGTCAAAATTGGTCAAACATCAGTCAAACTCTTATAACTTGCACATAATTAACATATAAGAGTTGAAAATATACATTTTGTTTTTTCATTTTTTTAGAAAAATATAAAAATATTATTTGGTCAAAATCGGTCAAACAACAATCAAACTCTTATAACTTACACATAATTAACACATAAGACTCAAATTTTTCACTTTTTTCAACTTTTGAGAAAAAATATATAATATTATTCGGTCAAACCATGGTCAAACTCTTATAACTGGCATATAAGACCAATATTTAACATATAAGAGTCAAATATTTTCAATTTTTCAACTTTTGAGAAAAATATATAATATTATTCAGTCAAATTCCGGTCAAACTCTTATAACTGACATATAAGACCAATAATTAACATATAAAAGTCGATTGATCCTTTCTATCAAAGAAAGAGAAAAATAGGATCTATTAGACCTCGATCAGTAAATGATTCAAATTTTACGAAAAATATATAATATTATTCGGTCGAATCCCGGTCAAACTCTTATTACTTAAATATAAGACCAATAATTAACATATAAGTGTTAATTTTTTCAACTTTTAAGAAAAAATATAATATTATTTGGTCAAATCCCGGTCAAATTCTTATAACTGGCATATAAGAGTCAATTTTTTCAACTTTTTTAAAAAATATATAATATTATTCGGTCAAATCTTGGTCAAACTCTTATAACTGACATATAAGACCAATAATTAACATATAAGAGTCCTTTTTTTTCAACTTTTTAGAAAAAATATATAATATTATTCGGTCAAATCCCGGTCAAACTTTTATAAATGACATAGAAGACCATTAATTAACATATAAAAAGTCTTTTTGTTTAACTTTTAATAAACAAATATAATATTATTCGGTCAAATCCCGGTCAAACTCTTATAACTGACATATAAGACCAATAATAACATATAATAGTCTTTTTTTTAACTTTTAATAAACAAACATATTATTATTCAGTCAAATCCCGGTCAAACTCTTATAACTAACATATAAGACCAATAACTAACATATAAGTAGAGCCGTCAATTTGGGCCGAGCCCGTTGGGCTGGCCCGGCCCGCCATTGAATAAGGGTGGGTTGGGCCCTAAATTTACCAACCCAAATACAAGTGGGCCTATTTGGGCTAGCCCATTTGGGTCGCGGGCCAACCCAAATTTTTTGTCCTTTTTTTTTTTTTTTTTTCCCCTTACAGTCACCGATGCGATTGTGATTTGTGCGGGCTAAGACTACAAAGGGTTTAGGGTTTTTTTTTTCTTACAGTCATCAATCATCTATGTCTATCCTCTGACCTCTCTTCGCTTTCTCTCTTCGATGGACGACCGACCGGCGCCGCCGCTACTACTACACTAAAATGACTGTTATATGATACAAGAGTCATTTTTTTAAAACATTTTTATATTATTTGGTCAAATTTGGTCAAATCCCGGTCAAAACCTTATAATTAATATATAAGACCATTTCTCCTATTATAAATGTAGTGTAAGAGTCATTATTTCACATTCTTTCACAAATTAAATTAAAAATAATAATATTTTACTAATGTTAACTTTCATATTCGGTCAAACAATAGTTAACTCTTATAGCTGACACATAAAACCTATCCACTTCTTATAATTAAAGTATAAGAGTCATTTTTTTAACTATGAGACTATTTTTTTCCAAAAAAAAAAAAAAAGAAAAAGAAAAAAGAAGAAGCAACTGTTGCATCACAAACCCAACTTTATTGGCATGAACATGGAAAAAAGGTAAACCAACAGGAGCAATACTTACTCAACTGAACAACAGTAAATAAACCTAGATATGCACCGTAAATAAACCTAGAAATGCACCACTGTCAGTCCAACATTATCACCAACAAATACCACACTTTTGAGTAAAAAAAACATTTCCCAGAGAATATACAATATACTCCGGCTAGATCTGGAAATTCTGATTGGATGTAGGAGGTACGAAGTCGATGACGTGGAAGGAGAGTCGGATCGGTGGTTGTTTCGACCGGGAGAGGCGTTGGTTTGAATCGAGAACTCGCCGGATCTAGAGAGGATGGACGGAGGGAGTAGATACCGTTGGTGGACGCCGACAGTGTCAGAGAAGGAGGAAGGAGATAGGTTGCCGGTGGGGTGAGACACCGCTGGAGAAACGAAGGGGAGGTAATGGCGTCGGAGAAGGAGATCTAGGTCGCCGGGTGGTCAGATCTGGAGATCGGAGAGGCGGTTGGCGTCGGAGAAGGAGATTGGAGAAGCAGATGGCGAGTGAAATAGACGGGAAACAGTCGCCAGTCGCTATTGACGGAGCCGTAGAAGAAGCCCAGCCGTCTGACGGAGAGAGAGAGAGAGTTAGAGAGAGAAATTGTAGAGAGAGAATGTGTGTGCGCAGTGTGTGTCGTGTGTGAGGGGAGTGGAGGGGAGGGAATGGTTTTGTTTGAGGGCGGGGGTAGTTTTGGTATTTAGTTATTACATTTGACTGGTCAATGGAGATGAGGGGTGTATGTGGAATTAAGATCTATAGTGAGCTCCATATTTGTACTTTAGAAAGGACCTCTCCTTAAAATGGAATAACATTTGGGTTTGAGGGGCCCTAGAGGAAAAAACCCTTACATCAAACCCTATTTTTATAACGATCCTACGACTTGGAAAACAAGTCAAAGACTTCTAGAAATACTTCTAACCTATATAGTAACCTAATAGAGTCCTAAAATAACAAAATAAAGCTTAAATCTACATTTAAACATGAAATTAAAACCTATCTAAATATAATTCCGAAAATTACAATTAAATAGAAAATAATTAAAATAAAAACCTAAAATTATCCCTAATATGTTGATCTCCATCATTCTTCCCGCTTGAAGAAAATTCGTACTCGAATTTTGAGTACTGCTTTGAGGGACACGCCTTGAATTTATTTTCCACAACGTCGATGAACTTTAGTTCTTGAAACCGAGAAAAGTATCTTTTTCGTCCCTCAACTTATCTATTTTTTACTTTTTGGTCACCAAACCATTTTTTTTTACTTAAGAGTCATTCCGTCAATTTACCGTCATTTTCACTGTTAAATTTTCTGAGGTGGCATGCTGACTCATTAAATTTGCTTATTTGGCAATGTTATGGAATAGTTGGCCCACACTAGATGATAACATGGATTTATAAGGGTCAAAATGCAAAACTTCAAATTACAGACCTATGAAATGTATTTCATGACATTGAAGGGCATAAAAAGAAGGGAAAAAGAGAAAAATGAAAAACCTACTCCCCATTTTACTCAACCCTAAAATCAACTCAACCATTTTCTCCATGCCACAGCCGCCTCCTCCTTCTTCTCCGGCAACGGCCATGAGCCGACGACCCCACCTTCGTCATCTCCCTCCTCACCACACCTTCGTCATCGCCTTTCTCACCCCGTCTCAGTCATCTCCTTCCCCACTTCCGCCAGAGCCGCCGCCGCATCCTTCTCCGGCAACGGCCATGAGCCGGCGACCCCACCTTCGTCATCTCCCTCCTCACCACACCTTCATCATCGCCTTTATCACCCCGTCTCAGTCATCTCCTATTTTATCACTTCATCTCTGCTAGGCATTTTTTCAGATCTAGAAGTCCCATTCCAGATCTGCAAATGGGATTTTAATGGGCATTTTTTCAGATCTAGAAGTCTCATTCCAGATCTGCAAATGGGATTTTAAATGGGGATTTCAAATGAGATTCTCAATTTGTGCCCATATTGTTGTGGTCAAGAAACCCCATTCCAGATCTGAATGATTTTTATTTATTTCTTGGCATTTGAAATTTAGGATTTAAATCTTAAAATCTGGGATTTTAAATGTCATGTTTAGAATGTGAGTTTTGAAATTTTTGTTTGAAGGTTGCTTGGTGCTAGTGGTGGTTATGGGGGTGGTGATTAAGCTTATGGTGGTAAGGATATTGAGGATGGCGGTGGCGGCGGTATTTATGGTGGTGACGAGTGTCGACAGGCGTAGCTGGTGGCGGTGGTGAGCTACTTGACGGTGGACTGATGATGAGGTTGTGATGAAGTAAAAAAATGAGTTAAAAGAACAAATCTTTGTTGGAAAAACTTTTATGAGTATTTTGTTAAGATTAGTAAGACACTATTTTTTTAAAAATGTAATAGGAGACTTTTAACAAGTAAAATAAGTAAGAGAATTTTGAACTTGATGAGTTTAATATTTAAATTCTACAAAAAATAAATAAATAAATAAATAATTATAAATGAATGAAAAATATAAATTAATTATCAACATTTAAATTTATTTGTTTTTTGAAAAAAATTGTTCCATTTTCATTTTATTTTTGGAGGACCAATACTTTAATAATTAACATTTTCACCCTTGGACTTCCACATAAGCAAGTTTATATCATCCTCAGTGCCAACTCAGCAGTTTTGTGACGTCATAGGTGCCACCTAAGCAGATTTAACGGTGCAATTGAAGGGAGACAGACGGAAGGACTCTTAAGTAAAAAAACGTAGTTTAAGGATTCTTAAGTAAAAAAAATAGTTTGGTGACCAAAAAGTAAAAAATAGATAAGTTGAGGGACGAAAAAGGTACTTTTCTCTCTTGAAACCCTCGTCAGAATATCTATCCAATCACTCCATTGAGTTGATACGAAGTGATTGATAATTAGTTTCTGAACGATCCATGAAATTGAAGAATGGAAGGTATAGACATCAAACGGATCTTCATACGGATGAATAAAATTGAAAGCTTCAAAAATCCATATCAAATCATCTTGTGCGACTTCAAGGCCAATTATTTTCGGACCAATTGACTGATGTCATCAATTGACAAATCTCACAATTACATTTGTCAAAAACAGGGGGTTTTGACCAATCCACAAAAAGATCAATGCTAGGAGATGTTGGTAGTGATGCCCTAGGCACGTTTAATAAACGTTGTAATTGTTATCATTTATTTCATATCAATAAAGAGATGTTTTGATTATTATTGTTGTTCATGTTTACTTATAATAATCCCCGTCCCTAGTACTTATTAAGCACTAGTATAAAAGGCTAAATGATCATGGGATGATCATGTTAGATTTATGGGTACTTGTTTGGAACAAGGTACTGGACATGACCCGCTGTATGAGATTTATGTCATGGTCTATGTCATACATATATCTCATATTAGTTATGTCATTCGAATCCTTAGACATGAAGTTATTATAGTCTTCCACTTGATAAACATTATGTTTGACATATTCAAACGCTACCTTTAACTGGGTAGTTATAAAGGATATGATTGGCATAATCGGATTCACGTAAGGAAGAATAATAAGCCAAATGGATTTGTCCCTCCACGGAGAGATGTCAAGCTTGGGCCCCTCGAAGGAATGATGTTGATGAAATGTTCGGCCGGACTCAAATGGATTGATTGGATCAATAGCATTTGAATTATCAACATATTCGGAATCGAGAAAGTATTGAACATGACAAGTTGACTGTTTGACCATGACTTGTGTTCAAAGACATCGTGGACAAAGGGATTGTGACATATTCTAAAGGAATGCGAACTTGTATCTAGTTATACTATTTGGGTAGGTATGACGGTTTGCTAGAACCTAATCATATCTTATGGGATCATGTTTGACCCCATTGCCAACTTAGTATAATCCTAGAGGGTCACACACAATAGAACGAATCCTAAATAAAAGGACTATATTGGAATTTAGGGTCGAAGGATCTCAAAGGAATTTTTGGAAAAGTTCTGGGCCTCCTGGTCAACCAAGCGGGCGCTTGGGTTGCACCAGGCGGGCGCTTGAACAAAGCCGGAAAGGAACTTGACCTTCTGGTCAAATGAACGGGCGCCTGGGTAGGACCAGGCGGGCGCCCGGTATACCGACAGAGAAATTCCTAATTCGATTAGGAAAGGTTTTTGGCACAAGTTACCTATTTAGAATAGGTCTTAATTGTGTATAAAAACACCAATTCGACCAGACCATATTTACTAGTGCTTTTGTGAGTCTCAAAGAGTTTGAGAGAGATTTTATTTTGTTCTAAGATATCATTGATTGAGGAACAAAATAATTCACAAATAAATTCCATATAGTTCTTTATTGAATTGTGAAAGTGTTTTTCACAATTATTGGTCTAGCAACCAAGATCAAAGAAGTTCCTTTGATATTCGTTCAAAGTGTGGATACCGCTAGAGGGTGAATTTTATCATCTTACAAAGTTCGTGATTTGTTCGTGATAAAGCTTCAAGATCTCCATCGAGACCAAAGAGAAAAGTTCATAGCCATCAAGGGTTAGTTATTCATCTATTCATATTGTTGTATTTGATTTAATCATATGAACGGATCCATGGCTTTGGGTTTCTTAAAAAAAATTTATTGCTATATTCCGCTGCGCATGTGTCTACGAAACCCAACAGGAGATTCAACGAAGGGCCACGAAAGATCAATGCTAGCATATTTACTCTACTCGCAAGTCGATAGACGCGATGTCCTTGAATCGATATGCTTTTTGTGTAGCTGGTCATATACTAGACACAAGTAATGTCCTGACACATTTCCGTTCTCATAACTGTGTTCGTTCGTGGCCCTGAACACGTACCTGGTTCTGCGAGAGGGTCTAAGAATTGAGCCTCACACAATTCTCCTCGAAGCGGCCCCACTTCTCTCTCATATAGGTGACGTCTTAAAGGTAACCCGTTTACCCCGTGTGACTTTCTCGACGCGTAAGAGTCATTAAAAGCATTTTGCTTATCCTTGTCCCTTCGGGATGTCACTAATAGGAATGGGCTTGGGGTTTCCCCCCACAGTGACGCTCAAGTCTTTTAACAATTAGGTGGTCCCATTGAATCTAGTTCTTGGGATCTCCAGTCATCTAGATTGGGTTTTCCGATGTGATCATCTTTTCAAGAGGCTAAAGTCCCATTCCATACCTTGAGGTTTCAACTAACTCTTTAATTAATCCTTTGGTTAAAGGATCCGCAATATTTTCTTTTGACCTTACATAGTCAATAGAAATGGTACCAGTGGAGAGTAGTTGTCTAATGGTATTATGTCTTCGACGTATATGTCTAGATTTACCATTATACATAAAATTTTGTGCCCTTCCAATCGCTGATTGGCTATCGCAATGTATACATATTGCGGGCACGGGTTTTACCCATCTAGGAATATCTTCTATAAATTGGCATAGCCACTCGGCCTCTTCACCAAATTTATCTAACACTATAAACTCAGATTCCATTGTGGATCTAGCTATAACTGTTTTTTTTGAAGATTTTCATGATATAGCCGCACCGGCTAATGTAAATACATATCCACTCGTAGACCTTAAGTCTTTGATGTCGGATATCCAATTAGCATCGCTATATCCTTATATTACCGCAGGATGTCTCGTATAGTGTAATTCATAACCTCGAGTATATCTTAAGTACCTAAGTACTTTTACTATACCCTTCCAATGTTCCGTACTAGGATTACTAGTGTATCGACTCAGTTTTCTTACCACGTATGCAATATCTGGTCTTGTACAACTCATCAAGTACATTAGGCTTCCAATAATTCTCGAGTATTCAACTTGAGAAACAGTTTCACCTTTATTCTTTGTTAGATGTAGATTTGTATCAATTGGCGTTTTAGATATAGCTAAGTCATCCTTGTTAAATTTCTCAAGAATTTTATCCACATAATGCGATTGACTTAAAGCAAGTCCATTGGATATTCTATACCATTCTGACCATTCAGGCGCGCGCTTGGTCATAACCAGGCGGGCGCTCGCTCGGCAGAATATATTCTGATTTTTGTTAAAATCTGAATATGGAATTTTCGATAAATTCAACAAAACCAGTAACAGAACCAATCCAGACTTGCTGATCTGGAATGGGTTTTGGGTAGTTGGTTTGTGTGTGGATTTTGGGGTTTGATTTTCCTATTTGTTTTAGTCTTGTGATTCCTAGATTGGTTCAAGTTTTGGATGGCTAATCTGCGTTCATCGAGATTGTGTTTCCCAAAATTGATCGCAATCAAAGTTTCAAAGATAAAACGAAGTTAGAATTATGAAGAGTTCATAATTGCTAAAATTGAGAAACAAAGTTCTTGATTCAATGATTGGAGATCCATGTGGAATTGTGAATGCAATTGGCCTACGTTCATCGAGACCATCTATTGCTTAGTTTCGGCCACATGGACTACTTTCTTGGTTTCTTGAATTAGTGCGGGATTGTGGTTGCCTAATAGCTTAGTTCGACCGCACTTCTTGTTGTCTTGATTTGGAGATAATAACCAAAGTTGAATTAGTCTCATCCTCATAATTATAGAGAAACTAATGACATATGAATATCATGCTTAAATTAATGGGATTAATTTAGTGGCTAAACTTGATGTGTAACATGTTTATATTATGTGCTCATAAATGTGTTATATGCTATATGTAATGAACCTTCAAAGAAAGTTTTAAGTCCTTCTTTGCTATGCCATGACTAAAACACTTGTTTATATATGGGTGATTTTGATGTGGGTTCGCCTCCGCGAAGTGCATTGATTTTATTCATGTATGAGCAAGATGAGGTTCATTGATTTAATGTGGGCTTGCCTCCGCAAGGTGCATTAAATTGAATGGTTCCTATGCGTTTAAAATGGTTGGACTTAATTAGGCGTCAAAACAGTTTTGGGCCTAGGCAAAAGATGAGATTAAACATGCTTTGGAAATTGGATTTCTCGAAGAATCTCATAAAAGGATCTAAGAATCATATGGGATATGATTGACATGATTGTCTACCTAATTAATTTAGTTTTTGAGCGGTCCGCCTCCGTGGACTCAAAAGTTAAATTATGGGGCAACTCCCATCATTAGAATCTAAATTACCACCTAGTCCAAGGTATTTTCAATATTACCATCTAGTCCAAGGGATATTAAAAGGGCATGAATGCCCTTACTAAATGACTGGAAATTACATGATTACCCCTCCCTCCTCAACCCTTCACCTTCTCACCGGTCAACAACTTTGACCGACCGGCCACCACCTCCGGCAACCTTTTTCCGGCCACCTTTTTCCGGCCACTTTTCCGGCACCTTTTTCCGACGCGCGCCCACCCCCGGTCTTTTTTTCAGGTGACATTTTCCGGCGACCACTTCCGGTGGCCACCATTTTCCGGCGACCACCTCCGGCCACCATTTTCCGGTCACCATTTTCCGGCGACCACCTCCGGACACCATTTTCCGGCGGCCACCGCCGACCACCATTTTCCGGCGACCACCTCCGGCCACCATTTTCCGGCGACCACCTCCGACCACCATTTTCCGGCGATCATATTCCGGCGACCACCTCCGGCCACCATTTTCCGGCGATCATATTACGGCGACCACCTCCGGCCACCATTTTCCGGCGGCCACCTCCGACCACCATATTCCGGCGACCACCTCCGGTCACCTTTTCCGGCGACCATTTTTTGACAACCACCTCCGTCAACCATTTTCCGGCGACACCTTCGGCGAGTATTTTTTTGGTGCCATAATCCGGCGACCACCTCCGTCGACCTTTCCGGTCACCATTTTCTAGCTACCACCATCTCCGGTGATCAAATAACTGAGAACTTATCAGTAAGTTCTCAGTTGTCATCTAAACAACTCCGGAGACCAAACAACTGTGAACTAATCAGTAAGTTCACAGTTGTCAACAAAACTACTAAAAACACGATCGAATCCGGCGACCAAACTACTGTGAACTAATCAGTAAGTTCACAGTTGTAAGTTTACAATTGTAAGTTTACAATTGTAAGTTCGCAAATGTAAGTTTCGCAATTGTAAGTTCACAATTGTTCCAATAACAAGTTCGTACTTGTTCCAAAAACATGTTCGCAATTGTTCGAACAAGTTCACAGTTGTAAGTTTACAAATTGTAAGTTCAAAAATGTAAGTTCGCAATTGTAAGTTCGCAAATATAAGTTCGCAATTGTAAGTTCGCAATTGTTTCAATAACAAGTTCGCACTTGTTCCAAAAACAAGTTCGCAATTGTAAGTTCGCACTTGTTCCAAGAACAAGTTCGCACTTGTTCGAACAAGTTCACAGTTGTAAAGTTCAAAACTGTAAGTTCACAAATGTAAGTTCGCAATTGTAAGCTCGCAATTGTTCCAAAAAAAAGTTCGCAAATGTAAGTTCGCAATTGTAAGTTCGCAATTGTTCCAAAAACAAGTTCGCAATTGTAAGTTCGCAATTGTTCTTGTCAACAAAACAACTCCGGCAACAACCTCCAGCGACCAAACAAACTGTGAACTAATCAGTCAGTTCACAGTTGTCAACCAAACTACTAAGAACACGATCCACTCCGGCAACCACCAACTCCGGCGACCAAACAACTGTGAACTAATCAGTAAGGAAAGAAAATCAATTTGTAACCCAATTTAATTAATGAAAATCAATTTGGTTGACGGGGCTATGAATGATGGAGACGCTGAGTGAGCTGTAGTAGATCTGGCGTTTGTAACCTTGTGAAACTGGAATGTCGCCGGGAAAGGGGGTCGTAAGTGAGCTTTGATGGCCGGATGTGGGGAGTAATGGTTGAAGTCTGAAAAAAGGGTTTTACCGGAGATGGGGGAGGGGACTGGTTACCGGAGTAGGGGGAGGGGGAGGGGAGTCGTCGGCGGTGTTAGAGGAGGGGTGGGGTGCCGGAGGTGAGGAGGGGTGGGGTTGCCGAAGGTGGGGGATGGCTCGCCGGTGGTGGGGGTGGAGAGAGAAAGTAGATCTGGACGAAATTCTTTGGCCGGATTTGTTGTTGTCGTTGGCTCAGGGAATACGACTGCCGGAGATGGAGTATGATGGCCTGAGAAAGAAGATGGTCGCCAGGATTTGAAGAAGGTAAAGGTTACCGGAGTTGGAGAAGGGGTCGCCGGCGATGGGATTGTAGAGAGAGAGAGTACGAGAGCAGATCTGGGAGAGAATGGTTGTCCGGCGATGGTGATGGATGTCGGAGATGTTCGCCAGAGGTGAGGAGGGAGGTGGTCGGAGAAGATGGAGGGAGTTGGCCGGAGGTCGGGAGGAGGGCTGCCGGAGGTTTGCAACAAGAGAGAGACAGGAAACGTGTTTGTGAGAGGGAGGAGGGTGGTAGGATTTTATTTGTAGCAGGGTAGTTTAGGGATTTAATAATTGTAATGGACTAGGTGGTAAATAAGGATATTAGTTTGGACTAGATGGTAGATGAAAATATTAGGTTGGACTAGGTGGTAATTAGGCTTAGGATGGGGGATCCTATGGTAATTTTCTCTTAAATTAAAGTTGGATCTTAGCCCAATTAAATTATATTATACATTTGATGTATATGAAGGTTATATAATTTAGTGGGAGTATTTTGTTTGAAAAATTCATTATTTATCTCTTTAATGAAGACCGGTACTTATTAAATATTGGAAATTTTGCATATTTGTAGATAATGACTAATAACACTCAATCAATGTCGTTGCGATCGATCCTTGAGAAGGATAAGCTCGAAGAGAATGGTACTAACTTCATGGATTGGATCCGTAGCATAGAATCGTTCTTAGGCAAGAAGATAAGTTGTACATTCTCGATGGGCCTCTCCCAGCTGAACCACCGCCTACTGCCCTTAGGGTAGAAAGGGACAATTACAAAAAACATCGTAATGATTCTAGAGATGTAAGTTGTCTCATGCTTGCTGCTATGTGTTCAAAACTCCAACAAAGTTTGGAACATTTGGAAGCCTATGAGATAGGCGTGGAGTTGAGAACCATGTTTCAAGAGCAAGCTAGGCAAGAGAGGTACAAGACCATTGTTGCATTCACTACTAGTAAAATGAATGAAGGGCAACAAGTGAGTCCTCACTTTCTTAAAATGAAAGGTTATGTAGAGCACCTTGAGAAACATGGCTATCCAATCCCATTGGAGCTAGCCACGGATCTCATTCTTAATTCATTGCCTAAAAGTTATAATCAGTTTGTGATGAATTATAACATGCATGGAATGAATAAGAATCTCTCTGAGTTGCATGGGATGCTCAAAACTGCAGAGATGAAAATTGTGGAGAAAGGTTCTCCCGTGCTCTTGGTTCATGATGGGAAGAAGGCTAGTGCCAAAGGAAAGGGTAAGAAAGTTGTCAAACCCAAAATAAGCAAGGCAAAGGTTGCCAAGGCTTCTGAGGCAAAACCCGATTCATAAAAGGATGCAATCTGTTTCCATTGTCAAAAAATTGGTCATTGGAAACGTAATTGCAAGGCTTTTTTGGAAGAGCAAAAGAAGAAGAAGAGCAGCAAGGCTGCGTCGACTTCAGGTATCTATATGATAGATATTCTCCTTTCTACCACTGATTCTTGGGTATTGGATACCGGATGTGGTTCTCACATTTGTCTAAATGTGCAGGGACTAAATAATAGGAGACTGCTTAAAGAAGGTGAAGTAGATCTACGCGTGGGGAATGGAGCAAGAGTTGCTGCATTAGCCGTAGGGACTTATGAAGTCACTTTACCTTCCGGATTAATTCTTGTTTTGAACAATGTTATTATGTTCCGGATTTAAGCAGAAATATTATTTCAATTTCTTGTTTGGATAATGAAGGTTTTAAGTTTCTTATTGAGAATAAGAAATTTTCTATTTATTTAAATGATGTGCTTTATGGTATTGCTAATTCATTTAATGGCCTTTATATCTTGGATGTCAAGAATGAAAATAATGACAATGTCTATCATGTAAATAAGAAATCTAAACCTAATGATGTAAATCATACCTATTTATGGCATTGCCGTCTTGGTCATATTAATGAGAAGCGTATCTCAAAACTCCATGGGGACGGACTTTTGGGTTCATGTGACTTAGAGTTATATGATACTTGTGAGTCGTGTCTTCTTGGAAAAATGACTAAGACACCTCTTACCAAGTTGGGTGAAAGGGCAAGCGACTTATTGGGGTTGATACATTCCGATGTATGCGGACCATTAAGTAGCAATGCTAGGGGAGGATTTCAATACTTCATAACCTTCACTGATGATTATAGTAGATTTGGGTATGTTTACCTAATGAAACATAAAAGTGAAGCATTTGAGATATTTAGAATATTTCAAAATGAAGTAGAAAAACAACTTGGCAAAAGTATTAAGGCACTTCGATCAGATCGAGGTGGAGAATACTTGAGTCAAGAATTTGATGATCATCTAAAGAATTGTGGAATAGTTTCACAATTGACTCCACCCGGAACACCACAATGGAATGGTGTGTCCGAGAGGAGGAATCGGACTTTGTTAGACATGGTTCGATCAA
Organism: Campanula takesimana; assembly: GCA_026119855.1. Lineage (NCBI taxonomy): Eukaryota > Viridiplantae > Streptophyta > Magnoliopsida > Asterales > Campanulaceae > Campanula > Campanula takesimana. The sequence continues at coordinate 197,439 of JAOWBW010000232.1, forward strand.
TGATGAGTCAAGTTGATCTTCCAATATCCTTTTGGGGTTACGCTCTAGAAACCGCTGCTTTCATACTAAATCGTGTTCCAACTAAATCGGTTCAAAAGACTCCATATGAGATGTGGAGCGGAAAGAAAACTTGTTTATCTTTCATGAAGATTTGGGGTTGTGAAGCTTTTGTCAAAAGACTTGTCTCAGACAAACTTGCACACAAATCTGATAAACGTATTTTCGTAGGATATCCTAAGGAAACTAGAGGATATTACTTTTACAACCGTGAGGACAACAAAGTGTTTGTTGCTTGAACTGGTGTCTTCCTAGAGAAAGTTTCTCTCCAAAGAAATCAGTAGGAGTAAAATAAATCTTGAAGAAATTTGAGACCAGAAAATAACATTGAACCAATAGTGGAACAAGAACAAGAACCACAAGGAGTTTGTGGAACCTGTTCAAAATACACAAGCAACTCGCAGATCTAGTAGGTTACGATCCGAGCCCGAGAGATATGATTTCTCTCGTAACGGATAGTAATGAGGTAGAAATCATTGAAATGATGAACCGTCAACCTACCAAGAGGCGATGTCTTCTCCTGATTCAGACAAGTGGCTTGAGCCATGGAATCCGAATTGCAATCCATGCAAGACAATCAAGTTTGGAATTTGATTGATGCGCCCGAAGGTGTAAAAACCATAGGAAGCAAATGGGTCTTCAAGAAGAAGACTGACATGGATGGGAAGGTGCATACTTACAAAGCTAGGCTTGTAGAGAAGGGTTATAGGCAAGTTCATGGTATTGACTATGATGAGACCTTTTCACCCGTAGCAATGATCAAGTCTATAAGAATTTTGCTTGCCATTGCCGCATATCATGACTATGAAATATGGCAGATGGACGTCAAAACCGCTTTCTTGAATGGAAACTTCAAGAGGATGTGTATATGACACAACCAGAAGGTTTTGAACAAGATTCTATGCAAATTGCAGAGATCCATCTATGGATTGAAGCAAGCTTCTAGGAGTTGGAATCTCTGTTTTGATGAATCGGTTAAAGAGTTTTGTTTCATCAAGAACGAAGATGAGCCTTGTGTATACAAGAAGATTAGTGGAGGCATAGTGCTATTCCTTATTTTATATGTGGATGACATATTGCTCATTGGAAACGACGTTCCTACACTTTAGTCTGTGAAGACTTGGTTAGGAAAGTGCTTCGCAAATGAATATATGGGTGAAGCCGCATATATTCTTGATATTAAGATCTATAGAGATAGATCAAGGAGGAGGCTACTTGGTTTAAGCCAAAGTACATACATTGACAAGGTCATTAGAAGATTTCGTATGGAAAATTCTAAGAGAGGCACCTTGCCCGTGTTACATGGAGTTTCTCTAAGCAAGACTCAATGTCCTAAGACAAACGATGAGCGGAGAAAATGAGAATGATGTTCCATATGCTTCGGCAATTGGGTCCATCATGTATGCCATGATTTTGTACTAGGCCGGATGTATCTTATGCTTTGAGTATGACAAGTAGATACCAATCCGACCCTGGCGAAAATCACTGGATAGCTGTAAAAGCGATTCTTAAGTACTGAGAAGAAACTAAAGACTCGTTTTTGGTCTATGGAGGAATGGAAGATGATCTCGTTGTAAATGCTTACACGGATGCAAGCTTCCAAAGTGACAAAGATGATAGCCGATCGCAATCGGGGTTTGTGTTTATGTTAAATGGTGGAGCTGTAAGCTGGAAGAGTTCCAAGTAAAGTACAACCGCTGATTCTACAATAGAAGCTGAGTATATTGCTGCAATCGGATGCTGCAAAGAAGCTGTTTGGATTAAGAAGTTCATAACTGAAATTGAAGTGGTTCCTAGTATTGCTAATCCAATAGACCTTTATTGCGATAATAATGGTGCTATTGCTCAAGCAAAAGAACCCAAGAGCACATCAGAAATCCAAACACATACTTAGGCGTTTTTCATATCATTCGAGAGATCGTTGATAGGGGAGACGTAAATATATGCAGAGTACCTACTGATGACAATGTTGCGGACGGCCCCAACCGCTAACAAAGGACTTCCACAAGCTAAACATGATGGTCATGTTAGGTCCATGGGTATTAGATACATGGGAGATTGGGCCTAGGGCAAGTGGGAGATTGTTGGTAGTGATGCCCTAGGCACGTTAATAAACGTTGTAATTGTTATCATTTATTTCATATCAATAAAGAGATGTTTTGATTATTATTGTTGTTCATGTTTACTTATAATAATCCCGTCCCTAGTACTTATTAAGCACTAGTATAAAAGGCTAAATGATCATGGGATGATCATGTTAGATTTATGGGTACTTGTTTGGAACAAGGTACTGGACATGACCCGCTGTATGAGATTTATGTCATGGTCTATGTCATACATATATCTCATATTAGTTATGTCATTCGAATCCTTAGACATGAAGTTATTATAGTCTTCCACTTGATAAACGTTATGTTTGACATATTCAAACGCTACCTTTAACCGGTAGTTTAAAGGATATGATTGGCATAATCGGATTCACGTAGGGAAGAATAATAAGCCAATGGATTTGTCCCTCCACGGAGAGATGTCAAGCTTGGGCCCCTCGAGGAATGATGTTGATGAAATGTTCGGCCGGACTCAAATGGATTGATTGGATCAATAGCATTTGAATTATCAACATATTCGGAATCGAGAAGTATTGAACATGACAAGTTGACTGTTTGACCATGACTTGTGTCAAAGACATCGTGGACAAAGGGATTGTGACATATTCTAAAGGAATGCGAACTTGTATCTAGTTATACTATTTGGGTAGGTATGCCGTTTACTAGAACCTAATCATATCTTATGGGATCATGTTTGACCCCATTGCCAACTTATATAATCCTAGAGGGTCACACACAATAGAACGAATCCTAAATAAAAGGACTATATTGGAATTTAGGGTCGAAGGATCTCAAAGGAATTTTTGGAAAAGTTCTG
>JAOWBW010000232.1:800520-992870 GCA_026119855.1 Campanula takesimana
AACTCACTCTCTCTCTCCTCCATTTGGTAAGTTTTTCTTCCTCCTCCTTCTCTCCTTATTTTCTTCCTCTTCCTCTTGTAATCTCTCATTTCTTAAATCATGAACCTTGTTTAGATCGTCGATAGGATCGCGTAGAATAAAAAAGAATTGAATTCCGTCAACTTTGAGATTTATCAAGTAAGTTACTTTTCCCCCATTTTTATGCTAAAATGTTCATATCATGTTTATATAATGCTTGATGTGTTATATTTGAAGTTTGGTTGAGTTTAGAATTTATTTTGAATTTATTTAAGTTTTTGGGTAAAAATGGTGAATTGATGAATGTTGGGTTTGATTCTTGGTTTTGGGTTGATAAATGGTGTATTTGGATCCCCACCCTAGTTATAAGTGGTTTTGGTACATTTTGGAACTTGTAGAAAGAGTTGAAATGGAGTATTTTGTGTTTTGGTGAAATTTGGGTCGAAATGAAGAACCCAGCTCTGTTCTTCCCGGCCAAAACCCAGGCCGAGCGCCCGCCCGCCTTGACCCAGGCGCCCGCCCGCACCCCCTTTTCCAGCGACCCAAACCTTCTGGCCAAACAAGCGCCCGCCTGCCTATGCCCAGGCGCCCGCCCGCCCACCTGTTGGGGATTTTGTCCTTTTGCTTGGTTTAAGACTTAAGGCTTAACTAGTTTAGGTTTATTTCTTCTAATTAACTTAAGATAACACCGTGGAACACTTTATTGATTGGATTTGATTCTTTTGTGAATAAATATGATATGGAATTTGATTTAGTATCATTTTGGGAATGTGGTTCATCTTTGATGTGCGGTTTGTATTGGTTTACCTTTGTTGTGATTTAATTGGATTGGTTCCCTACTTTGGAACCTTAAGTTGTTTATTCATGCTAAATTATTATTACTTAGCATTTATTTGGAAGCCCAGCTGGCATATTTGTTGCATCGGGCGATGGGAAAGATTATAATGGCAAAGCCAAGTCCATTATAATGTTGACCATTGTTTTGCCCCCTTCTATACCCCCTTTTCCAGATTGGCCTTGGAAGGGATAAGTTAGCTTCCTTTGTGAATGTATCTAGCTACCGGGCATGACTTTGTGTCATGGCTCTTGTCCTTTGTGACACTGTTATGGTTATTGGTTCCGGTACCGGGGTTTTCTCTTCGGCTTTCATGCTATTATGAAGATGATGATTTGTTGATTATTGAAGCTGCGCAGCGATCCTTTATTTGGATGTACCGGTTTGGAAAACCTTGGCTATATCCTTTGTTATGTGTTTATTTCCGCTGCTATTTGTTATGTGATAAATGCTATGAGCTATGTGATATTTATTATTGCTTATCGCTTCGTGCATCATAGCATGTCATGTAGTTGCATTAGTAACTTATTGATATTTATCTCACCCCCTTTCTTTTTATCTTTGTTTTTCCTTAACCCCCCCCCCAGGTGCTAAGGATTAGTCTCGCTGATCACGAGAAAGAGGACGTCGAGTGTGGATACATTCTTTTGGGGAAAGTTGTATAGGTTGGTTTACATTATATAAATGTGTAACCTTTTGGGATAATTGTACCAAACATTGACGTCATTAAGAATTGTATATTCGTATTTTGTTGGGCATAAACTTGTGGAAGTTTATGATAGTTGTAATTGGTTTTTTATCAAACTTGGTTTTGTAAAACTTTGGATCATCACCTTTTGGTATCAAATGGAATTTTTAACTTCGGTATTTCATAGTTTTGGTTTTAAGTCGACGTCCAGCTCGCGGTCTCGAGCCCGCGGGGTCCGGGGTCGCGACAGAGGCGGCCCACCACGGCCACAAAATTTTTAAAAAAGGTGTGGTGGCTTGAGGCGGCCCACAACGGCCGCAATTTAAAGAAAGAGGGGAATTTTGAAATTGTGAAAGATGGGGGTGCGCTCCCTGTGTGAGCGGATTTATTGATATAGAAAGGATATAGCAGGATCCGTTTGCTGATGCGGGATCCGTTTTGCTGAAGCGGGATCCGTTTGCTGATGCGAGATCCGTTTGCTGAAGCGGGATCTGTTTGCTGAAGCGGGATCCGTTTGCTGAAGCGGGATCCGTTTGCTGATGCGGGATCCGTTTGCTGATGCGGGATCCGTTTGCTGGTGCGGGATCCGTTTGCGAAGGCGGGATCCGTTTGCTCCGTCTGTCTTTTGTTGCTTGATGGAAAGGTGGTGATTTTGCGGCTCACCATGGACCGAGTTGTTGTCATTGAACTGTAATTGTTTGACTCTGTGGGATGCAGGCGTAGTTGACAGTGGATCACTTTCTGCTGGGGATGAAGTGCCTTGAGTAGCGGATGCTGTTGACTTCGTGGTGGTACCTGTTATGTGTGTGCTTGGCAGGTATATGTGTTTGTGCAAGAAGATGCATGAAGTGTGAAATGAAGAGAGAAATAGTGCTCATGGTGCAATGTGATTTGAAAGCAGTTTGTATGAGGGAGAAGTAAAGTGATTCTGTGTGTGAAGTGATTTTTGAAAGCGGAGATTGCTTGAGATGAATGATGTTCATACCTTCATCTACCATTTCCACTTGATTGGGGATGGATTGCTGAAGGATGTTGCTGCTCTTGATGGAGAATATCCATGCTTTGGATGGAGAATGATGATGTTGATGGTGATGAATTGTTCTTGCCTTTGAAGGAGTGTCGGCGGGATGGTATTCCGGATGATGGGGTGGTCGTGCCAAAAGGCTGCCTACGTATCCCTTGAAAGGAATCAGACCAGCGTAGTTCAAGGATGATGGGGGAGAAGCTAGGAGCAAAGCAAAGTAGAGCACATACTTTTGCACATAGAAGGAGAAAAAGAAAAAGATTTTTTTTTTTTTTTTTTTTTTTTTTTTTTTTTTTTTTTTAAGATTAGAAGGGAAAGAATATGCACACACGTGAGAAAAAGATTTTTTTTTTTTTTTAGTTCGTGGGTGAACCATTTTAACCATTGTGTGTTTTTAAAGCCAACCTAAGATCAAGTCATGTTCAATCGAAGTCCGGATTGCCTCGCTTGAATGTTGTCGCCGCGGTGTCCGACGAAAATTGATGTCTAGCCCCAAGAGATTTGTCGTTTATGGGGCTTCAAAAGACTTTCAATGCCGAGATAAGGGGTTGTCGATTGAAAATCCCCTATAATGCCATTGATGCCAATCTTGCATAGCCCTATGATAAATCGCCTTTTGATGTTGACGAGAGCAAGCCCCAAGAGAATATTATTAATACTAAGCTTAGGGAGATTGCTAAGCCCCAAATGTCATGTGGGCTTCGATGGCGGGATGTGAAGACCTTTCGATGTGAAGCCCCAAATCGGCTTAGCTTTGTATTGAGAGTGGATACCACATCGGGTAGGACTCTTGAAGGCGATCTCCTTCTTTCTCTTGATTGGAGATGGATGGCCCTTTTGTGGTTGATACCCAAATGGCGGAAGGTCCATGTTGAAAATGTAGTACGGTCTTCGGGAGACGTCTCGTGGGAGATGGTGATGTTGTTGCAGATGATAAGGTCTTGGTGTGATAAAGTCTCGAACGGTATGTTTGCTCGAGTCTTCTTGAGTTGAACCGACGGCGGATCTTCGGATGCATCCTGTGCTTTTGATCTTGGAGAAGGGGGTGCTGTATTGCAGAAACATTGGGATTGGCCGTAACTCTGTCTCTAGAGTTAACATATTGCCCGCCATAACTCAGCCGGGTGAGTCTAGCATATTGAATCTTTTTCCTTTTCTCTAAGACTTCCTTCAGAATCTCGCTGTGAGTTCTAACAAGAATCATCAAATTCATTCATATCATCAGAGCCTTCATTTAAAACCAAGAGGCCTTTTGACTGGAAGTGTTGAGGGACCATTGAAGTTTGATCCCTTTCATGGAGCCATAAGACTACTCCAAATTGCATTGCTCGGGTACCACTGCCCAAAAGCTTGTTAATTGCGAAGCCCCAATATTGCCCTTTGATTGTATCACTGTATGCCGTAGCCCAAAAGATTGTAGATTGCGAAGCCCCTTGAGACCTTTCGGTATAGAGCTTTAAATGTTGCTGGGGACATTGAAGTGAATTGCTTCTTGCCGAGGGAGCCTTTAAGACTTGACCGTAGTCCCTAGAGTGACATCATTGATTGCGAGAAAGGTCCATCCTTTATTGGGGGAACGAGTACGGCCACACATGACAAGAGGGATTTTTGACATCCCTTTTTAGAGACTTTGAGGATAGTCTCACACATCTTTCTCGAGCATAGCCCCTAGGGCTTATTGATTGTCAAATCAAGCAAAAGAAGCCCTTGTTCTTGAGTCATATAGGCCCTAGGGCATCACAATTTGTTGAGCAAAGCAAGAGTGACTCATCCTCGTGCGAGGGAACAAACATGAGAGGACATGGCAAGAGCTACTCCATTTCTCTGGAGCCTTTCGGCGTACTTTAGAAGCACATACTTGAAGAAGCTTTGAAAACTGAGACACATGTTGTTGCTATTTGCTGCCCAAGACAATTGACTAGCTAGGGATTATTTGTGCAACCTCATGCCCTTTTATGATGGGCTCGTTCTCAGATGGATCTTGGTTACCACGGGCCTTCTTTTCATGAACCCAAAAATGCACACTGTTGGAGAATGATGCCGATAACCCAAGACAACCTTTGACGGTGCCATATCTTGTCGAGCCTTTTGCAATCCCAAAGTTGACTCGGTGGGGAATTGCTTTGTTGAGGAGATCCAATGTAGAGCTTGTGTAGTTGTCTTCCTTACAGGCCGAAGATCTCCATTTCTCTTTCCCTTCTCTCTCTCACTCTCTCATTTTTTTATGACGCACCCTGTTTTTTGCCTAGACCGTCCTTTCGGGTTTTCAATCTAGCGGGCATCTCTTTTGCGTCTTTTTTTTTTTTGACTCGATTAATGAGGAAGTGTGCATTGACTCTGGCTGAGGATGAGAGACACGTGATTTTGCGGTGGAGACCTCTTGTCACTAAAGATGAGTGACATTGACTCGACTAGGGAAGTAGCCCCTAGTATTGACTTTGTATATATTTGTTGAATGACTCACGAAGGCAAGTAAATCATTAAGAGAGAAGAGAAGGAAAGCCCCAATTTGATTGCAAGAAATTGGGAGTATGCTGAAAGAATAGAAGCCCTAGACTCGACAAGGAACGGAAAGTGATTCCAAATCTAGGAAAGTTGTTCAATCTTGAGGTGATTAATTCATTGGCAAATGAATCGTACAAAGATGTCTTGACAAGTTCGAGATGAAGGTCGATCACCATAACGCGCTAGGGCTAAACATATCTTCTTTCTTGCATGAGACCGGACCTGAAGGTTGCCTACGTTCCTCCAGTGTAGAAGTTCAGGTCACCGTAGTTCTTGTTGATGCTCCATTCGCAGTGATGGTTGTTGCTTTGTCCTTCATCGGTGGAATGATGTTGATCTTGTATTTCTTTGATTGAGGGAGATTTTTTTTTTTTTTTGTGCTCTAACTTTTGCCTAGGTTGATTTGAGGATTTCAACCTAGGGAGCTTTTTTTTTTTTTTTTTTTTTTTTTTAATCCCCTTTTGAAAACTTTGCTTCATGATTGTTGCTCCACCTTTCTTTGTCTTGATTTCGTCGTTGTTGATGTCTTCGTTGTTGATGCCGTTGTCGATGTTTAGCCCCTAGGCGTTCAAGCGATGGCCTTCATTCCAAAACTTGTTTAGACACCTTTTCATCATTTTGCCAAGAATTAAATTGAACAACTTGGAAGAGTGTATGAGGACAAGAACGACTTTTTATTTGATGACTCAATTGACTCGAACATTTAACATAGGACGAGAGAAAACATTAATGCACATATTAGAGGACTTTTGACTCTTTTTTTTATCCTATTTCTAGGTAGAGAAAGAGAAACGAAGATTGTTGTTGTAGTCCCCATTGTCGTTGTAGTCTTCCATGTGGCATGATCTCTTGTTGAGACCCTATTTCAAATCTGAACCCCTTCCTTGATGAGTTCTTGCATGTTCTCACTCTCTAACTGTTGTTCTTCAACCACGGTAAACTCACCATTGTCAATCGAATCTTGGATGATGTCGCGGAGGGAGAAGCAATCCTCGGTGAGATGACCGCTGCATTGGTGATAGTCACACCACTTGTGGTGGGCATGGTTGCGACGTAACGGTTGTGGTTGCTTGTACCCTTGGAGAGGATAAACTTGTCCCTTGGTTTTGAGAGCTTCGTAGGCTTCGGTGATGGTCATGCCATTGAGAGGGGTATAGACACGGTCGTTGGTGGCACCTTTGTCACTTTTGAGGGGTGAGCCACTTGGGCGTGCTTTACCGTAGACCTTTGCCTTGCTGTCGGTGAGCTCTTGTAAACGAGCCTTAAGTTCGGACACTTCTTCCTTGTGAATTTTCCTCTCGAGATCAAGACGGTCTTGCCACAAATCATCCTTGCGGCGGGCATCCTCGACAAGTCTATACATTTGTTCCCCCAAGGCTCTTATTATGTTGAAGAGCCTTTCGTTGGACACAGAGATGTTCTCACCCTTGTTGTTGTTGCCGTTGGAAGCCATTGGACCTATTGAGTGAACACGGTCGATCTTAGGTTGACCCCACAAACATATTTTGAGTAAAATAATTAACCCACAAACAAAGGAAAAAGACTCAACCACATAAGAAAAATGACTCTTTTTTTTTTATTTATTTACAAAAGTCGGAAGGACGTGGTCCTTTTTGGGGTTTCTAGGAAAAATAGTGGAATCGTCACACTAGTATATAGACCTTCTCGTGGTCCCATATACTCATCGGATTCCACCACGCTTGTGATACCTACATGTGACGGGATTAAACTAAATTAATGTCATAAAGCATACATGCGGGGACGGATTTTTTTATTTTCGTCCAAAATAACCACTTTGGGGACGGAGTTTTTATTTTGTCCCATAACAACCATTTGTTTCTTTTGGAAACGACATGTATGATTTGATGTCATTAGTTTAGGGAAATCTCGGTACATGAAAACCGACTTGGTCACGGAGTGTTAGACCCTAACTAGAATTGTGTGGTTTGTGCTCGGCTTAAATATGAGGCTTAAAGGTCACCCCCGGCATGTAGTCGTGAACTACGCCACGGGCTGAGGTTTACCGCTTCGGAAGAGTCAAGGTCGGGTGGAGCTTGAAACTTCCTAGGACGGGCCTCGACGGGTTTGGGGTGGACTTGTGCGACTCGATAGTGAGCAGTTGATAAGAATTGTGCGCGTAGTGTGAGGTCCAACAAGTGACAAAATTATTTTTTTTCAAAGGAAATAAAAAAAAAAAATAAGCAAGTAATTTACAACTTTCGAATCACCCGTATGACCGATAAAAATGAATAAACAAAAGTAAAAGGGGGTGTATGCAGGCCCGGTACCCACACACTGTCAAAACTGCCCATTCTGTTCACTGTTCTGTTTACTGTTCTGTTCTGGAAAATGGCCCAGAAGCGCGTGACTCAGGGCAGTTACGTGGGAAGCACGCGCATTGCGCCATGAATGTGGGAGGCGCGCGCATCTGGGGTACCTGTCAGAATGTCAGAAGAAACCGCGGACTCAGGGGGTTGCCCTGGTCCCAAATTATGTAACTTTCCCCTGCAGAAACTTGTTAGCATAGAAATATGAAATTTGAAGGACAAGATGGAAGGTGGGCGATTCTGGTAATAAAGGTCGGACGCGCGCGCTTTAGGCCAAGAAGGTCGGAGGCGCGCGCTTCCTACCCTTTTTACCAGAATGCCCAGAAAACAGATATAAGAACACCAAAAGCAGAAAATTCAAGTTTAACCCTCTATGTCCCCAGCAGAGTCGCCACTGTAGATACCCCGGGGGAACCACGGGTTGGCTAGAGCGGTGAATTACCTAGGATGTCTACTTGATTTTAAGAGTCGCCACCCACGTTTTAGAGTAACGCGAGAAAACTTTTAGAAAAGAGCCTTTTTTTATATGATTACGAAACCAAAGATTCTTGAGATGAGGGGTTCGGGGGTTAGGTGATGGAGTGGGAAGTACTTAAACACCCACTCCGCCCCGCTTACGCGGGTCTTGCTACTTTTAGTGTTCTAATGTTTACATGTCCTTCAATTAATTAATAAAAAAGTGCTAACAAATTACAATAAGAAGAAAGGGGAATTAAAAGAGAAATAAAAAAAGAATTGTTTTATTTTATTAATTTATACTAAAAGATTACATGTTAAACTATTCTAACAATTATAATAAAATAAAAGTGGGGGAATTTAAAGTAGAGTTGGAATGTAGGGAGATAACCTTAACTAACTTCAATATGTGAAGTAGTCATATTGGTTATGTCCCATTAATGGGGATTGCATACATTTAAGAAGAAGAAAATAGAAGAAAAATGAAGTTGTACCTTAAGAAGAGGACTTCAAACGTGGACTTGAAAATGGAGTTTTGTTGTGGAGAAATTGTTGTAGAATAATTTTATGTAGAGTCTTGTTACGAAGAACTCTTGTTGGGAGAATTTATGTAGAGAATTGTGTATAGTGTGTGTATAGAGAAAATTCAAGTCTAAAAATGAGGTCCAAGAGAGGTAAAAGAGATCCAAAAGAGATGGAAAAGAGGTCCCCCTCCAATGGTGGATTGGAGGGGTTTTTATAGTTGAAAGGGGATATTTTTGGTGCCAAGACGGAGTCACCAAGATCAGTTTCCCGGGCAAAATCATATAAAATGAGCAAGGGAGAGATTCTTGGACAGAAATCAGTAACTGATACGCCCAGACGCGCGCGCATCCCTTATAGTTCGGCGGGAGGCGCGAGCTTCTGGCCCCAAAGGGCGGAGGCGCGCGACTTCGAAATAGCGATTTTGACAGAATGGACTAGAAAGTTAACTCTGTTGTGCAGTTTAGTCCAAAACTGACGGAATCAGTTAAGAACTTAACCGAACTAATAGAAATTAACAAAAACAAGTAAAGTAAAAATACTATATATGCAATTCGGGTGAGAGGTCCAAGGCGGGGTGTCTACAGCTTCAAGCCCCGCTATGCAAGCTTCGTACTCGGCAATATTGTTAGCGGCCTCAAAATCAAGGCGGATTGCAAGTGGAGTGCAGAAATCTGAGGGATCTACTAGTAACATGCCAATGCCATATCCCCGTTTGTTGGCTGCGCCATCGAAAAATAATTGCCACTTATTTTCTGCTATTGCCATGATGTCCTCATCAGGGAATCGCGGGTCTTCCCCCTTCGCTTCATCACATGGAAATTCGGCTAAATGATCAGCAAAGACTCTTCCTCTTATGGATTTCTATGTGAGGTAAGTGATATCATACCCCGCGAGCATAAAGTACCACTTGGCTATCCTAGAGGAGACATGCGATTTCTCAAAGATGTACTTCATTGGGTCCATTCAGGCGATTAATTGTACAGGAAACGCCTCCATGTACGGCTTTAGTCTCTCAGCTACCCATACCAGTACAACACACGACTTTTCTAATGCAGAGTAATTCAATTCAGCCCCTTGGAAGAGACGGCTGATAAAGTACACAGCATTTTCTTTCTTCGAATCGGGTTGCTCTTGTGCTAGCATAGCCCCTAGTGCGGTGTCATTGACTGTGAGGTACAAGGTCAATGGTTTCTCCTTGTGTGGTGGAACCAACACTGGTGGATTCATTAAGTACTCCTTAACCTTTTCAAAGGCTTCTTGACACTCTTCGGTCCATTCTAAGGATGCATTCTTCTTGAGGAGCTTAAAAATGGGCTCGCACATCGTCGTGAGTTGATTAATAAAACGACTAATGTACTGAAGGTGACCCATGAATCCCTTGGCTTATTTTTGCGTCTTAGGTGGAGGCATGTCAATGATGGCTTTGATCTTAGCGGGATCCACTTCTACACACTCTCGGTGACCATGTACCCAAGGACCTTTCCTTTCTCTACCCTAAACATGCACTTGGCCGGATTAAGTCTCATCTTGTAGTGTCTCAACCTTTCAAAGAATTTTCTGAGGCCGATGAAGTGCTGCCCATCGGAGCCTTTAGAGTGTATGATCATGTCATCAACGTACACTTCTATCTCTTTATGTATCATGTCATGAAACAGCGCAGTTACGGCTCTCTGGTACGTGGCTCCAGCATTCTTGAGTCCATATGGCATAACTGTATAACAGAATGTCCCCCAAGGTGTGGTGAACGCTGTTTTGTGTTGGTCCTCCTCGGCCATGAGGATCTGGTTGTAACTGGCAAATCCGTCCACAAATGAACGAACTTCATATTTTATGGTATTGTTAACGAGCATGTCTATGTTGGGAAGAGGAAAATCATCTTTCAGAGATGCTCTGTTGAGATCATGGAAATCAACACAGACGCGGACCTTTCCATTTGCCTTGGAAACCTATACAGTATTAGCCAACTAGGTTGGATACTCTATCACTTTGATGAACCCCACACTTAGGAGTTTCTCTATCTCTTGCTTGACTTGTATCGACCACTCTGGCTTAATTCTGCGAAGTTTCTACTTGACTGGCTTTGAATCGGGAAGCAGCGGTATCTTGTGCTCAACAATCGAATTGGCTAGCCCCGGCATATCTTTGTAGGACCAAGCGAACACATCTACGAATTCTCGAAGAAGCGCTATGAGGGCTTATCGGTCTTCCCCCTTGAAGAAACTTCCAATCTTGGTCTCTTTCGGATCATCATCCGTCCCCAGATCAACTGTCTGCATTTCTTCGGCATCAATAGGACCATTTCCGCCACGATGACCTACTTGCTTATTAATTTCTTTTAAGATTTGTTCGTATTCTTGATCTATCTCGTCATATGACTCATTATTATCTAATTCGTTAGAGTTATTAGTTAATTCATCATTTACGATGCTAGCAATCTCGGGATACTCAGAAAGATCTATTTTTTCATTAATAAAGTAGGGGAATACATGTTCCGCGATGGCATCCAAGTCCTCTTGGGTGAGCTCATCGGTAGCGGTATTTGATTCTAAGGTAAGAGTTACAAATTTTCTTTCTCTATAGGGATGGGGAGTACATCCTAACTCTTGGATCAGGGACTTTTAACTTTCTATGGGTCCCCCAGTTGTGTACCAATTCTGGATGTGCTCGTCACTCTTCTCGATGAGCTTGTTGTAGTCTTGGTTTGGAGCGTCCCCCTTGTCTATTGCATTGATCTGAGTGTCATCTAGCTTGCAAAGGTTGAGAAATTGGTGCAGTAGGTCTTCTCCCAACACAAAGTCCCACTCACTGAATGCTTCGGCCTTGGTACCCCCTAATTCTCGAGGTAGCCACGAGAATTGCATCGGCTCTATTTCAAGTGAGTACGGATCACAGTCACTGAATATTTCAAAGCCCGGTTGGTGCTTCCCCCTATGGTTAATCCATGGTTCAGGGAACATGAAGCATGGCAAGTTTCCCCCCTCGCGTACAAAGTATCCGTTTAAAGTCTTTCGATAGGGCGGTGCTAGTGGCACTATGTATGAGATCCAATCCCTTTCTTCCTTAGGGATGCCCTTGAGTGGTGATACATACCCTAGACCATATTCTGGGGGGTATAGAATGACAGGTGGTGGTTCTTTTATCCCTTGTAAATGCTTTCCAAGTCCAAGACCGGGGAAGTACCCTTCTTTTAGCATCATGTTAAGTACTGGGCGTGTTCCGGAGAATGGAATTGCCTTGGAATAGTTGTTTTCATTGTGCACCTCTACCATCTCTACACTGATTTCCTTTTGGGAAATATAAAAAAAAAAGGTGGAAAAAGAAAATAACTATTACTGAAAGTTGAAATTGATAGGAGGGTATGCTCTCACCCACAATGTTTCTCGAGTGAGTAGGATCCCTTAACAAACAAAAAATAACTATTTTATCAAAAGAAAGGAAAAAAACATCTAATCTATTAAAATGAAATAAAAACTAGTCTACTAAACTACTAACTAATGTAGTGGAAAAGGAGCTTGAGGTTTGGACCCCTCATTCTTCAATACGAGGCCAATTCCATTGCCTATTATCTGTAGGGTGCCTTGGTCGATGAGATCTTGATTCTTATCCCTCAAGTTGTTGCATTTGTCGGTGTGGTGACCGCGGCACTGATGGTAGTAGCAATACAGGTCCCAGGCCTTTCCGGCTCCCTCATACTTGGGTTTGTACCCCTTCATAGGTGCTAGTTTTCCTTCCCTCTCAGGCTCACGGAACACTCTCCCAAGTCGGATTTGACTTAAATCTGTGTAGACTCTTGGCGGCTTAGGTTAGAGGCTTTGCATGATGCTTTCGTAATGGTACCTCATGACATTGAGGTGATGATTATGTTTCTCCTCCATTTGGTTCTTTAGGTCTTGATAAAGCAGGCTGATGCAGTTACCTACCTCGTCATTGATGATCTTTTCTTGGTTGTCCTCCAAATCTTGGGCTCTCTTGACAGCGGCATTATACCATTTGTTCAATTCATTGTATTCGGCTTGTAATATCTCAAGCTTACTGCCGTCGATCATCTTCTCGATCTCAGCCCAATCTTTTTCGCTTTGTTCGTTACGCTCTTTGACTTGGTCATGAGCATAATAAGAGACATGGTTGAGCCTTCTGAAGCAAAATTCTTGTATGATATTGATTTCTGGGGCCTCTCCATTGGGCAGGCCTTCTTTCCAACCTCCGGTGGCTTCCATTTTGAAGCGCAGACGTTGTGAGATTTCTCTGAGAGACATTTCTATGCGTGCAGGCATTGTGTCAGGAGCGTAGAGCTACCTTCCTGATCGGACGGACCTAGAGTGCAGAAACTGTGTCAAATCCAGGCTGGGGTCCCAACAAGTCGGCTTCTATGAAATGGGGTTGACCAACACGGCAGATTCACAGAGAAGGAGAGATGTCTCGTACGAGACAAAGGATGTCTCGTACGAGATATCTAACCTAACAGTCAGATTGCGGATTTTAATCCTATTGGTCGGACAGAATTCAATCCATTTTAAGAGGTTACTACTCTAGTTCGTCCTGGAACAGTGGATTCTGTCACCCTAGAATATGAGCCCCTTATTTTTCACCTGTATTGCACTCTCCCAAACGGACAATTTAGGCAAAGGTCCCATATTATCATCGGAATCCACCATTCAATTAACCAAACCTAAGTGATTCCGTAGTTGTTTTGCACTTTGTTAAACAACGCATTGATGCAATCAAACCTTGTGAATTTTAAGGGACAACCGAAAGGGACATGTTGAACGGTGCGGTCGAAACTAAGCCAAAATGGCATCCACAGTCCCGCACAGAATAATGAAAGTAGGAAAACACAAACTCGGATTTCCGTAGAGAGGTTCTCCATTCTTTCAAAACCCTTTGTTCAACATTTTACCGAAGGGACATTCGTCATATTCACAAGGGAGTATTATAGATTGAAAAGATGCGTTATCTTGGGCAAAGGTTAAAACAACCACTACAACAAAAATGGATTTTGCCGGCACTTATTTACTGACACTTGTTAAAGTGCCGTAAATTTGTGGCACTTATAAAAAAATGCCGCAAATATCCTCCACTTTTTAACAAGTGCCACAAATTTCCGGCACTTTTTAACAAGTGCCGCATATATCCGGCACTTTTAATAAAGTGCCGATAAATATCCGGCACATATTCAAAAATTACCGCTGATTTCCGGCATTTTTGAAACAGGTGCTGAAAATTAGCGGCACTTTCAAAAAGTGCCGGAAGTTGTGCTGGAAATTAGCGGCACTTATAAAAAGTACCGGAAATTTAATGACCCCTTTTTATAAGTGCCGCTAAATTTCCGGCACTTTTTATAGTGCCGCTAATTTCCGTTACTTTTTTATAAAGTGCCGCTAATAACATTTATTTTGATATTTTTATTTAATTTTGGAATTTAATCATATTTTTTATTTTACTTTGCTTTAATTTGTTTGTTAAATTAGATTTATATGTACTACAACCATAAAAATGCATTAATATAAGCTTATGTGTTATAATAAATAATTGTATGTATATATTTATATCAAAAAATGATTTAGCCTAGTGGTAGAAAGTTTGGTTTATAAGAAGGAGGTCTCGTGTTCGAAACCTGGAATGTCAATAATATTTTTATTTAAAATTTGACACTTTAAAAAGTGCTGGAAAATTCCGGCACTTTTTGAAAAGTGTCAGAAATTTGCGTCACTTTTAAAAGTGCTGGAATTTTTGCGACACTTTTAAAGTGCCGGAAAGTATTACCGACACCACCTTTTCCAACACTTAGAAAAGTGCCGGAAAATGTGCCGGAAATAGCTTTTCCGGCACTTTTTTCGCGTTTCCGGCGCTTTTTAAAGTGCCGCGAAAAGCCATATTTGTTGTAGTGAACCCTAAGAATCAAACCGACCGGTCTCAAGGAGTGTCTTATTAACTAGTATGTATGCATGAGGTTAATGCAAGGCTTACGGCTAAGGCTCCCCATGAACACAGTCTATGAGCGTGTCACGGAGTGGGTACACCATCTTTGGAGAGACCGGCAAGGGCCATTCGTTAGAATGGGGGTGCTGACCGACATCCGTCCTCCGATTGGGACCCGGGTTTATAGGGTATGTAGTGCAATTATTCTACATGTGTGCACGTGTGTGAGAGTCAAGATCTAGGTGACAAGGAGAAAATAGAGAGTTTTTTTTTTTTGAAAGTAAAATAAAAACAAGCAATGGCCGGGCCAAGTGGCTGCCTACGTTTCCCTCTTGTGGAGGAACTCAGGCCGTCGTAGTTCACACATAAGGGCAAACATAAGCAAAGCAGAGAATAAAAACATTTAGCAAGTACTCCTGCAAAACAAAGGTTAGCCTTAAGATATATGGGGAGTTTTTATATCGTTAGGAAGGTCCTAAGACTCAGAAACAGAAGGTGGAGCGGATCTGAAACCCTGTGTACGTGTTTGAACCAAATAAAAATTCCTTTTCCAAACCAGAGAATCAGATCAGCCGGGCAGAAGTGAGATGTCTCATACGAGACAAGTGACCCCTCGTACGAGGCATCTCAGTCTGGGAACAAATTATGGTACAGAATGCAGAATTTTGAAACAACGATGATTTCTTTCGACGCAAGTCTAACCCTCTTACTGTGATTAGTCCCCAGCAGAGTCGCCACTGTTTACGCGTGTGTTTTTTGGGGAGCGGTTTCGTCCTTCGATTTACCTTTTTATTGATTTGAGAGTCGCCACCATGTTGTTGTCGGAACACGGACCGATATGTCTGGATTCGGGGGTTAAGTTATGAATTGGGAAGGTCAAGGAGCACCCAATTCACCCAATCTAGGATTGGTCTTGCTAAGAAATCATCATCATTGTTTCGAAATTATGCATTCATGTACTAAAAGAAAAAAACAAACAAATAAATAATTTCTTATTTATTTGGTATGTCGGATCATGTGTTTCGAGACCATCTCCATGGATTGGAGAGGCTCTAGGCTGATCCTTTTTGTGGAATCACACTACTTCAAAGACAAAGAAGGAGATGAGAATGTAGAAAACAAGGAGTTTTACCTAAGCGTTCTTCGAGAATCCTATAGATGGCCTTGACTAAAGGCCGTGAAGATCCAATGAGCTTGGCTTAAATGGTGTTGTGGAGGCTTGAATTTTGTGGGTGAGGAAGAGGGACTGATTATGGAGACCTCTTTGATCAGATTTGGAGTGATTTTGGGTGAATGAGGATTCTAGAGTTGACCATTAGTCATTCTAGGCAAGAACAACTATATTTATAGGGATTTTTGACCTAGAGTTTGAGCCAAGAAGGTAAGTTGTGGTGGGAATCCACGACTTGATCTCCACAGAGGTATTTTTGGACTCTAGGATCGTCCATTAGGTTTTCCCCGGATTGCTTAAGTGTTTGCCAAGAAAAGGGGTTAAGATCAATAAGGAAACTGACCAAAACCTGACTGTCGAGGGGGGATACTGTTGGTAGTGGTGCCCTAGGCACGTTTAATAAACGTTGTAATTGTTATCATTTATTTCATATCAATAAAGAGATGTTTTGATTATTATTGTTGTTCATGTTTACTTATAATAATCTCCGTCCCTAGCACTTGTTAAGCACTAGTATAAAGGCTAAATGATCATGGGATGATCATATTAGATTTATGGGTACTTGTTTGGAACAAGGTACTGGACATGACCCGCTCTATGAGATTTATGTCATGGTCTATGTCATACATATATCTCATATTAGTTATGTCATTTGAATCCTTAGACATGAAGTTATTATAGTCTTCCACTTGATGAACATTATGTTTGACATATTCAAACGCTACTTTTAACCGGGAAGTTATAAAGGGTATGATTGGCATAATCGGATTCACGTAGGGACGAATAATAAACTAAATGGATTTGTCCCTCTTCGGAGAGATGTAAAGCTTGGGCCTCTCGTAGGAATGATGTTGATGAAATGTTCGGCCGGACTCAAATGAATTGATTGGATCAATGTCATTTGGATTATCAACATATTCGGAATCGAGAAAGTATTGAACAAAACAAGTTGACCGTTTGACCATGACTTGTGTTCAATGACAGCATGGACAAAGGGATTATGACATATTCTAAAGGAATGCGAACTTGTATCTAGTTATACTATTTGGGTAGGTATGACGGTTTGCTTGAACCTAATCATATCTTATGGTTTCATGCTTGAACCCATTGCCAACTTAGTATAATCCTAGAGGGTCACACATAATAGAACGAATCTTTAAAAGGACTATATTGGAATTTTGGAAATTCTGGACATTCTGGGGAAGTGGGCGACCGCACAGTATGGACTGGGCGGCCGCACACTTAGCTAAGTTTTTGTACCAGTTTTGTTTCAGATAGTTGTGCGACCGCACAGAGGCTTTTGGGCGGCCGCACAGTACTGTCGGGTGGCAGATTCCTAATTTGATTAGGAAACGAATTTTGGACGGATTTTAACGCAAGTTTTCTATTTGGAATAGGTCATACTTGTGTATAAAAGACCAAATTCGGCCAGCACTCTAAGCTAATGATTTTGTGAGTCTCAAAGAGTTTGAGAGAGGGTTTATTTTGTTCTAAGACATTCTTGGTTAAAGAACAAAATAATACACAAAATAAATTCCATATAGGTCTTTTGATTGTGGAAAAGTGTTTCACAATTTGGTCTAGCAACCAAGATCAAAGAAGCTCCTTTGATATTCGTTCGAAGTGTGGATACCGCTAGAGGGTGAAAATCATCATCTTCAAAGTTCGTGTTCAAGCTTTGTGTTCGTGATCAAATCTTCAAACCTCCACCAAAGACCAAGAGAATTTGATAGTCATCAAGGGTTAGTTTATTCCTTTATTCTTATGTTGTATTTGATTTAGTCATATGAACGGATCCATGGCTTTGGGTTTCTTAAAATTTTAAATGCTAAATTCCGCTGCGCATGTGTGATCGAAACCCAACAGTGGTATCAGAGCCCCGTTCATGTTGATTATTTCAATACCTAGATCATGTTATGTGTATATAAATTGTTTATGTGGCTTGCATGATATGAATATTGGAATATGTGATATATATGTGTTATGTGATTTTATGTGGTTTATTGTTTTACAACTTTAATCGCACGATTCAATCGCAATAAATAAATTATGGTGGATTCAGAATTGTTGGTTATTAATTTTTGATTAGATCAAAGTTTTAATAATCAGGGAAAAACAATTTTGAGACAAAATTTTCGAACTTAAAATTCTGCACATTCTGATTGAACCGGGCAACCGCACGGAAGATACTGGGCGCCCGCACGGTTTTTGGGCGACCGCACAGGTCTTTTGGGCGGCCGCACGCCAAGATCAGAATGTCTGATTTTGCTCAAAAATCAGAATTTGGAATTTCCGAGAGGTCCAACAAAACCAGTAACAGAACCAATCCAGACCTGCTGATCTGGAATGGGTTTTGGGTAGTTGGTTTGTGTGTGGATCTTAGGGTTTGATTTTCCTATTTGTTTTAGTCTTGTGATTCTAAGATTGGTTCAAGGTTTGGATGGCTAATCTGCGTTCATCGAGATTGTGTTTCCCAAACTTGATCGCAATCAAAGTTTCAAAGATGAAACGAAGTTAGAATTATGAAGAGTTCATAATTGCTAAAATTGAGAAACAAAGTTCTTGATTCAAAGTTTGGAGATCCATGTGGAATTGTGAATGCAATTGGCCTACGTTCATCGATACCATCTATTGCTTAGTTTCGGCCACATGGACTACTTTCTTGGTCTCTTGAATTAGTGCGGGATTGTGGTTGCCTAATGGCTTAGTTCGACCGCACTTCTTGTTGTCTTGATTTGGAGATAATGACCAAAGTTGAAATAGTCTCATCCTCATAATTATAGAGAAACTAATGACACATAAATACCATGCTTAAATTAATGGGGATTAATTTAGTGGCTAAACTTGATGTGTAACATGTTTATATTATGTGCTCATAAATGTGTTATATGCTATGTGATGAACCTTCAAAGAAAGTTTTAAGTCTTTTATTGCCATGCCATGATTAAAACACATGTTAGTACATAAGTGACTCTAATGTAGATTCGCCCTAGCGAGATGCATTAAATTTATTTATGTATGAGCAAAATAGATAATGTGGGCACGCCCTAGCGGGACACATTAACTATGCGTTTAAAATGGTTAGACTTAATTGGGCGTCAAAACAGTTTTGGGCCTAGGCAAAGATGAGGTTTAACATGCTTTTTGAAATTGGATTTCTTAAAGAATCTCATAAAAGGAACTAAGAGTCATATGAGATATGATTGACAAGAGTTGTCTACCTAATTAATTTGATTTTGTGTAATCCGCCTTAGCGGACTTGAAATTAAATTAAAGTTGGATCTTGGCCCAATTAAATTATATTATACATTGGATGTATATGAAGGTTATATAATTTAGTGGGAGTATTTTGTTTGAGAAATACATTATTTATCTCTTTAATGAAAATCGGTACTTATTGAATTTTGGAAATTTTGCATATTTGTAGATAATGACTAATAACACTCAATCAATGTCGTTACGATCGATCCTTGAGAAGGATAAGCTCGAAGAGAATGGTACTAACTTTATGGATTGGATCCGTAGCATAAGAATCGTTCTTAGGCAAGAAGATAAGTTGTACATTCTCGATGGGCCTCTCCCCGCTGAACCACCGCCTACTGCCCCTAGGGTAGAAAGAGACAATTACAAGAAACATCGTAATGATTCTAGAGATGTAAGTTGTCTCATGCTTGCTGCTATGTGTTCAAAACTCCAACAAAATTTGGAACATTTGGAAGCCTATGAGATAGGCGTGGAGTTGAGAACCATGTTTCAAGAGCAAGCTAGGCAAGAGAGGTACAAGACCATTGTTGCATTCACTACTAGTAAGATGAATGAAGGGCAACAAGTGAGTCCTCACTTTCTTAAAATGAAAGGTTATGTACAGCACCTTGAGAAACTTGGCTATCCAATCCCATTGGAGCTAGCCACGGATCTCATTCTTAATTCATTGCCTAAAAGTTATAATCAGTTTGTGATGAATTATAACATGCATGGAATGGATAAGAATCTCTCTGAGTTGCATGGGATGCTCAAGACTGCAGAGATGAAAATTGTGGAGAAAGGTTCTCCCGTGCTCTTTGTTCATGATGGGAAGAAGGCTAGTGCCAAAGGAAAGGGTAAGAAAGTTGTCAAACCCAAAATAAGCAAGGCAAAGGTTGCCAAGGCTTCTGAGGCAAAACCTGATTCACAAAAGGATGCAATCTGTTTCCATTGTCAAGAAATTGGTCATTGGAAACGTAATTGCAAGGCTTTCTTGGAAGAGCAAAAGAAGAAGAAGAGCAGCAAGGCTGCGTCGACTTCAGGTATCTATATGATAGATATTCTCCTTTCTACCACTGATTCTTGGGTATTGGATACCGGATGTGGTTCTCACATTTGTCTAAATGTGCAGGGACTAAAGAATAGGAGACTGCTTAAAGAAGGTGAAGTAGATCTACGTGTGGGGAATGGAGCAAGAGTTGCTGCATTAGCCGTAGGGACTTATGAAGTCACTTTACCTTCCGGATTAATTCTTGTTTTGAACAATTGTTATTATGTTCCGGATTTAAGCAGAAATATTATTTCAATTTCTTGTTTGGATAATGAAGGTTTTAAGTTTCTTATTGAGAATAAGAAATTTTCTACTTATTTAAATGATGTGCTTTATGGTATTGCTAATTCATTTAATGGCCTTTATATCTTGGATGTCAAGAATGAAAATAATGACAATGTCTATCATGTAAATAAGAAATCTAAACCTAATGATGTAAATCATACCTATTTATGGCATTGCCGTCTTGGTCATATTAATGAGAAGCGTATCTCAAAACTCCATGGGGACGGACTTTTAGGTTCATGTGACCTCGAGTCATATGATACTTGTGAGTCATGTCTTCTTGGAAAAATGACTAAGACACCTTTTACCAAGCTGGGTGAAAGGGCAAGCGACTTATTGGGGTTGATACATTCCGATGTATGCGGACCATTAAGTAGCAATGCTAGGGGAGGATTTCAATACTTCATAACCTTCACTGATGATTATAGTAGATTTGGGTATGTTTACCTAATGAAACATAAAAGTGAAGCATTTGAGATATTTAGAATATTTCAAAATGAAGTAGAAAAACAACTTGGCAAAAGTATAAAGGCACTTCGATCAGATCAAGGTGGTGAATACTTGAGCCAAGAATTTGATGATCATCTAAAGAATTGTGGAATAGTTTCACAATTGACTCCGCCCGGAACACCACAATGGAATGGTGTGTCTGAAAGGAGAAATCGGACTTTGTTAGACATGGTTCGATCAATGATGAGTCAAGTTGATCTTCCAATATCCTTTTGGGGTTACGCCCTAGAAACCGCTGCTTTCACACTAAATCAAGTTCCAACTAAATTGGTTCCAAAGACTCCATATGAGATGTGGAGTGGAAAGAAACCTAGTTTATCTTTCATGAGAATTTGGGGTTGCGAAGTTTATGTCAAGAGACTTATCTCTGACAAACTAGCACACAAATCCGATAAATGTATTTTCGTGGGATATCCTAAAGAAACTAAAGGATATTACTTTTACAACCGTGAGGACAACAAAGTGTTTGTTGCCCGAACTTGTGTCTTTCTAGAGAAAGAGTTTCTCTCCAAAGAAATCAGTGGGAGTAAAATAAATCTTGAAGAAATTCGAGACCCAGAAAATAACATTGAACCAATAGTGGAACAAGAACAAGAACCACAAGGAGTTGTGGAAACTGTTCAGAATACACAAGCGACTCGCAGATTTAGTAGGTTACGATCCGAGCCCGAGAGATATGGATTTCTCGTAACGGATAGTAATGAGGTAGAAATCATTGAGAATGATGAACCGTCAACCTACCAAGAGGCGATATCCTCTCCTGATTCGGACAAGTGGCTTGGAGCCATGGAATCCGAATTGCAATCCATGCAAGACAATCAAGTTTGGAATTTGATTGATGCGCCCGAAGGTGTAAAAACCATAGGATGCAAATGGGTCTTCAAGAAGAAGACTGACATGGATGGGAAGGTGCATACTTACAAAGCTAGGCTTGTAGCGAAAGGTTATAGGCAAGTTCATGGTATTGACTATGATGAGACCTTTTCACCCGTAGCAATGATCAAGTCTATAAGAATTTTGCTTGCCATTGCCGCATATCATGACTATGAAATATGGCAGATGGACGTCAAAACCGCTTTCTTGAATGGAAAACTCCAAGAGGATGTGTATATGACACAACCAGAAGGCTTTGAACAAGATTCTAAGGTATGCAAATTGCAAAGATCCATCTATGGATTGAAGCAAGCTTCAAGGAGTTGGAATCTCCGTTTTGATGAATCGGTCAAAGAGTTTGGTTTCATCAAGAACGAAGATGATCCTTGTGTATACAAGAAGATTAGTGGGAGCATAGTGCTATTCCTTATTTTATACGTGGATGACATATTACTCATTGGAAACGACATTCCTACACTTCAGTCTGTGAAGACTTGGTTAGGAAAGTGCTTCGCAATGAAAGATATGGGTGAAGCCGCATATATTCTTGGCATTAAGATCTATAGAGATAGATCAAGGAGGCTACTTGGTTTAAGCCAAAGTACATACATTGACAATGTCATTAGAAGATTCCGTATGGAAAATTCTAAGAGAGGGGCCTTGCCCGTGTTACATGGAGTTTCTCTAAGCAAGACTCAATGTCCCAAGACAAAAGATGAGCGTGAGAAAATAAATGATGTTCCATATGCTTCGGCAATTGGGTCCATCATGTATGCCATGATTTGTACTAGGCCGGATGTGTCTTATGCTTTGAGCATGACAAGCAGATACCAATCCGACCCTGGCGAAAATCACTGGATAGCCGTAAAAGCGATTCTTAAGTACTTGAGAAGGACTAAAGACTCGTTTTTGGTCTATGGAGGAATGGAAGATGATCTCGTTGTAAATGCTTACATGGATGCAAGCTTCCAAACCGACAAAGATGATAGCCGATCGCAATCGGGTTTTGTGTTTATGTTAAATGGTGGAGCTGTAAGCTGGAAGAGTTCCAAGCAAAGTACAACCGCTGATTCTACAACAGAAGCTGAGTATATTGCTGCATCAGATGCTGCAAAGGAAGCTGTTTGGATTAAGAAGTTCATAACTGAACTTGAAGTGGTTCCTAGTATTGCTAATCCAATAGACCTTTATTGCGATAATAATGGTGCTATTGCTCAAGCAAAGGAACCAAGAGAACATCAGAAATCCAAACACATACTTAGGCATTTTCATATCATTCGAGAGATCGTTGATAGGGGAGACGTAAATATATGCAGAGTACCTACTGATGACAATGTTACGGACCCGCTAACAAAAGGACTTCCACAAGCTAAACATGATGGTCATGTTAGGACCGTGGGTATTAGATACATGGGAGATTGGGCCTAGGGCAAGTGGGAGATTATTGGTAGTGGTGCCCTAGGCATGTTTAATAAACGTTGTAATTGTTATCATTTATTTCATATCAATAAAGAGATGTTTTGATTATTATTGTTGTTCATGTTTACTTATAATAATCTCCACCCCTAGCACTTGTTAAGCACTAGTATAAAGGCTAAATGATCATGGGATGATCATATTAGATTTATGGGTACTTGTTTGGAACAAGGTACTGGACATGACCCGCTCTATGAGATTTATGTCATGGTCTATGTCATACATATATCTCATATTAGTTATGTCATTTGAATCCTTAGACATGAAGTTATTATAGTCTTCCACTTGATGAACATTATGTTTGACATGTTCAAACGCTACTTTTAACCGGGAATTTATAAAGGGTATGATTGGCATAATCGGATTCACGTAGGGAAGAATAATAAGCTAAATGGATTTGTCCCTCTTCGGAGAGATGTCAAGCTTGGGCCTCTCGTAGGAATGATGTTGATGAAATGTTCGGCCGGACTCAAATGAATTGATTGGATCAATGTCATTTGGATTATCAACATATTCGGAATCGAGAAAGTATTGAACAAAACAAGTTGACCGTTTGACCATGACTTGTGTTCAATGACAGCATGGACAAAGGGATTATGACATATTCTAAAGGAATGCGAACTTGTATCTAGTTATACTATTTGGGTAGGTATGACGGTTTGCTAGAACCTAATCATATCTTATGGTTTCATGCTTGAACCCATTGCCAACTTAGTATAATCCTAGAGGGTCACACACAATAGAACGAATCTTTAAAAGGACTATATTGGAATTTTGGAAATTCTGGACTTTCTGGGGAAGTGGGCGACCGCACAGTATGGACTGGGCGGCCGCACACTTAGCTCAGTTTTTGTACCAGTTTTGTTTCAGATAGTTGTGCGACCGCACAGAGGCTTTTGGGCGGCCGCACAGTACTGTCGGGTGGCAGATTCCTAAGTTAAAGAACAAAATAATACACAAAATAAATTCCATATAGTTCTTTTGATTGTGGAAAAGTGTTTCACAATTTGGTCTAGCAACCAAGATCAAAGAAGCTCCTTTGATATTCGTTCAAAGTGTGGATACCGCTAGAGGGTGAAAATCATCATCTTCAAAGTTCGTGTTCAAGCTTTGTGATCGTGATCAAATCTTCAAACCTCCACCAAAGACCAAGAGAATTTGATAGTCATCAAGGGTTAGTTTATTCCTTTATTCTTATGTTGTATTTGATTTAGTCATATGAACGGATCCATGGCTTTGGGTTTCTTAAAATTTTAAATGCTAAATTCCGCTGCGCATGTGTGATCGAAACCCAACAGATACCTCGTACGAGACATCATTGTCTCGTACGAGACATCCATGTGCTGGAATCACATTCTTGCCCTCAGCAGCAGTTTAATGTTCATTTAGGCCCCTGACTAACGGAGTCAGTCAGAATCTTAATGAAACATGTCCAACGTAACGAGTTTCGATCCAAATCAAAGGCGAGACACAGAAGTAGTGTGATTATGAATGAATGTCCAAAATGGGGTGTCTAGAGTCCCCTAGGTCCCTATCAAGATTCCCGTTAAAATCCCTAGGCATGGTCCCCATCAAGATTCCCGTTAGAATCCCTAGGCATTGGTCCCCTAGGTCCCCGTTAAGGTTCCAGTCAAGTCCTTGGACGGATCCCCGTTTTCCTCCAAAGAAGTCAGTCAAGTTCTTGGATGGATCCCCGTTATCCTCCAAAGTGTCCGTTAAAATTAAGCTAAAAAAAAGATATATATATATATATATATATATATATATATATATATATATATATATATATATATATATATATATATATAAGAAAAGAAATAAAAGTGCTTAGGGCGACTCTTTTCTTCTTTCCTGGAGCCGTCATGTGATGACCAATTTTGCGCCCCTCGTGGCATCTCGTTCCCGTTAGTGTCGTCGCGTGACCATTCCCCCTTCGAGTCTAGGCGTCATGGCACCACATGGTAATATACCTTGGTCAAGCGTTGACCTCCTCGATTTGAACCGCCATATGGTGACCATTTCAATTGTCCCGATCGCCCTTGTGACTTGGACTAGTGTGAGTACCATTTAGTCTCAAACCAGTAATGTCTTGTCCCATGTCATCCCGACTATGTCCTGGCAAGCCAAGGAATATCCTTGTCCCCGCAACCTTTAGGTTAGGTCCCTCAAGGCCATTTCCCTTCCTCCTAAAAAGTCCGTTTGGAAAGTGAGTCAATCACTCACCTCTTCCCGAAAGTCCGTTTGAAGTGAGTCAACCGAAGTCATGTTCATCGTTTCCTCTCAGAATTCTAAACCCGTTCGAACTACAGTGACGTGAGCCTCTCATCGCGTGGGACCCCCTCCCTCATGGTGAGGGGAACATAGGCAACTTCGGCCCTGTCAATCCTTATTTAAAAAAAAAAAGAGAAAACGAAAAATGTGTGAGTCTTTTAAAATAAAAGTGTGTTTTTCCAAAAGGGAATGGAAAATAAGTTTTCTTAAAATAAAAGATCAAGTTTTTCCTAAAAAAGGCTAATCCGCTAATGAAGCATTCTTCTCAATTCCCGGTCATAATTTCACCTCGAGGTTTAATATCCTAAAGTCCTTCGCGGTTTTGTCCATTAGAAACCTTGCCCAAGGAACCCACACCCGAGATGACAACCATCCACATGAGCAAGAAGATCGAAAAATTGGAACACCGTCATCAAGAAGGGGTCCTTGTTTCGAAAGCCCAAAGGCGGCTACATCAAATGGAGAATTGTACCCTTGCCGAGTGCCATGCGCGAAGGTTACGCACCTCGAAAGGAAATCACCAAAAGGAGATGACCAAAGCAAACTCCCAACTCATGAGTAGATGAATCCGGCAATTACAACACCAAGACAAGTGGATACCTCGCGACATCTTTCCCGATGACACAGAACCCGAGTTCCCCGTGGAAGACATGGAATATGCCGCCAACAAGCCCTCCAACAACTGAGGAAGAAAATGGATCATCGCTTCATAGGAGCCCATCCCTAAAAAAATAAAAAATTAAAAAATAGAGTCTCCCAGCCTCGTAAGATCTAGATTTTCACCAAAGTCCGTCCCGGACTGTGTCTTTTTATTTTTATAAAGGTCCACACTTGGGACATGTATGTATAAAGTTATCTAAATAAAAGAGTCATTTTCCTTCTCTTCTCTCTAGACTTGAGACATTATTTGCAATATACATTTACTCTTGAAATTGCCTTACTTGTTATTATCAACTAATTGCTACGTTCCTGAAATGATGAATTGACTTCTAAGCATACTAGTCAATGACGACTCATTAAGGATGAATGGACCTAACACAAATGAAAAATGCTAAATACAAACAATTAATCTTGATGTGAATAAATGTTGTGATCAATTGGCATGAAGAAACCATTAATGGAAAGTCTTCCTTCATACACATCCCCGATACACATCCTCGATACCCATTTCCCGATACACAACCCGATACACCTTTCCTATACAAATTCTTGATGCACATCAAAGGCATCCCAAGACAATGAAAAGGCAAGGATGTTGTTGCTCAACCACCAAGATTCAACCGTGATCGCACGTGCGCAACCAAGTAAAGGACTTCCCGGATCTTCAAAGTCAAAGCTAGAAGTGACAGACATTCCACCAAGGAGCTACAAATGAGCCAATGTCCAAGATAGCAAGTTGGGGCTAATGTTTGCCCTCTCCCTAAAAAAAAATGAAATGAGAAGAAGGAAAGGAAATGAATATATGCGAAAAGGAAGTCTGCCTCAAAAGCTCACCAAGTTCACCGCAAGAGTCCACCTCAAAGAACATCCCAATGAAGCAAAGTGATCTACGTCAACAAAGCAACAACATCCTTCTAAAGGACACCAACTTCAACAAAAGACAATTCACAGCCGAACTACGGCGACCTGAGCTCCTCAAACTGGGGATAACGTAGGCAACCTTCGGGTCCGGTTTTAACAAGAAACAAAACCTTCAAACCTTGTTCCTCTCAAAATGACCAAGTTCTCTTCCCTTGGTCCCATCAATGACCGGTTTCCCAGACCACCTCCTTTGGTCTTCCTCAAAATAACCGATTCCTCCTAAACATATTTCTTGGCCTATATACACATTCTTTCTTCGGATCTTGCCATTGATAGAATCTTAATCTCAATTGATCAAAACATTTGTACATGTTAAGGCTAATTGCTTGTCATAATCCCGACTTAATAATAAACATGGTCCATTCAAGCAATCATTTTGATAATATTAACTAAGGCAAATTTCAAATGTCTCGACAAGTCTTCTCCTCTACATCTTAGAAAAGAGCTAAACACTTGTATTCTGTCAAGCAAGGGCTTCCTCCCATTATGTGATATGTTCCTCAAAGAGATCACCCAGATAAAGGGACTTTCTCCTACCTAAATAAAATGCCCTTGCATGTTTCCTCCCAAAAAGATACCTTAAGTCCCCGTCCCGTCGAGTCGGCTGGATCACTCATAAAAAAAGGAAGATAGAAAAAAAAAATGCACCAAAAAAAGTAGCCCGCTAAGTCGAAAACCCGCAAGGGAGGCTTAGGAAAAAAACAGGGTATGCCATAAAAAGACGCAAAACGAGATGCCCGCTAGGTTGAAAACCCGCAAGGGTGACCTAGGCAAAAGAAAGGGAACGTCATGAAAAAAGGGATGGGTTCTTAGCATCAATGGTCGAAGGACGACATTGGGGCTACTTCATCATCGACGACAATGAAGACATTAGGCTACCTCGACATCAACGACGAAGATGACATTTAGGGCTACACCCACAACAGTGACAAGCAGATTTCCTACCATCAGTTACTTCTCAACAAATGGACAAAATCCAAAGGACTTTATGCATAACAAACCTCACGGTTAAGTTAAAACCAAAAATTTGATTAACATGCTTCATTAAAAGATTTTCCTTTAGAAATAAGCATTTCCAAATTTGCCCATTTGGCATCGTTTGTCAAAAACAATGTTTCAAGCAAAATGCTTTTGATCTCCCCTCAAAATGATTTTTCCAAAGTCTTAGACTTTTTCATCCGCAATGTGTCTTAATGGTCGCCCCTAGGCTCTCCCCGGTGTCAAGAAAATGTGTCAACCATCCCGAAAGATAGAGTTGACCCAAGTCAAGCCTCGACCCAGAGTGGTCATTTTAGGTTGAAGCCTTTGTCCCCGGTAGTCCTTAGTCAGACGTAAGACCAGTTTTCCTGTCAAACTCCCCAAAGATGGAGTTGACCCAACCCTTGACCCAATGTGGTCATTTTAGGTTGAAGCCTTTGTCCCCGGCAGTCCTTAGTCGGACGTAAGACCAGTTTCCCCATCAAACTCCCCAAAGATGGAGTTGACCCAAGCCTTGACCCAAAGTGGTCATTTTAGGTTGAAGCCTTTGACCCGGCGGTCCTTGACGTAAGCCCATTACTTTTGAACCAAATTTCCAGGCGGTCCTTGACGTAAGCCCGATGCTTTTAGAAAAATGACCCAGCGGTCCTTGAAGTAAGCCCATTGCTTTTGAACCAAATTTCCTGGCGGTCCTTGACGTAAGCCCGATGCTTTTAGAAAAATTTCCCGACAGTCTAGGACGTAGGCCCGTTTAAGATGAAAATTTCCCAGCAGTCCTCAGTCGGACGTAAGACCACTCTCCCCGTCAAACTCCCCCAGGATGGAGTTGAACCAAGTCAAGCCTTGACCCAAAGTGGTCATTTTAAGTTGAAACCTTTGTCCTGGCAGTCCAAAGCGACATAAGTCCATCCTTTTAGTCAACCTCCCCGTAGAGTCAAGTTTACCAAATCCCGACTTTAACCAAATGAGAGTCAAGTCCATCCTTTAGTCAACCCTCCCCGTAGAGTCAAGTTGACCAAATCCCAACTTTGACCAAATGAGAGTCAAGTCCATCCTTTAGTCAACCCTCCCCATAGAGCCAAGTTGACCAAATCCCGACTTTGACCAAATGAGGTTAAGTCCAAGTAAGATCAAGCCATTTCTAGGAGAGGATGACAAATATCCACCTAGGTTTAGGAGAGGATGACAGATATCCCCCTATCAAATCATTTCTAGAAGAGGATGACAGATATCCACCTAGGTTTAGGAGAGGATGACAGATATCCCCCTACCAAAGAGAAGACGAAAGACATCCCCCTTTCCGGGTGAGCCCCCGCTAAACAGCTCCCATGTCCCGAGAAACTTCCTTCTCTCGAACTACGTCTGGCTTGATTCCCCGTAAAAGGGATACGTAGGAATCCTATGCCTCTAGGTCCAGCCCTTAACCAAATCGGTCAAACCGTCCTCCCATCATAGGCAGATTGGGATGCCTTTTTTTTATCGACAACCCCGCTTTCCTAAAGTGACGTTGCCGAGGGGCTCTGTCAGTACCCCAATCTGAACTGAAACCAACTTAGAGGAACTATTGGTACCATTCAGGGATAATCTGGATAGACTAGGACCTCACTAGGATAAACCAAAAACCTTAGGACTGTTCTGGAATAAAGATTGGAAAAATCCAGAAGCTCGCCAGCAAGACCCGTATGGATGGTTTGGGCACGAAAAAGCCCCAGCCGTACGGATGGTTTGGGCGCCATCAGTCCCTATAAATTAAGGCCCTTGCTGATCATTTCAGGGGGGGGGGGAGAAAAATAGTCTGAGTGCAGAAACTCTTCTAAAATACGAGCAGAAGCACAAACTTTGTTGGAATTGAGTGAAAGAGAGGAAGATAGGCTAGAATCAAACATTGGTGAGGCCTCCTTCTCCCCCATCTCCTCTTCACTTCTCTTTATTTACTTGTTCATGTTCTTATTTACTTAATGTCTTTATATTTCTTGTGATATTACTAATTGGAACCAAGCCTTGAAATGATTCATGGTGCCCTCATGCCTTGTGTATGATTAAGGGTTATAATCTAAAGATGATCATGGCTTGTTATGATTAATGCAATTTACTTTATGTCATTTACTTTCATGTCATTTACTTTCATGTCATTTATATTTATGTCATTTAATTTAATGTCTTTACTTTTGGCTTGGTGATCTATTGCACATATGGAGAGAGCTCTTGCATATTTATGATATTTATGTTTATGTTATGATGATCAAGTTTTGGTGGTAAGTCTCAATCTTTACCATCCAAACTTTGATTTAACCTCAATAATGTCAATTTAAGATGATAAAGACTCAATCTTTATCCATCCAAAGGTTGATTTTGGTTGTCCCAAGGCTTCATTTTGGATGAATCATCCATTTGGATGTTAAAGTCCCCATCTTTAACCATCCAAATGGTTGTTTTGGCTCAAGGCCATGTTCATCAACTTTTGCTCTTATTTCCCCAATAATTGCCATGATCATGCCCAAATCATGTGTTTTGGTGTCTAATCCAATGATCAAAAGCATAGGGATGTTGTTATACATGTTTTTGTACAATGCAAAATAAACTGGAAAAGTCCCCTTCTGTCCAGTTTCAGCAGGATGCTCTGTTCATCCCTGAAATTG
The DNA here is from genome assembly GCA_026119855.1 of Campanula takesimana. NCBI lineage: Eukaryota > Viridiplantae > Streptophyta > Magnoliopsida > Asterales > Campanulaceae > Campanula > Campanula takesimana. The sequence goes on from JAOWBW010000232.1 coordinate 830,896, forward strand.
GACTGTTTTATGATAAATCTGTAAATTCCCAGGACAACCACCACTAGCCGTACGGATGGTTTGTCTAGGGAATTGTTTTTTTTCCAGTTTTAACCCCATTCTGTTATGATCATTGCAAATAAACCCCTTTTGTTAAACTTTTTAACTGTTCTCTGTTAAAGTCAGTTTCTCCCCTTTTAAAAGTACACACACACACACACACTTGCACGTTTTTTGTCAACAAACTTAGGGAGACTCGGTTTTCCGAGGCGGATTGGGTGAACCGTCAAACGTTCTTCCCAAGACGTAACCTGACCTCCGAACTCATTTTCTCTAACCATTTTCGTTAAATTGGGTTTAAAATTAATTTAACGTGGCGAATCCATTTTTCTTGAACATAAAGTGCCGTGTTTGATTCTCGAGGGGAACTCTTCCGTTTTCCCGCAGGTATCTTACAAATACATCAAGTGTCCCTCAGCCTAATGTTTATTCTTCTTTTAGGAGACTAGATTTTTTTATTATTTTCTCTAACACTCGGTCTGAGCTCCCCCCTTGTCTGCCTGAAGTACACTGAACCACCTTCGCCGACTCAAACTGTCTGCACTTGTGTCAAGCCATCCAGATGGGTGAAGTGGTCAAAAATTTAAAGCTCCGTAGCTCCTATCGACAATATTGTCGGGCAAAATGTACGCCCTAAAGTGCTCAGTATGTCGTTTGTGTGCAGGGGACGGTGCGGGTGGTTCTTCGCACTATTCTTGCAGCTTCTTAGGCTAGTCAAGGCTAGATGTTGGTCCAAAGAACACAACAAGGGTAAGAAAAGAGGGACTACAGGGGGGTGAATAGCTTATTAAAAATTTTCGATCTTTTTTTAATATTCAACTAAATGCTTACTAGGACATGATTGAATCGACCACCTTGTTGTCTTTGTTGTCGAGCTAAGGCTCTTCTTATAGCGGGCACTAAGATATGGGCTTGCAAATAGACCCTCGACCCATTCGGACTCTTCAGTGTCGGCCTTGTTCTTGCCTTTGGAGAGCTTGGTGAGTTTAGCCTTCATTAGGTCTATTTTGTTAGGTTTTGCACAATCATGCGCAACGGAATAAACCTAAAAGACTAGATCCATTCAAGATGATTAAATTAATACGGAGTGGAATTTAGAATACTAACCGTGATGGAACTTTAAAATTTTTCGGATCTTGAAAACTTCGTTCTTCAAGAATTGATCTTCTCCAAGCTTTTCTTCAAGTCTTGATCGCATGAACACGAACTAGAAGACGATTAATCAATCACCCTCTATGGATATCAACACGTGAACGAATATCAAGAATTTCTTCTTGATCTAGACAGCTAGATCCAAAATAGGCTATATGAATTTAGGGTTCTTGATCTTTGATTCTCAATCTTTACCAAGAAAATTGTTTCTCCAAACAACTAAGTTTCATATGTTTAATGGCTGGTGAAAAGATGTTTATATAGTCCCTAGTCCTTAACCCTTAAGGACCTAGGAAACCAAAATCCCTGTTGGGTTTTGATGCATCATGCGCAGCAGAATAAAACATAAGATCAAACACCCATGAGCCTAGATCTGTGCATGTTGATTAAATTAAATACAAGATGAAAGAAAACATACCCTTGAAGATCGAATCCATAAACACGGATTTTGAGGTGTTAACGCAAACACCCTCTATCGGTATCCACACGTCGAACGGATATCAAGAACACCTTCTTGATCTGGATTGCTAGACCCAAGGCTAGGTGAAGAAACGATTTCTTCATCGGAATTATTTTGCTCCATTGATCATTGTATTTTGATGATTCTCAATCTCAAAATAAATAATCATACCTCTCTATATTTTATTGTTTCTAAAAAAAATGTTATTGATTTCCAAAAACAACATTAGAGACTGTTAAACCCCGCACCATATATTTATATGAGGGTATGACCTAATTCCGTTAGGACTTGGGATTCCTTCTTAATCAACAAAACTGCAGAAACTGGACTGGTATGGGGGAGGAGCCATACGGTGACCTCAGTGCCGTACGATGGCCAGTGCAATTTTTCCCATATTTCAACCTTTTACAATCCGTTCTATTGTGTGTGACCCAATAGGATTATACTATGTTAGCAACGAGTCTGAACCATTCAGAACCCGTAAGTCATAAGCGGACTCTAGCAAGCCATTATGACTACCTAATTAGTATAACTTTGAAAGTCCAAAGTTACCTTATAGAACATATCACAATCCCTTTGTCACGCGATATCATATTGGACATAAGTCATGGTCCAAGTCAACTTATGTTGTCCAATGCTTTCTCGATCCCGAGTAGATTGATATGAGCAAATGACATTAAACACTTCAATTCATTTGGGTACAGCCGTACACTATCATCAATCTCACTCATCGGGAGGCCAAGCAGATATCTCTCTTGAAAGAGGGACAAATCCCATCTTGACTTATCATTCTTCCCTACAAGAATCCGATTATGCCAATCGTAGCCTTTATAACCACCCGGTTAAGGGTAGCGTTTGAGTACGTCAAACATAATGTTCATCATGTGGAAGACCATGATAATCTCAGGTCTAAGGATTCAAATGGTATGACTATTATTAGATCTAATTATGACATTTGACCATGACATAAATCTCATAACGGGTCTATCCAGTACCTTGTTCTCCAACAAGTACCCACAAGTTTAATCCTCATCCTATGCACAATAATCATCATATGATTATCCATTAAACTCATGCTAGCTCTTCATAAGTGCTAGAAACAATGATTATTATAATAAACATGCAAAAGATAAAATAATCAGGTTTGTTATCTCTATAACAATGAAACTATGATATAACGCATAGGCCTTTCTTAAGGGCCTAGGGCATAATATCCAACAATCTCCCACTTTCACTAGGCTCAAGTGTATCTGTGAATACCCCTTTCCGAAATGCGGGCGACGCACAGGAAGTCTTTCTTTTATTTATCATATTTTATCTTTTCTATGGGATTAGGATATTCAAGTTGGCATTTAACTTTATTAAGAGTCACCACGTTGTTTTTATTGAGCTAAAACATTGAGAAAATCTAACAGAGAGGGTTCGGGGGTCAAGTTACGACAAGAGAAGAATATCAAGTTATCACTCCTATCGCCCGATAGATCGGACTTTCTATCATGATGGACGTGTTAGTAGTGTGTTAGTTATTGAGACCGGATCCGAAGATTGCCTACGTTCCTCTCGTTTGAGAAGCTCAGGTCGACGTAGTTCGCACATAATCGGAATAGAGAGAAGAAGTGGGATCATGCATAATGAAGGGGGAGGAGAAAGAATCATGCAAGATGATCACATCCTAGAATAATGATTATACCATTGATAAGATCAATGTGTATTCATCATATTCATCCTTGGAGAATTACTGATCATGGGAATATTTACCTAAAGTTTAGGGTTTAGAAGTAGTTCCTAGATCTCGTGGATCATCATCGTCTATGCTTTATAAGTAGGGATTAAAACATTAGATCTAGCATGTTCAATATAACATAGTAATAAGAACATCATGAACATATATGAAGTAAACACATAAGCATGAAGATCGCTACCCTAGTCATAGAGAATTTTATGAATTCTAGTAAGAATATGAAGAACACGTTATAAATCATATGAATATAGGTGTATAAACATAATGAAACTAGCATAAATCAGATCTACACTAAGAAAACATGTAGAATGCTCACCAATCTTGACAAGAACGAAGTCAAATCTTTAGCGCGGATTCACCGGACCTTCGGGATTGCTAGAAAGGCTTAGAGAGAGAGTTCTGCCGTCAGTTTTGGCTGTGGAACTCAGGGGAGAGAATTGTTGTTGAATTATGAACTGAGGTCACCTATTTATAGGAAAAGTTGACCTGGAGGAAGTGGCCACCCGGCCGGAACATGTGGCCGCCCGGCCGGTCCAAGGGATTGACATTGTTTTCGAGGCTCTGATCAATCTGAACTCTGGAGAAGGATTAGATAACGTCTATCTTTGCATCTTCATCCGATCAGGTCGTCAATATCTTCTTATCGGGGCTTTTCGGGAAATTCAGGATAAGTCATGCGTGTCTCGTAAATACCTGGGAGGTCCCTATGAGTTCTAGAATGCCTAATAACTCATTTTCAGGTTGGGTACTAACAGTAGCCCCTCGGCGACGCTTCTTGCAAGGCATGGAGGGTCATCGATTGAGAAAGGAACCGATCTGAAACATGAATTCCAAATCGAGGAGAGAAATGTAAGAAAGTGACCAGGTTGGTCGGGCAGCTGAACCTATGTCAAGCTACCTACGTATCCAAATAGAATCAATCCGGTCGTAGTTCGGGAAATGGGGGGAAAGAAACGAGACATCGTCTTTCGCTAGGGATAGATGAATATATGTAAGCAATAAAGTCGTTGCAAATGGACTCTACTGGGGAAAAGGAAGAAAGAAATGAGACGTCAGCCTACTGCTGGGGATAACAATCCTACGGACATCATCCTGTATAAAGGCCAAATATTCGTAAACAATAAAGTCGTTGCAGATGGACTCTACTGGGGAAAGGAGGGAAGGCCATACGCACAGTACGACAAGAAGTTTAAATAATCGAGAACAGAATTAGGGATGGATTCTAACTTCCTATAGAGCGCGCATAATCGAATAATTTCTCGGTAAACTACAGTACCTTGAGAGGTGAAGTCCTCAGCATCGCAGGATCCGATAACCGATAACGCCGATTGTATAGAGCTCACATGGGTTACGCCAAAAACATGAGACATACGGTTTGAAGAAGCCATCTTACGTCGCGCATGGATCACATAACTTTCTCAACATGAAGGGTTTATGGATGCATCCCCCCTCCAATTATAATTTTTAGGGATTATGGACGTTTCCGACCTTTAATTGTAGGTTGGTTTGGTAATTTCCTGAGGTCTTCCGGACCCATTTGGTAGTTTCTTGAGGTCTTCCGGACCCATTTGATTAATTTGGTGATTTCCTGAGGTCTTCCGGACCCATTTGGTATTTTCCTGAGGTCTTCTGGACCCATTTGATTAATTTGGTGATTTCCCGAGGTCTTCTGGACCTATTTGATTAATTTTGGTAGTTTCCTGAGGTCTTCCGGACCCATTTGATTAATTTGGTGATTTCCTGAGGTCTTCCGAACCCATTTGGTATTTTCCTGAGGTCTTCCGGACCCATTTGATTAATTGGATTAAAAAAAAGCTGAAGGGCTAATTTCTAAAATTTTCCGCCTGGGGGACTAACTGGCCGCGTGGCCAGTCTTTCTGATTGGCTGGACCTTTTTGACGAGGATCGCTGATGGGCGCGCGAGATGGAGTGCTGAGATCGTGCCACGTCGCCTGGAAACATAGGCCGCGCGGCTAGTCCCTTCGATGGACAGACCCTACAAACAGCCGCTGGCTGTTGCTTTCTTCCTCACTTTCTTCATCTTCTTGTCGCATATTAGAGATAAAAAGAGAGATTTTTGGGATATTTTGCCATTATTGAGATGGATCTTGAGTATATTTTTGGTGCGGGCAACCGTATGAGCAAGGTGAAGGTGCGGGACCACAATTTGAGCAAGGTAGAGGCGCGGGGCCACAATTTGAGCAAGGTGAAGGTGCGGGGCAGCATCAACAACAGGCGAGGAAGGCTTCTCGAAACTTTCGTCCCGATGAATGGCACTTCACGATGGGTCAACACTTTGACTTGTATGTAGGCGATAACAAGCATTGGTCTTGCAGGAGACTGATGGAGATGAAGGAGGTAACGATCTCGCTTTATTGCTTTTGGGTATTTTATGTCTTTTATTTCATATTTGTTGTTTTACTTTAAGACTACGTTAAATTAAATTAATCGTTCGTGATTATTTAATTTTCTGAGATTGTTGATTAATTTTTGGGGACGGCAAATATATGCGCAAGTAGATAAAACAAAGCATGCATGTATACTTCAATTATAGCACGTAATTTATATTGCCAGTTGGGTAACGTACCTTTGCTGTGTTTACCTGCAGAGGATGAAATCTCGTGGGTCCACGAGGGCGGTGGAAGAGATGTGGCAGAGATTGCCGCCGGCTGGTGCGGTGAAAGAGAGGATCCGGGCTCTGGGCTTTGGTCTGTTTTTTGATACGGTACAGGCCGTAGAGGGGACCAAGAAGGTGATGGGTCTGGTTAAGGTGATGAGGGAGTATTGGTGGGACACTACCCACACATTCCATTTCAGTTCGGGAGTGATGATCATTACTCCCACCGACTTCGCTGCTATTACGGGGCTTATGTTCTATTACGGGGCTCATGTTCATGGACGTGGAGCTACCTTTTAATGAGTTTTTGTCTGTGGATCCACACCATCAGGTGGAGCTGATTGGGATGCAGCTTGGCAAGGGTGTGAAGGGGAATGGATTTGAGGCAGGTCACCTGAGGACCTTGGTGGATGAGGCTATCCAGGGTTTTGTTGAGGGTATCCATGACACTTACTGTCTGGTGCGGGCCATCCTGTGGTACAGCTTGTCGCAGACCCTGTTCCCGAGTGTGGGGACCTTCTGCCGGTTTTCTCTGTTGGGTGCTCTGGCTGATCTGGAGCAGGCGAGTCGGGTCTCATGGGGCGGAGCCAGTTTAGCAGATATGTACCAGGCCCTGGATGTCTACTCGAGGTATAGTACCTCGTCTTTTGATTTCTTTCAGTTTGCTTTCGAGGTATGTCTCAGACTTGCTTCCTTATTCCGTATCCGTTTTTTGTTAGAACTGTTTGGACTGAAGTACTGCCTTTCTCCACAGGTGTGGGTCTACGAGTTATTCCATATTGCTCCTTTTGGCGTGCAGGGGGTTAAGGAGGTCCTAGTTATGAGGTTCTGGGCAAAGAGGAACCGGTTGGAGGGCCGCGGCAAGGCCAGGAAGACTCCCGATATAGGGATTTTTACCTCGAGGTTGAGTGGTCCTCTGCATGAGGACTTCCAGTTTTTCCCTTGGTCAGATCTGGTGCTGGCAGGGATCGGTCATGCCTATGAGTTTACTACTTCCCAATGTTTCTTGACGGGGATGAATGGAGATGCCATGTATCTTGGCGAGAGAGTCTACAGGTAGTATGGCAGACATCCTATGTTGTGGGCCCCGAGTGAGCCTCCGAGGGACATGCTATATCCTGCTAGGCTGAGGAGGAGCGGTGACTACCGAGCTAGGACCCTGGCCTATTTGTACCAGAGTGGGGCTGACTATGTGTGGTTTGAGAGCATGTGTTGGTGAGTCCGTAGGTATTAGCGAGGAGGCAGGCTGGTGCTTATCCGGCTAGCTCGAGTAGAGGGGCTAGACATGGTTTGGATATGCCGCGGTTCTCTGATTCCATCCAGATACAATGGGGCGGTATTAAGGTGGATTTTGATCTGACTCCCACTGAGGCTGACGAGGTTACTGGGGCTCAGCTTCCTCCTCTTGGAGCTACGGTATGATACCTTTTGCTTTTTATTTTTGTCTTTCACCCACACACTTTTTAGACTTGTATCTGAACTGTGCTTATCTGTCCTAGGTGACTCGGGAGGCTTATATACGCTCTGTCCGTCGGGGCAACATTTTTTAGTGCTTATTTCGAAGCTTAGCCACTGCTTGTACCCGCCGTCAGGAAGATGTGGTGTTACCGCAGTATCGAGAGAGGTCCCCTACGGAGGCTGCCGGTTCGTCTCGTGAACATCAGAGATCTACTCGAGGTAGAGGCTCAGGATCCGGTGGGTCCCACTACATGCAGCAGCAGAGCTGTGATGATGATGATGATGAAGAGGAGGATGTTGAGGTCGAGGATTCCGATTCGGACTAGGTGTAGTCCTTATTCCTGCATTTGTTAGCAGGAGAGGGAGAGAGAAGAGAACAAATAGATACATTCATGTATAATATTTTATTTGCTTTTGTATGTAATTAATTAGTATTTTATTTACATGTTTTTACATTTAGTACAATATATGAGCCCTAGGGGTAAAACGGGGATTACATACTATCAGGCGGTTCCACCCTCTTTATCGGACCTTTTTTTTGATTCGGGACCTTAAAAATGTCTGAGATGGGTCCATTCTGGCGTTTGGCGGGGACGAACTTGCACATCTGTACGGAATGGCTTATGTGGCCGCGTGGCCAACCATAGGGATGGACTTGCCACGTGGCTAACCCTGGTCTGACACGATTTTCGCCAGATTTCTCCTTGTACGCTCAGGACTTGAACTTCCAACTCTATTTAACAGCAGCCTGCGAAGACAGACGAGGCAGACTGCAGTTTTCTTTCCTTTTGCTCTAGATTTCGATCTTTCTGCGTTCTTCTGATGGATAGACACCCTAGGATTCTGAGGAGAGACAACGCTACTTCATCAAGAGCTTGAAGATATGGGTTAGGAGACTTTCCAAGGCGACCCACGTGTCTTTTGATAGGAGATTCAGGATTAAGTGTCTCTAGTCTCTGTTTAGGGTTAAGTCTGATGAAAACCTGATTCGTGCTGCTGTCAAGTTCTAGGATAATGAGAATCATGTCTTCAACTTTTCTTACAATGAAATCATCCCTACGTATGAAGACTTTGTGGCTCTTTGGGGTGCGAGTGTGACGGATAGGGTAGCCATGCCACAGTACCAAGTGCCTCCAGAAATTCGGGTTTCCCAATTGCTGCGGGTTTCTGTTGAAGATGCTAGGGACTTGCTGTTGGATGGTGACGTTGACCTCTGTGGGCTCCCCATCCGGTTCATTAATATCACGGTTGAGTTTGACATGGCCTTTGATTGTCTAGCTCTCTGTCTATTCGCCTCGATACTATTTTCACCTTATGTAGGAGTGGCTACGATGGGTTGTCTTGACATGGTAGACCAGGCTCGGGCCAATCGCAGTATTGTTCTTTGTTTGCTGGGGGAGACTTTGCACGGTATTGGAGAGTTGGCCTCGGGAGCTCGAAAGATGACCAGGGAAGTACCCGACTGTTAACCTTGTGGTTGCAGGAGAGGTTGCGAGTTTTGGAGGAACCTGTCGGGCCAGTATCACCTTGGGTTTGTCAGAGTAGGCGAGTAAAGCAACCATTTGCAGGGATGGTTCAGTCTGCATGGGTAACATATATAGCACAGATGGTTACGGCTCAGATTAAATGGATGGTACCTCATTGGGGGGTGATCAGAGCACGGTGGTCTCAGAGTGGTCTCTGCATGATTCGGGTCCCTACTACCATGCAGTACGGGTGTGCCGTCAGTACGGGATGCCTCAGATTATACCCTCTTCTTGGGAAGATACTTGTAGAAGGGTCATTGCTAGGATACTCCCCATGAACAGTGGGGTTGCAGTACTTTTGGAGCAATGTTGGTCTTATGCTCTCATGCCCAGCACTCTCTGTATACGGTGACCACGTGACATACTTCTGTCTCGAGAATACTTGGACTGGTACCAGACAACCTTAGGAAATATGGGCCAGACTCTGAGACGACTGAGACGTAGGGTGGTGGTCCCTTATGTCTCGAGCAAACGCTTGAGGGAGGACGGGAATGTACAACGGGAGGTGGAGACCAAGTTGCCTCAGCTAGCACCTACTGAGAGGAAAAGAAAGAGAGAAGGTCCAACAGGGATGACTCAGTTGAGGAAGACTTATTTGCGGATCCTACTAGACGGGCTAGACGCGGACGAAGAGACTAGAAACCGAAGAAGGATGAGGAAGAGGAAGAGGAGGAGTGACTCCGAGTATCCAACTACAGTCATTGCAGACACATAGTTTAGATTTTAGTTTGTTTTAGTTTCTTTAAATTTCACAGCAGGATATTTATTCGTAGGTTCTTTCGAGCTTAGACTCATCAAATAAATGTTCATGTGTAGTGACTTGTGGAAATAGAGATTTTGCTTTAGTTATAAACAGATTGTTTGCTTTATTGAATTTGCTCAAACCAGATTTGGATTTTTATTTGTTTTTGAGACCACACCTTTGAAGGCTGCCTACGTTCCCCTTTTACAAGTAGGGCTAAGGGTCTCAGGTCACCGTAGTTCATTTCTGATTGTACAAAGGGAAGATAGAAGAGGCGAAGTAAAGAGAGTAATATTTTTTTTTTAATTATTTTTTACAAGGGGGACGGCCGTTGTAGAAGACCGTTGATGGAGAGTACCACTGATGGAGAGTACCGCTTGGTAGAGCAGGACCGTAGTGGTCAGTTGTAGTAGCGGCGGAGTTTGCTGATGTTGACTGGTTCCTTGAACTGATTTCCATCGAAATATGCCATTCTAACTGCACCTCCGGAGAAGATCTTTTGTACAACGTAAGGACCAGTCCATGTGGGAGCCCACTTACCCAAGGGGTTGAACTTGTTCGGGAGGCTTACTTTGAGCACTAAATCTCCTTCTTTAATGTCTACCGGTTTCACCTTCTTGTTAAATCTATATGTGGTCCTTCTCTGATAGGCTCTGATGTGTTCCATAGCTTTGAGCCTCCTTTCGTCCAGGGTAGCTAATTGATCATAGTGACTGCGGAGCCATTCTACATCATTTACATGATTCTCGAGCAACACCGTTAACGACGGTATTTCCAACTCGATAGGTAGGACTACTTCCATACCGTAAGTAAGAGCGTAAGGAGTCTCTCCGGTGGCGGTGCGTACTGACGTTCTGTAGCCCCAGAGTGCCAAGGGTAACTTGCCGGGCCAATCCTTTCCTCTTATGGCCATTTTTCTGATGATCTGCTCGATGGTCTTGTTAGCTGCTTCGACTGCTCCATTGGTCTGTGGATAGTACGGGGAGGATTTCTTCCTTTCTATTCTGAATTCGGCGAGTAAACGGGCCGTCTCTGCTTCGAAGTGACTACCATTATCTGATATGATCAAATTCGGAACACCATAGCGACACATGATGTTTTCTTTGATAAACTGTGCTACCTTCTTGGAATTCAATACTTTGTAAGATTGTGCCTCAACCCATTTGGTGAAATAGTCTACTGCCACCAATACAAACTCATGACCGTTGCTGTCGCGACCCCGGACCCCGCGGGCCCGAGACCGCGATCTGGACGTCGACTCTAAAACCAAAACTGTGAAATACCGAAGTTAAAAATTTCATTTGATACCAAAAGGTAATAATCCAAAGTTTTACAAAACCAAGTTTGATAAAAACCAATTACAACTATCATAAACTTCCTCAAGTTTATGCCCAACAAAAGATAAATATACAATTCTTAATGACGTCATTGTTTGGTACAACTATCCCAAAAAGGTTACACATTTATATAATGTAAACCAACCTATAACAACCTTCCCCAAAAGAATGTATCCACACTCGACGTCCTCTTTCTCGTGATCAGCGAGACTATTCCTTAGCACCTTGGGGGGGGGGGGTTAAGGAAAAACAAAGATAAAAGAAAAGGGGTGAGATAAATCTCAATAAGTTACTAATGCAACTACATGACATGCTATGATGCAAGAAGCAATAAGCAATAATAAATATCACATAGCACATAGCATTTATCACATAACAGATAGCAGCGGAAATAAACACATAACAAAGGATATAGCCAAGGTTTTCCAAACCGGAACATCCAAATAAAGGATCGCTGCGCAGCTTCAATAGTCAACAATCATCATCTCCATAATAGCATGAAAGCCGAAGAGAAAACCCCGGTACCGGAACAATAACCATAAAAGTGTCACAAGGGACAAGAGCCATGACACAAAGTCATGCCCGGTAGCTAGATACATTCCCAAAGGAAGCTAACTTATCCCTTCCAAGACCAATCTGGAAAAGGGGGTATAGAAGGGGGAAAAACAATGGTCAACATTATAATGGACTTGGCTTTGCCATTATAATCTTTCCCATCGCCCGATGCAACAAATATGCCAGCTGGGCTTCCAAATAAATGCTAAGTAATAAATACTAGCTTAATTAAACAACTTAGGGTTCCAAAGTAGGGAACCATACCAAGAAATCACCAAGAAAGTGAAATGAACCAACAATTCACAATAAAGGTGTTCCAATACTTCCAAAGTAAGAATACTCAATTACTATAACACATTCAATCACAACGGATCCAATTCAATTCTAGGCATCCAACTACAACTACTCACTCATATAACTCTAACGTACTCCTTACACGGTTTACATAGGCTTACGGTTGACTTCTTATTGTTCCGGGTGATTACTTTTAAGTTATAAACATTTATGCCTAAAACAGGGGTGCTCGGCCGAGCAACCTCGGCTCCAAAACTATGACTCTCTGGTCTGCTCCGCTCGGCCTAGTCAAGGGACGCGCTCGGCCGAGCACCTCCTAAATTTAGAAAAAACGCAGAAGAACCCAAGTAACCAAATTTTACCCAAAACTTCACCATTTCTCTAATACTCAAAATCAAGACTTCCAATAAGCATAATAATGCACCAAAACAACTTGTGAACTTGAAATGGACCTAAATAACAACATCTAGCTACCCACAACAAGATTCGAACCCCAACATTCCCAAGAACACCATTTTTGATCAAAACTCAAATAAATTCCAAATAAATTCTAAACTCAACCAAACTTCCAATATAACACATCAAGCATTATATAAACATGATATGAACATTTTAGCATAAAAATGGGGGAAAAGTAACTTACTTGATAAATCTCAAAGATGACGGAATTCAATTCTTTTTGGTTCTACGCGAACCTATCGACGATCTAAACAAGGTTCACGTTTTAAGAAATGAGAGATAACAAGGAGAAGATGAAGAAAATTAAGAGAGAAGGAAGAGGAAGAGAAAACTTACCAAATGGAGGAGAGAGAGAGGGAGTTGCTGGGAGAGGAGAATGGGGGTGGAGTGTATGAGGGAGAAGGGAAGGAGTAGGGAGGGAGTATGGAAATGGTTTAAAATATTTACACTTAGGCCCCCTCCACTACACTACACACAATTTCTACACTCCCTACTAACAATTAAGACCCAACAATACTACACTAGCACAAATGACCCAAATAAAATGCTAGGCATAATTATTATAACACATAAATTGTACACATAAATATTTAAATAAATAATAATTTAAATAAATAAACAAGCAAATAAATAAAGAATAATTATTTAATACCAATAAAATAGAGCCTAGATTTCGGGTCGTGACATTCACTCCCCCTTAAAGAAAATTCGACCCGAATTTTAACGAGACTCACCTCAAACAAAAAGCCACGGAAATTTCCTCTCGATCTCATCACGAAGCTCCCAAGTCGACTCCTCGATATTATGATTCCTCCAAAGAACTCGAACCAAAGCAATACTTTTGCTCCTCAACTCTTGGACTTTAGAATCTAAGATCTGAACCGGTCGTTCCTCATAAGTCATATCGGGCTCAATATCCATCGGTATCCTCTTTAACACGTGAGATGGATCATGAACATACTTCCGAAGCATTGAAACGTGGAAAACGTTGTGCAACCGGTCCAAAGATGGCGGTAACGCAAGACGATACGCTAGAAGTCCAACATTTCCCAAAATCTCAAACGGGCCAATAAACCTCGGAGCCAATTTGCCTTTCTTCCTAAATCTACGAATACCCACCTTGGAGACACTTTCAAGAACACCAAATCACCGGTCTGAAAGCTAAGATCTCGCCTTCGGTTATCTGCATAGCTCTTATGTCGACTCTGGGCTGTCTTCAATCGATCCCGGATAACTTTGACTTTCTCAACCGAATCCCAAAGCAAATCAATACCCACGATCTTCGCTTCACCAACCTCATCCCAACAAATAGGCGATCTACATTTCCTTCCATACAAAGCCTCATACGGTGCCATCTCGATACTAGCCTGATAACTGTTGTGTAAGAGAATTCCACTAACGGTAGGTACGAATCCCAAGAATCGGAAAAGTCTATCGAACAAGCTCGCAACATATCCTCCAAAATCTGAATAGTCCTCTCGGATTGACCGTCGGTCTGGGGATGAAAAGCTGTACTGAATCGCAAATCTGTACCCAAAGCTTCCTGAAACGCCTTCCAAAATCTAGAAGTAAACCTCGGGTCTCGATCTGACACAATGCTAACCAGAAACTCCATGCAATCTAACAATCTCATCGATATAAAGGGTCGCAAGCTTCTCCATCGAATATCTGATGTCAATAGGCAAGAAATGTGCACTCTTGGTCAATCTATCCACTATTACCCAAACACTGTCATACTTCCTACGGGTACAAGGTAGTCCCGTAACGAAATCCATAGTCACATGCTCCCACTTCCACTCGGGAATCTCTAACGGCTGAAGTAATCCCGCGGGTCTCTGATGCTCAGCTTTGACCTGCTGACAAGTTAAACACCTCGATACATACTCGGCTATTTCCCTTTTCATATTAATCCACCAAAATTGTTGCTTCAAATCCTGATACATCTTCGTACTGCCCGGATGAATAGTATACCTCAATTTGTGACCCTCATCAAGAACTCTCTGTTTAATTCCATCAACATCCAGAACACACAAACGACCACGGAAAGTCAACACTCCACTCGAGTTAATAGAAAAATCCTCGAAGTTCTTCTCTTTCAGTTTACCCATTATCTTCACCAACTCGGGATCTTCTTTCTGAGCTTCCTTTATCCTTTGAATTAGGGTCGGAGATACCCTAATATTCGCAAAAATAGCCCCATGTCTCGATTCACGAGGAGACCAATCCCGAACATCCTCAAGCATTTTCCACTCACGGACCATCATCGAAGCCACATAAGACCTTCTACTAATCGCATCGGCTACCACATTCACCTTTCCCGGGTGATAAGAAATCGTACAATCATAATCCTTCAACAATTCCATCCATCGGCGTTGTCGGTTGTTCAACTCTTTCTGAGAGAAGAGGTACTTCAAACTCTTGTGATCCGTAAAAATCTCGAACTTCGCTCCATAAAGGTAGTGCTTCCATTTGTGCAACGCAAAGACAATAGCCGCTAACTCCATGTCATGAGTGGGGTAATTCTGTTCACTAGGGGTCAACTTCCTCGAAGCATAAGCAATTACTTTCCCATTCTACATCAACACACAACCCAAACCCTCTTTCGAAGCGTCACTGAAAATCACTAGGCCATCGCTCCCATTAGGCAAAGTCAAGATCGGTGCGGTAGTCAACCTCTTCTTCAATTCCTCGAAACTCTTGTCACATTTCTCGGTCCACACAAACGGAACATTCTTCCGGGTCAACTGAGTCATCGGAGTAGCGATCCTCGAAAACCCTTCAATAAATCTTCGGTAATAACCGGCTAAACCCAGAAAGCGTCTAATTTCTATCACTGACTCGGGTCTCTTCCAATCCACTATAGCCTCTATCTTTGAAGGATCCACCGAAATCCCATCTTTAGAAATAACATGTCCCAAAAATGACACCCTCTCGAGCCAAAATTCGCATTTACTAAACTTCGCAAACAATTTCTCCCTCGCAAGAACGGATAAAACTGTCCTCAAGTGTTGTTCATGCTCCTCTCGAGATTTCGAATAAACAAGAATGTCGTCGATGAAGACTACCACGAACGAATCAAGATAGGGATGGAAAACTCGGTTCATCAAATCCATAAACACGGCCGGCGCGTTCGTCAACCCAAACGGCATAACTAAGAACTCATAATGACCATAACGAGTGCGAAAAGCAGTCTTCGGAATATCCTCCGATCGAACCTTCAACTGATGGTACCCACTCCTCAAATCAAGTTTAGAGAAAACCACGGACCCTTGAAGCTGATCAAACAAATCATCAATGTGCGGTAGAGGATACTTGTTCTTCACCGTGACCTGATTCAACTTCCGGTAATCGATGCACAATCTCAAGGAACCGTCTTTCTTTCGCACAAATAAAACCGGTGCTCCCCATGGGGAAACACTAGGGCGGATAAACCCTCGATCAAGCAACTCTTGCAATTGAACTTTTAATTCCTTCAACTCTGCGGGAGCTAACCTATAAGGTGCTTTCGAAATTGGAGCCGTACCCGCAAAAGATCTATACAAAACTCAATCTCACGATCGGGAGGCATATCATACTCGGTAGAGAAAACATCGGAAATTCCCGAACTACCCGAACACTATCCAAGTTAGGGGATTCCTTCCTAGTATCAAGAACACTAGCCAAATACCCCTCACAACCACTATGCAATAATTTTCTCGCTTCCAAAAAAGAAATTAAGCGAACCTTTCTACTCAGAGGACTAGCCTCAAACACAAATTTAGGCACATCGGGAATAGAAAAAGTAACAGTTTTCTTACGGCAATCCACGGAAGCATGAAACTTGCTCAACCAATCCATACCCAAAATGACATCAAAGTCTTGGATACGAAGAACTACCAAATCCGCACAAAGGACTCGACCACAAATAACCACATCACAAGCACGAAAGACTCGATCAGAAATCAAGCATTCTCTTATAAGGGTCGACACCTCTAGTACGTACGGTAAAGACTCGAATGCAGCATTTAACATGGAAGCAAATTGTACAGAAATGTATGAATGAGATGATCCTGGATCTACTAACGCTCGTGCGCTCACATTAGACACAGAAACAATACCTCCAATAACGGATGGATCATCGGTAGCTTGTTGTTGATTCATGGCATAAACCTTCCCTTGAACTTTGGGCTTCCCAGCGGCATCCCTTTTTTGACCCTGATTAGTACCAACCCCTGACCCGGATGACTGACCTCGGTGCCTCGTGCAATCCCTCGCAAAGTGCCCCATTTCACCACAATTGGTACACTTGCCTTGCTTTTTCCAACACCTATCCTCCGTATGGCCTACCTTCTGACAAAAGGTACAAGGCTTCCTATTCTGAATCCCTGGAGTAGTACCCGGATTCCTCGGTGTGGTTTGCCCCTTAAACTGAGATGACGCTCCCGGGTTACCTCGATTGTCGGAACGGTGTTGAGGTTGAGATTTAGCATGGCTTCCCGGTTTACCCGTACCCATAACCTCAATTTTCCTTTTGTGCTCCCCGATATCTTGCTCTATTAAGTAGGCTCGGTCCACCGCATCTTGAAAGGTCACAATCCGTTGGGCAATAAGTTGAGTACGGATGGAGGTCTTCAATCCCCGAATGAATCTCATAGCTTTTTGTTCCTCGGTCCTCACCAAATAGTCGCAATACCGGGCTAATTCTATGAACTTAGCCGAGTATTGTGCTATAGACAACACACCTTGCTCCAGGTTGAGTAGCTCGATCTCCTTTCGGTTTTGATCAACAACCGGAATGAAATGCTCCTTGAATTTGCGCACAAACAACTCCCACGCATACACCGTGTGAGTATCATCCCAACTAGCTTTAACACCCTTCCACCAATGCTCGGCGGCTCCCACAAGTTTATAAGCCGCGAACCGGACCTTGTCCTCATCCGTGCACCCAAATACATCATAAATCTTCTCCATCGACTCAATCCACAACTCAGCTTTCCTTACATCGGGCTCCCATTGAATTCAACCGGTTTCAACTTCAGAAATTGCTCCAATCCATAGCGGGGTGGAGCTTGTTCTACCCTCGGACCTTGATCATGTATGGCCTTCATGGCTGCCTCGAACATGCCTTGGAACATGGCACGTGCTTCTTCCCTCATGTCATTCTGATTTGCATTACCGGTACTACCTTCACCACTCCTTCTACGAACCATTGTAACCAGTACCTTCATAAAACATCAACCGTTAATCACTCCGCACACTACTACCCACATAGGTCATACTAATCCACCTAGACTTATACTTAGAGCTAATGCCATAGCTCTGATACTAACTGTCGCGACCCCGGACCCCGCGGACCCGAGACCGCGATCTGGACGTCAACTCTAAAACCAAAACTGTGAAATACCGAAGTTAAAAATTTCATTTGATACCAAAAGGTAATAATCCAAAGTTTTACAAAACCAAGTTTGATAAAAACCAATTACAACTATCATAAACTTCCTCAAGTTTATGCCCAACAAAAGATAAATATACAATTCTTAATGACGTCATTGTTTGGTACAACTATCCCAAAAAGGTTACACATTTATATAATGTAAACCAACCTATAACAACCTTCCCCAAAAGAATGTATCCACACTCGACGTCCTCTTTCTTGTGATCAGCGAGACTATTCCTTAGCACCTGGGGGGGGGGGTTAAGGAAAACAAAGATAAAAGAAAAGGGGTGAGATAAATCTCAATAAGTTACTAATGCAACTACATGACATGCTATGATGCAAGAAGCAATAAGCAATAATAAATATCACATAGCACATAGCATTTATCACATAACAGATAGCAGCGGAAATAAACACATAACAAAGGATATAGCCAAGGTTTTCCAAACCGGAACATCCAAATAAAGGATCGCTGCGTAGCTTCAATAGTCAACAATCATCATCTCCATAATAGCATGAAAGCCGAAGAGAAAACCCCGGTACCGGAACAATAACCATAAAAGTGTCACAAGGGACAAGAGCCATGACACAAAGTCATGCCCGGTAGCTAGATACATTCCCAAAGGAAGCTAACTTATCCCTTCTAAGGCCAATCTGGAAAGGGGGTATAGAAGGGGGAAAAAACAATGGTCAACATTATAATGGACTTGGCTTTGCCATTATAATCTTTCCCATCGCCCGATGCAACAAATATGCCAGCTGTGCTTCCAAATAAATGCTAAGTAATAAATACTAGCTTAATTAAACAACTTAGGGTTCCAAAGTAGGGAACCATACCAAGAAATCACCAAGAAAGTGAAATGAACCAACAATACACAATAAAGGTGTTCCAATACTTCCAAAGTAAGAATACTCAATTACTATAACACATTCAATCACAACGGATCCAATTCAATTCTAGGCATCCAACTACAACTACTCACTCATATAACTCTAATGTACTCCTTACATGGTTTACATAGGCTTACAGTTGACTTCTTATTGTTCCGGGTGATTACTTTTAAGTTATAAACATTTATGCCTAAAACAGGGGTGCTCGGCCGAGCAGTTCTATATGACTCGGCCGAGCAACCTCGGCTCCAAAACTATGACTCTCTGGTCTGCTCCGCTTGGCCGAGTCAAGGGACGCGCTCGGCCGAGCACCTCCTAAATTCAAAAAAAACGCAGAAGAACCCAAGTAACCAAATTTTACCCAAAACTTCACCATTTCTCTAATACTCAAAATCAAGACTTCCAATAAGCATAATAATGCACCAAAACAACTTGTGAACTTGAAATAGACCTAAATAACAACATCTAGCTACCCACAACAAGATTCGAACCCCAACATTCCCAAGAACACCATTTTTGATCAAAACTCAAATAAATTCCAAATAAATTCTAAACTCAACCAAACTTCTAATATAACACATCAAGCATTATATAAACATGATATGAACATTTTAGCATAAAAATGGGGGAAAAGTAACTTACTTGATAAATCTCAAAGATGACGGAATTCAATTCTTTTTGGTTCTACGCGAACCTATCGACGATCTAAACAAGGTTCGCGTTTTAAGAAATGAGAGATAACAAGGAGAAGATGAAGAAAATTAAGAGAGAAGGAAGAGGAAGAGAAAACTTACCAAATGGAGGAGAGAGAGAGGGAGTTGCTGGGAGAGGAGAATGGGGGTGGAGTGTATGAGGGAGAAGGGAAGGAGTAGGGAGGGAGTAGGGAAATGGTTTAAAAGATTTACACTTAGGCCCCCTCCACTACACTACACACAATTTCTACACTCCCTACTAACAATTAAGACCCAACAATACTACACTAGCACAAATGACCCAAATAAAATGCTAGGCATAATTATTATAACACATAAATTGTACACATAAATATTTAAATAAATAATAATTTAAATAAATAAATAAGCAAATAAATAAAGAATAATTATTTAATACCAATAAAATAGAGCCTAGATTTCGGGTCGTGACAGTTGCTTCCCTGGGATGGATTTTACCTATGATATCAATGCCCCATGTTGCAAATGGCCAAGGAGTAGTCATACTATAGAGGTCGTGCGGAGGGATGTGGTTCAAGTTGGAGCATACTTGACATTTGTGGCATTTTCTGATCCATTGGATGCAGTTTGTTTCCATGGTGATCCAGTAATAACCTAGGCAAGTGATCTTTTGTCGGAGCATTCTTGCATTCATATACGTACCGCACAATCCATTGTGTACCTCCTCCATAATGTTCTCGGCTTTCTTGCTTCCCACACATAACAACAGAATTCCATCACAGTGCCTCTTGTATAAGGTATTATCTAGTAGTACGAACTGTCCCGCCAACCTTTTCAGTGCTTGTAGGCTTTTGGATTTCACGTCTCCTTCGAAAGAGGCTTCCCCATCTTTAAGGAATTTGTAAATCTGCGCATACCATTGATCTTTGACTGTTTCTGACTGGGTCTAGATCTCACAACAATATGCAGGGTTCTCTCTTCGGCCAACTCTGAAAGGCTTGACTGACCTCCCTTCGGGGATTTCTACCAAAGATGCCAGGGTGGCGAGTGCATCAGCGAATCTGTTCCTGTCTCGTGGGAGATAATGAAATATGACCTCTCGGAATTTTCCGATTAGTTCATCCATGTAAACTTTGTATAACTGCAGGTAGGGGTCCACAGTCTTCCATTTCTTTGCCGTCTGGTTTATGATCAGAGCCAAATCACCGTACACTTCTAACTCTTTTACATTTCTCTCTATGGCTACATCTAAACCTGCTATGCATGCCTCGTATTCAGCAGCACTGTTGGTGGTTGTAAAGTTTAACTTTATTGCTATTGGAGTATTTTGTCTTTAGGATCGACTACAAGAAGCCCCACTCCGTTGCCTCTTTTGTTTGCGGCCCCATTAAAGAATAACTGCCATTTGTCCATAGCCTCCATTGCGAAGATACCATCGTCTGGAAATTCAGGGTCTGATCTGTTGGATATTATTCCCTAGGCCCTTGAGAAAGGCCTATGCGTTATATCATAGCTTCATTGTTATAGAGATAACAAACTCGATTATTATATCTTTTGCATGTTTATTATAATAATCATTGTCCCTAGCACTTATGAAGGGCTAGCATGAGTTTAATGGATAATCATATGATGGTTATAGGGCATAGGATGCGGATTAAACTTGAGGGTACATGTTGGAGAACAAGTACTGGATAGACCCGTTATGAGATTTATGTCATGGTCAAGTGTCATAATTAAATCTCATAATAGTTATATCATTTATCCTTAGACCTGAGATTATCATAGTCTTCTACATGATGAACATTATGTTTGATGTACTCAAACGCTACCCCTAACCGGGAAGTTATAAAGACTACGATTGGCATAATCGAATTCTTGTAGGGAAGAATGATAAGTCAAGATGGAATTTGTCCCTCTCTCAAGAGAGATATCTGCTTGGCCACTCGATGAGTGAGATTGATAATAGTGTACGGCCGTACCCAAATGAATTGAAGCGTTCAATGTTATTTGCTCATATCAATCTACTCGAGATCGAGAAAGCATTGGACAACATAAGTTGACATGGACCATGACTTATGTCCAATATTATATCGTGTGACAAAGGGATTGTGATATGTTCTATAAGGTTACTTTGGCTTTCAAAGTTATGCTAATTGGGTAGTCATAATGGCTTGCTAGAGTCCGCTTATGACTTACGGGTTCTGACTCGTTCGGACTCGTTGCCAACTTAGTATAATCCTATTGGGTCACACACAATAGAACAGATTGAATAAGGTACAGAAAACGGGAAAACTGGATCCTGCTGGAAGGATCCGTACGGATGGTTTGTCCAGCCGAAAACAGTTTGTTCAAGACTTCTTGTTTGACAAGGAATTCTGATCCCAAAAGGAATTAGATTTATACCCTATTATATATGTGTACAGTCGGGTTTGAGAAACCTAATGGTTGATTTTAGAAATCATAACATGTTGTTTGAGAAACAATTACACACATATAGAGGGGATTATTAGTTTTGAGATTTAGAATCATCAAAACTCAATAATCAATGGAGCAAAATAATTCCCATGAAGAAATCGTTTCTTCATCAAGCCTTGGGTCTAGCAATCCAGATCAAGAAGGTGTTCTTGATATCCGTTCGACATGTGGATACCGATGGAGGGTGTTTCCTTTAGCACCTTAAAGTCCGTGTTCATGGATTCGATCTTCAAGGGTATGTTTCTTTCATCTTGTATTTAATTTAATTAACATGCACGGATCCGGGCTCTTGGGTGTTTGATTTTATCTATTTATTCTGCTGCGCATGATGAATCAAAACCCCACAGTGGTATCAGAGCCCCGTTCATTGTTGATTATTTTAGTATATCATGTTGAAATTGTTTAATTCGATTATATGATATCTACATGATAATAAGAAGAATGCGTGATTTGAGTTTTATATATGATATATAAAGGTTTATGAGCTTGACATGGGGATTATGTGATTGTTATATTGATTTGATGTATATGAATAATTGCATGTTGGGATTATCAATAAATAATTGGATTATGTGTATTGATAATTTAGATCTAATTTATATATATAATAAATTGTTTATTCATGATATTGATTAGATCTAATTAAATTCGCAATCTGTAAATTCATGTTTCTGTAATCTGATTATGTACAAGCATGATATTGGATTTGGTCGAATTTCTGAAATTCTGAAAAACCTGGGAATCTGGGATCCTAGCAATAGATCCGTACGGATGATTTGGGTGATGCCAAACTGATCCATACGGCTAGTTTGGAAATTCTCAGATTTGATTTTGTTTTTTGGTGTTCAGATTATTCTGTAAATTGTTTACAGAATTCGAATCTGAAAACTGGAAACTGCTTTCAGACGACTGGTTTTCGAAACCGTGTTTCCTGAAACAGTTTTCGGCCGAAGAATTCAAAAGGAATTGCAGAAATCAGAGTTCTAAAGAGTTTAGAACTGCTTTAATCTGTGACATTAAGAGACAATGAAAGATCTTGAAACAAGTATCCAATCTATACGGGAATGTGGATGCCTTTTGGCTTAGTTTCGACCGTATAGAGAAGTTGCTTGGTTTCTTGATCTTAGCAAGGAAATGTGGATGCCTTTTGGCTTAGTTTCGGCCGTGCGGTTTGTGCTTTCAATTTCAAGATGCTCTGTGGTGACCGGTTTGGAAAATTCTGATTCTAATCTTTTTCAGATGGCTGGTTTTGGAAACCGTGTTTCCTGAAACAGATTTAAGTTCAGAAGTCCAAACTGTTAATGAGATCAAAATCTTAAAGGAGTTTAAGATTGGCATAATCTCAAAGTTTCAGAATTACCCCTATACAAAGTGCAAATCGTTTGCAAGAGAAGGAAACTAAATTTGGATTAATTCATTGCATGGACCAATGGCAGGCTCACGCCTTGTTTCTGGGAATGCGAATGAAATATCCAATCTGTAAATTGTTTACAGATAATTTAGATTCCGTCCCCATTATGTTGCTTCATAATTAAATCACAAGACTTTGCTTCTGTTAATTAATTGGATTAGTTAACATCATTATGCAAAGACTATATTATATTATGTTTGACATAATTAAATATATGATGCATATCTTTAAGCAAATAAACCTTCTTAAAACTTAAGTCAAGTGCCAATCCATGTTTAAAATACTTGTGAGTACATGGGTAGTTTTATGTGGGTTACGCCCTAGCGTAGGCGCATTAATTCTATTCATCTATGACCAAGATGAGTGAATCAGAGTTTCCTATACGTTTAAAATGGTTTGACTTAATTGGGCTATCAAAACAGTTTTCGGCCTAAGGCACAGATGAGATTAAAACATGTTTGACATAAGATGTTTAACAATCTCATAAAAGATCTAAGTGTCACATATGATGTGATTGATAAAGAGTTATCTACCTAAATAACTTGATTTTGAGCAGTCGTGCCCTAGCCGACTCAAAGCTAGGTGAAATATGGATCTTAGCCCACTTAAATTATATTATATAATTGTTGTATTTGAAGGTGTATAATTTAGTGGGAGTATTTATGAAATACATTATATGTCTCTAAATGATAATGGTATGAAATATATGTGTATTTTATTTGCATATTTTGTAGAATATCTTAAACTATAATCATGTATAATCACTGCAATAGACCCCACTTAAATAGAATAAGATTAACTTCCTTGACCTAGTCATGAGCTTAATAATTGTTCTAAAGCAAGAAAGGAAGTTATGAATTTTTAATAAATCCTATTCCTTAGAAACCTTATGCCTTAAGGGTGGACAAAGACATTGATTAGAAACATGTGGAAGATTCTGTTGGTAGTGGTGCCCTAGGCACGTTTAATAAACATTGTAATTGTCATCATTTATTTCATATCAATAAAGAGATGTTTTGATTATTATTATTGTTCATGTTTACTTATAATAATCTCCGTCCCTAGTACTTGTTAAGCACTAGTATAAAGGCTAAATGATCATGGGATGATCATGTTAGATTTATGGGTACTTGTTTGGAACAAGGTACTGGACATGACCCGCTCTATGAGATTTATGTCATGGTCTATGTCATACATATATCTCATATTAGTTATGTCATTTGAATCCTTAGACATGAAGTTATTATAGTCTTCCACTTGATGAACATTATGTTTGACATATTCAAATGCTACCTTTAACCGGGAAGTTATAAAGGGTATGATTGGCATAATCGGATTCACGTAGGGAAGAATAATAAGCTAAATGGATTTGTCCCTCTTCGGAGAGATGTCAAGCTTGGGCCTCTCGTAGGAATGATGTTGATGAAATGTTCGGCCGGACTCAAATGAATTGATTGGATCAATGTCATTTGGATTATCAACATATTCGGAATCGAGAAAGTATTGAACATAACAAGTTGACCGTTTGACCATGACTTGTGTTCAATGACATCATGGACAAAGGGATTATGACATATTCTAAAGGAATACGAACTTGTATCTAGTTATACTATTTGGGTAGGTATGACGGTTTGCTAGAACCTAATCATATCTTATGGGATCATGTTTGAGCCCATTGCCAACTTAGTATAATCCTAGAGGGTCACACACAATAGAACGAATCTTAAATAAAAGGACTATATTGGCATTTAGGGTCGGAGGACTTCCAAGGAATTTCTGAAAAGATCTGGGCCTCCTGGTCAACCAAGCGGGCGCTTGGGTTGAACAAGGCGGGCGCCTATTCAAGCCGGAAAGGGACTGGAGTTTCTGCCCAAACAGGCGGGCGCCTGGGTGGTACCAGGCGGGCGCCTGGTGCTCCCGATTGGAAATTTCCTAATTCGATTAAGAATGGTTTTTGGCACAAGATTCCTATTTGGAATAGGTCTTAATTGTGTATAAAAACCTCAATTCGGCCAGACCATATGGACAAGTGCTTTTGTGAGTCTCAAAGATTTTGAGAGAGATTTTATTTTGTTCTAAGATATCCTTGATTGAGGAACAAAATAATTCACAAAAAAAATTCCATATAGTTCTTTATTATATTGTGAAAGTGTGTTTCATAATATTTGGTCTAGCAACCAAGATCAAAAAAGCTCCTTTGATATTCGTTTGAAGTGTGGATACCGCTAGAGGGTGAATTTTATCATCTTGCAAAGTTCGTGATTTGTTCGTGATAAAGCTTCAAGATCTCCACCAAGACCAAAGAGAAAATTCATAGCCATCAAGGGTTAGTTATTCCTCTATTCATCATGTTGTATTTGATTTAATCATATGAACGGATCCATGGCTTTGGGTTTCTTAAAATTTTAATTGCTATATTCCGCTGCGCATGTTACTTGGAAACCCAACAGATTCTATAGATGTCAACTGTCCTACGACTTGCTATCATATGATCGGAAATTTAGAAGCATCTGAAACATATGAATGCTTATGTGATAAGCAATTATGTAGGAAGCGTTCCTACAAGCAAGAAAGGCAAATAAAGTTTGAGATTGATTAAGAGCCTAACATTCATGTGATGAATGAAAGATATATTAATAAGTTCTCATGTTTTGAACATGGAGAGACATATTAATTACCTTAGTTGGCTTGATAATCAAGTTAGTTTGGAACTAACAAACGGATTTGACATTAATTCATAAGCGACATTTGATGTTTAAAATGCTATGTCTTAATATCAAATGGAAACCTTCTCAAACTCTAAAGGTAGATAAGGACAAGGATTTAAGATAAAGGCAAGACAAGAGTTGTCAAGCCTAAAGGAAATATTTGTGGCTAAAACCTAGAATTCAAAGAAAGTAATTTCTACTTTGGCAATAGGATTGACCGTTGGAGAAATTACAATTTGAATTAAAAGATCAAAAGGAAGGGTAGTTGGACTACCACTTCAAGTATTTATGTTAAAATTCAACTTAAGGAAGGTAAAGATTAACCTATGTGGCAAAAATGATGCAATGGTTGCAACATTATTCATAGGAACTTGCGAAGTGTCTTTACCTAATAAGTTCATATTTGTTTTGAACAAATGGTGCTATGTTCTTATTTTAAGTAGAAATATTATTTTAGTTTCTTCATTACAAGATTATGGATATTTCCTATTTCGAATAAGAAAGTGTTCCATTAAATATGATTTGCCTTATTGTATTGCTAATCATATAATGGGATTTAACATCCTTGTCTTGGAAGAACAAAATAATGAGTATAAACGTAAATAAAGGAAATCCGAATCTAAGGATGTAAGCGTTACATTCTTAAAGCATTAATGTTTATATCAAATGATAAGAAACACATATCTAAAATTCCATGGGACGGACTTTTAAATTCATATGATTTCGAATCATGTGATAGATGTGAATCTTAGAAATTGATCAAGATATCTTTTACTAATAGTAGTAAGAGGAAGTACTCTTTTGAACTTATACATTTTGATGTATGTAGTTTATTAAAGTAACAATGCTAGAAGGATTTCAACACATCATGGCAAAAGTATTGATGTACTCTTATTAGATCAAAGTGATGACTATTTGAGCCTTGGACTTTATGAGAATTCTGCAGAAAGTCTGCAGAATAAGAAAAACTGATACTGGGAACAAGATCCGTACGGCTGAATATCAGGCGTACGCCTAATCTGAAGCCGTACGGACCATGCTCCAGAAGTTTATAGATTGTCTTAAAACTGCAGTTTTTCGCCTCATGATAAGTCAAACTGATTTTTTAATTATCCTTCTGGATTATGTGCTGGAAACAGCTGCGATTACACTAAGTTGAGTTTCATCTAAGGAGGTTCGACTGATGCCATATGAGATATGGAATGAAAGAAAAACTTGGTTTGTCTTTCATAAAGATTTGTGATGTGATACTTTTGAGAAAAGTTTTGTCTTAGACAAAATCACACCTAAATCTAATAAATGTATTTTATGGGATATCTTAATGATATTAATTTTATACCCTTTAGAGTACAAATCGTTTGTCACTCTAAATAGCACTTTCTATATAAATCGTTTATCTCTAAAGAACTAGTGGGAGTAAAATGTATCTCGAAGAGTTCGAGACCCAAAAATGACATGGAACCTAAGATGGAAGTTGAACAAATATTCACAAAGGAGTTGTGGAAATTCGTTCAAGTATACACAAGAAATTTGCATAACTGATAGGATACTATCTATAACAAGAAATATTGATTTCTCGTAATAGAAAGTAATAGGGAAGATATCATTGCGAATGATTGACCTATTACCTATCGAGATGCAAAGTCCGCTCCGGATTTAGATCAATGACTTGGAGTCATAAAATCTAAAAGTGTATATTCATTAAGCAAGACTAATTGAGAAAAGTTAATTCATAATGTCGATTATGATGAAACTTTATCACCCGTAGTCATGCTTAATGTTATTAGAATTCTAATTGTCATAACTTCATATTTCGAATATGTAATATGACAGATGAATGTCAAAACTATATTCCTTAACAGGAATTTACATTAGGATGTGTTTGATACAACCTAAAAGTTTTGATTGATCCATAAAATTCTAATAAAATATGCAAGTTGCAGAAATTCATGAGATGGATCGAAGCAAACTACTTGGAGTGAAATTTCATTTTGATATAGTATTCAAAGAGTTTGAATTCATAAAAGATGAGACTTGTGATTACAATAAATTTAGTGGGAGCGTAATATTATTCCTAGTCATATATATATATATATTGTTGACATATAATTCATTTTGAAAGAGTTTCTAAATAAAAGACTTGGATAAAGCCGCCTATATCCTTGGACTGATTTATGGAGATAATTCTAAGAGATTGATTGGTTGAAGTCAAAGTACTAATATAGACAAGCTAGTGAAAGGTTCACTATGCAAGACTCTTGGAGAGGTTACTTGTGAAAGTCTAATGAGCAAGAGTACATGATTAGGATTCCATATGCTTCGGCAATTGGATCTATCATGTAAGCCATGTTAATGTACTAAGACCGGATGTCTCATATACTTGGAGTATGATGAGATAAAACCAATCGGATCCTAGTGAAAGTCACTAGTTAAGAAACAATCTTATGTTCTCTAAAAGGAACTAAAGGATGCGTTTTTAATCTTTGATGGAATGAAAGATGATCTTGTAATAGTTACATAGATGCATTCTTACAAACCAACAAAGATAAATATTGCAGTATAAATACATGTCTAAGTTTAATAATGGTGTTATAAGAGTTCTAAATGGACCATTACTATTCTACAAAAGGTTGAGTATCTAGTGGCATGAGATGCAACTAGAAAAATGTTAAGATTAAGATTCTAATTAGTAAACTGGAAATCGTTTCTAGTATCACTAATTTAATGTACCTTCATTGTGTCAATAATCGTTATTACACAAGTCAAGGGACTAATATCTTATCTAGACATATACTCAGATATTTCTATCTTACTCGAGAAATCGTCAAAGATGGGAGATGTCAAAATATGCAAAATACCTCATGATAATAACAAGGATAATTATCCTACATAAACTCGTTTGCAACTATGATGGAGATCATAACTAGCTCAATGGATATTGAATACACGTTGACTGGGCCTAGTGCAAGTGGGAGATTGTTGGATATTATGCCCTAGGCCCTTGAGAAAGGCCTATGCGTTATATCATAGCTTCAATGTTATAGAGATAACAAACCCGATTATTATATCTTTTGCATGTTTATTATAATAATCATTGTCCCTAGCACTTATGAAGGGCTAGCATGAGTTTAATGGATAATCATATGATAGTTATAGCGCATAGGATGCGGATTAAACTTGTGGGTACATGTTGGAGAACAAGTACTGGATAGACCCGTTATGAGATTTATGTCATGGTCAAGTGTCATAATTAAATATCATAATAGTTATATCATTTATCCTTAGACCTGAGATTATCATAGTCTTCTACATGATGAACATTATGTTTGATGTACTCAAATGCTACCCCTAACCGGGAAGTTATAAAGGCTACGAGTGGCATAGTCGAATTCTTGTAGGGAAGAATGATAAGTCAATTTGGGATTTGTCCCTCTCTCAAGAGAGATATCTGCTTGGCCACTAGATGAGTGAGATTGATAATAGTGTACGGCCGTACCCAAATGAATTGAAGCGTTCAATGTTATTTGCTCATATCAATGTACTCGAGATCGAGAAAGCATTGGACAACATAAGTTGACGTGGACCATGAATTATGTCCAATAAGATATCGTGTGACAAAGGGATTGTGATATGTTCTATAAGGTTACTTTGGGCTTTCAAAGTTATACTAATTGGGTAGTCATAATGGCTTGCTAGAGTCCGCTTATGACTTACGGGTTCTGACTCGTTCGGACTCGTTGCCAACTTAGTATAATCCTATTGGGTCACACACAATAGAACAGATTGAATAAGGAACAGAAAACGGGAAAAACTGGATCCTGCTGGAAGGATCCGTACGGATGGTTTGGGAGCCACCCAACCAATCCGTACGGATGGTTTGTCCGGCCAAAAATAGTTTGTTCAAGACTTCTTGTTTGACATGGAATTCTGATCCCAAAAGGAATTAGGTTTATACCCTATTATATATGTGTGCAGTCGGGTTTGAGAAACCTAATGGTTGATTTTAGAAATCATAACATGTTGTTTGAGAAACAATTACACACATATAGAGGGGATTATTAGTTTTGAGATTTAGAATCATCAAAACTCAATAATCAATGGAGCAAAATAATTCCTATGAAGAAATCGTTTCTTCATCAAGCCTTGGGTCTAGCAATCCAGATCAAGAAAGTGTTCCTGATATCCGTTCGACGTGTGGATACTGATGGAGGGTGTTTCCTTTAGCACCTTAATGTCCGTGTTCATGGTTTCGATCTTCAAGGGTATGTTTCTTTCATCTTGTATTTAATTTAATCAACATGCACGGATCCGGGCTCTTGGTTGTTTGATTTTATCTGTTTATTCCGCTGCGCATGATGCATCAAAACCCAACATGATCCTCATTCTTTGGTGCTTGGAGAATCTGCTAACTGATCTGCCATAGCTCTCCCTTTAACTGCCTTTCTTGGAACATACGTGATGTCGAACTTTCCTAGAAATACTGACCACTTGGCGAGTCTCATGGATATTGATGGTTTATCGAACAAGTATTTGATCGGGTCCATTTTTGATACTAGCCATATGGGGTGAGATACCATGTAATGTTTGAGTTTGGAAACTACCCATACCATTATTGGGCTTCGGAGTAACTTGCGCAGCGGAATTAAGCATTTAAAATTTAATGAAACCCAAAGCCATAGATCCGTTCATATGATTAAGTCAAATACAATATGATGAATACTAGAATACTAACCCTTGATGCCTTTGATTTTGCAACCTTGAATTCGATGGAGGCTTGAAACCTTGATCACGAACATAGTAAGAATCACGAACTTTGAAGATGATAAGTTTCACCCTCTAGCGGTATCCACACCACGAATGAATATCAAGAACACTTGATCTTGGTTGCTAGACCAAAATTGTGAAACACGTTTTCACAATTAATATGAACTACATGGAATTTTATTTGTGTATTATATTGTTCTTCAATCTAGGATGTCTTAGAACAAAATTAAACTCTCTCAAACTCTTTGGAGACTTGCACAAAAGCTTGGAACAAGTTCTGACCGAATTTTGGTGTTTATATACAAGTAAGACCTATTCCAAATAGGAAACTTGTGTTTAAACCCGTCCAAAATTCTTTTCCAAATCAAATTAGGAAATCTGTCCCGACATGCTTGTGCGGCTGCCCAAAACTATCTGTGTGGTCGCCCAAAACTGTGCGGCCACCCAGCCCAGTTTGTGTAGTCGTACAACATGGTTCAGAAGGCCATATTTTCCATTTTAGTCCTTTTTAAGATTCATTCTCTCGTGTGTGACCCTCTAGGATTATACTAAGTTGGCAATGGGTTCAAACATGAAACCATAAGATATGATTAGGTTCTAGCAAACCGTCATACCTACCCAAATAGTATAACTAGATACAAGTTCGCATTCCTTTAGAATATGTCATAATCCATTTGTCCACGATGTCATTGAACACAAGTCATGGTCAATAAGTCAACTAGTTTTGTTCAATACTTTTCTCGATCCCGAATATGTTGATAATCCAAACGACATTGATCCAATCAATCCATTTGAGTTTGGCCAAACATTTCATCAATATCATTCCTTTGAGGGGCCCAAGCTTGACATCTCTCTGAAGAGGGACAAATCCATTTAGCTTATTATTCTTCCCTACGTGAATCCGATTATGCCAATCATACCCTTTATAACTACCGTGTTAAGGCAGCGTTTGAATATGTCAAACATAATCTTCATCAAGTGGAAGACTATAATAACTTCATTTCTAAGGATTCAAATGACATAACTAATATGAGATTTATATATGACATAGACCATGACATAAATCTCATACAGCGGGTCATGTCCAGTACCTTGTTCCAAACAAGTACCTATAAATCTAACATGATCGTCCCATGATCATTTAGCCTTTATACTAGTGCTTAACAAGCTCTAGGGACGAAGATTATTATAAGCAAACATGAGCAACAATAATAATCTTATTATGTATTTATCATCATGAATAAAATGATAACTTATACAACGTTTAACAAACGTTCCTAGGGCACCAACACCAACAATCTGCCACTTGCCCTAGGCCCAATCTCTAGGCATCCAATACTAATGGACCTAACATGACCATCAGGGTTAGCTTGTGGAAGTTCCTTTGTTAGCGTGTCCGCAACGTTATCATTACTTGGTACTTTGCATATATTTACATCTCCCTTATCAACGATTTCTCGAACGATAAGAAAACGCCTAAGTATGTGTTTGGATTTGGGATGTGCTCTTGGTTCCTTTGCTTGATTCAATAGCACCACTATTGTTACTAATAAGGTCTATTGGATTAGCAATACTAGGAACCATCTCAAGTTCTCCAACGAACTTCTTAATCCAAACAATTTCCATCGCAGCATCCAATGCAGCAATATACTTAGTTTTAGTCGTAGAATTAGTGACTGTACTCTGCTTGGAACCATTCCAACTTACAGTTCCACTATTTGACATATGCACAAAACCTAATTGCGATCTATTATCATCTTTGTTGGTTTGGAAGCATGCATCCGAGATCATCTTCCATACCTTCAAATATCATAAACGAATCTTTAGTTCTTCTAAAGTACTTTAAGAATCACTCTTATAGCCATCCAGTGAATCTCACCGGTGTCGGATTGATATCTACTCATCATGCTCCAAGCATTAGATATATCCGGCTTAGTACTTATCATGGCATAGTGGATCCAATTGCTGAAGCAAATGGCATCTTACCCATTCTCTCATGCTCATCTTTTGTCTTAGGAGATTTGAGTCTTTGCATTGAGAAACTCCATGTAACACTAACAACTGTCCTCTCTTAGAATTTCCTTGCGGAATTTTCTAATGACCTTGTCAATGTATGTACTTTGGCTTAAACCAATTAGCTTCCTTGATCTATCTCTGTAGATCTTAATGTCAATGACTTATGTGGCTTCATCCATATTCTTCATTGCAAAACACTTTCTTAACCAAATCTTTACAGATTAAAGTGTAGGAATGTCGTTTCCAATGAGCAATATGTTATCCACATATTAGATAAGTAATAGCACCATGCTCCCACTAATCTTCTTGTATATACAAGATTCATCTTCGTTCTTGATCAAGCCAAACTCTATGACTTATCAAAACGGAGATTCCAACTCCCAAAAGCTTGCTTCAATCCATCCAATGAATCTTCGCAACTTTCATACCTTTTAGAATTTTCTTGACTATCAAAACCTTTAGGTTGTATCCAATACATCCTTAAGTGAGTTCCCGTTAAGGAACACTTGTTTTGACATCATTTTGTCAAATTTCATATTCCAAATATGAACATGTGACTATGAAAATTCTAATAAGTTTCTTGCTACCCATGTAAGTTTTTCTCCAAGAAAAGTCATTCATCTCCTTTGGTTTTTACACCTTAGGTTAGAATGATCAAGTTCCAAACTTGATTATTATACATGAATTGCCTTTTAGATTTTATGACTCCAAGCCATTAATCTAAATGTGGAGTTGATATTGCATCTTTGATAGGTGGTAAATACTTCATTCTAAATGAACTTTACCTCAATACTTTCTATTTCGAAATATCTAATATTTCTTCTAATAGATTGTATTTTATCATGTGTGCAAGTACTTGTATATCTTGAACGGATTTTCACAACCCCTTGTGAAAACTTGTTCAACTTCCATCATAGGTTAAATACTATTTTCTAGGTCTCGAACCATTCGAGATATGTTTTACTCCCTCTGATTCTTTTAGAGATAAACCTTTTATCTAGGAAAGTATTATCATAAGCAACAAACCATTTTTTTCTTATGAGTAAAATTTTATCCTCAGGTTTCCTTAGGATATCCCATGAAAATATATTTATTAGATTTAAATGTGAGTGTGTCCCAGACAACTCCTTTTCAAAAGGTCTCACCATCTTAAATCTTTATGAAAGACAAACCCAATTTTTCTTTCACCATTTAACTTCTTTTGATGGAACTCAAATTAGTGTAATCATAGCGGTTTCAAATACATAACCCCAAAACAAAAATGGAAGATCAATTTGACTTTATCATCTAATGAACCATATCCAATAAGGTTCTTACACTTCCACGTAGATACATCATTTAGAATGGTGTTCTTAGTGAAGTTAATTGTGAAACCATTTCACAATCTTAACAATGATTGTCAAATTCTTGGTTTAATTATTCATGGACATGTATTAGGTCAAGTAAGATATTAGCCTTTCACTATTCATAGCAAAAGATGTCTTGGTCCAAGTAAATAAAATTTGCATAAATCATATGATTCCAAATCATATGACTTAAAACTCCGTCCCATGGAATTTTAGATATGTATTTCTCATTTATTTGATCAAAACAATAATGCATAAAGAATTTTAATTATTTATGTTATAGCTTTTATTACTTTGTTCTTCAAGATTAAAGATATATAAGATTTATTTATATGATAACACAATGAAGTAAATCATAGTAAATAAAGCATGTTTCTTATTTCAAATAAGAAATAGATATCCTTCATTATCTTATAACAAAATAATATTTTTCTACTTCATGAGTAAAGTCACTTTACAAGTGTTCTACGAACAATCCTGCAACCATTGCATCATTACCATTCGGATCTTGGTTGCTAGACCAAAATTGTGAAACACGTTTTCACAATTATATTGACTATATGGAACTATGAATTTCTTGATCTAATCAAGAATATTATTCTCTCAATGAATTAGGAATTTCTTGCTTAATGGCTGGTGAAAAGATGCTTTTATAGGACCTAGTCATTAACTCTTAATGACCTAGGATTCCTAAATCCCGTCACCTTAATTAAGGCAAGTCCTTATTCTGCCAGGAATTCCGGAAGTAGTCTTTCAATTTACTAATTATTGCACATTTATACAAATGTGGGATCCATATCCGGTATCCAATACCCAATAATTAAAGTTAGAAAGATTAATTTATAACATAAATATCCTGAGTGGTAGTCTTACTACCAATCCTTTTATTGATTATCCAGAATTTTGACTACAATTCTAAATGGTCAATCCAATTGCCATTTTACCAAATTGCATCAATTAGAGTTATTATTTTAACCACAATTATTTCCTTTAGGTTTGACAAGTCTGTCTTACCTTTCCTTTGGCATTTGGCCTCCTTTCCATCATGAACCATGAGCATTGGAGAATATTTCTCCATTATCTTCATCTCCGCAGTTTTCAGCATATCATGCAACTCGAAGAGATTCTTATTCATTCCAAGCATGTTATAGTTCATCATGAAGTGATTATAACTTTTGGACAATGAATCAAGAATGAGATCCGTGGCTTGCTCCAATCCAATTGGACAACCAAGTTTCTCAAGATGCTCTACGTAACCTTTATCTTAAGCATGTGAGGTTCCACTTATTGCCATTTACTCCTTTTGCAAGAAGCGAATGCAATAATGGTTTTATACCTCTCTTGCCTAGATTGCTCTTTGAAACATGTAACTCAACTCCACGCCTATCTAATAGGCTTCCACAAGTTCCAAACTTTGTTGGAGTATTGAGTTCATAGTTACGAGCATGAGACAACTCACATCCCAGGAAACATACTCATGTCTCTTGTGATTGTCTTTCTCTGGCATTGGATTCTTTAGTAATAGGACCATCAAGAATGTACAACACATCTTCTTGCCTTAGAACGATTCTTAAGCTCAGGATTCAATCCATGAAGTTTGTACCATTCTCTTGAAGCATTATCCTTATCAAGGATTAATCGCAACGATTTTAGTTGTCATCTACAACTAATGCAAAATTTCCAAAATTTTACAAGTACCAATCTCATTAAAGAGATAAATAATGTATTTTCTAAAAATACTCCCACTAAATTATATAACCTTCTTATACATCCAATGTATAATATAATTTAAATGGGCTAAGATCTAACTTTAATTTAATTTCAAGTACGCTTTGGCGCACCGCTCAAAATTAAATTAATCAGGTAGACAACCCTGTCAATCATATCCCATATGACTCTTAGATCCTTTTCTGAGATTCTTTTAAATTGGGCTAAGATCCAACTTTAATTTAACCTTGAGTCCGCTTTGGCGGACCGCTCAAAATCAAATTAATTAGGTAGACAATTTCTTGTCAATCATATCCAATATGATTCTTAGCGATCCAATTTCAAAAGCATGTTTAATCTCATCTTTTCCTAGGCCCAAAACTGTTTTGACGCCCAATTAAGTCCAACCATTTTAAACGCATAGGAAACTCTTATTCACTCATCTTGCTCATACAAAGATAAAATCAATGCACCTCGCTTTGGCGAGCCCACATGAAAATACACGTGTAGTTACAAGTGTTTTAATCATGGCGTGGCAAGAGGACTTAAAACCTTTTAGAAGGTTCATCACCATAAAGCATATAACACTTTTATGAGCACATAAGATACACATGTTACGCATCAAGTTTAGCCACTAAATTAATTTCCATTAATTTAAGCATAATATTTATGTGTCATTAGTTTCTCTATAATTATGAGGATGAGACTCTTTGAACTTTGGTTATCATCTCCAAATCAAGACAACAAGAAGTGCGGTCGAACTAAGCCATTGGGCAACCACAATCCCGCACTAATTCAAGAAACCAAGAAAGTAGTCCATGTGGCTGAAACTAAGTAATAGATGGTCTCGATGAACGTAGGCCAATTGCATTCACAATTCCACATGGATCTCCAATCATTGAATCAAGAACTTTGTTTCTCAATTTTAGCAATTATGAACTCTTCATAATTCTAACTTCGTTTTATCTTTGAAACTTTGATTGCAATCAAGTTTGGGAAACACAATCTCGATGAACGTAGATTAGCCATCCAAACCTTGAATCAATCTCAGAATCAAACGACTAAAACAAATAGGAATTCAAACAAACTAAATCCACCCCGCGACCTAAAAAGAACCCCAGCCCAGACCAGAAGGTCCTGCCGGGTCCTTACTTTGGTCCGGTCTGACCTACCTCAAAATTCCAGCTTCTGACCATCACTGTGCGGCCGCCCAAGAAAGACTGTGCAGTCGCCCAAACATGTGCTGCCGCCCACATTTTTCTGTGCGGTCGCACAGTAGCATCAGAATGATTTTCAGAGTTCGAAAATTTGTCTCAAAATTGTTTCCCCCGATTATTAAAACTTTGATCCAATCAAAAATTAATAATCAAACAATTCAGAATCCAACATAATTTTTAGTGCGATTCAATAGTGCGATTAAAGTTGTAAAACAATAAACCACATAGAATCATATAACACATTAACATCATATAATCCAATATTCATATCATGCTAGGCATACAAACAATTTATATACTCACAACATGATCTAAGTATTGAAATAATCAACATGAACGGGGCTCTGATACCACTGTTGGGTTTCAGAGTAACATGCGCAGCGGAATTAAGCATTTAAAATTTAATGAAACCCAAAGCCATAGATCCGTTCATATGATTAAGTCAAATACAATATGATGAATACTAAAATACTAACCCTTGATGCCTTTGATTTTGCAACCTTGAATTCGATAGAGGCTTGAAACCTTGATCACGAACATAGTAAGAATCACGAACTTTGAAGATGATAAGTTTCACCCTCTAGCGGTATCCACACCACGAACGAATATCAAGAACACTTAATCTTGGTTGCTAGACCAAAATTGTGAAACACGTTTTCACAATTAATATGAACTACATGGAATTTTATTTGTGTATTATTTTGTTCTTCAATCTAGGATGTCTTAGAAAAAAATAAAACTCTCTCAAACTCTCTGGAGACTTGCACAAAAGCTTGGAACAAGTTCTGGCTGAATTTTGGTGTTTATATACAAGTAAGACCTATTCCAAATAGGAAACTTGTGTTTAAACCCGTCCAAAATTCTTTTCCAAATCAAATTAGGAAATCTCTCCCGACATGCTTGTGCGGCCGCCTAAAACTATCTGTGCGGTCGCCCAAAACTGTGCGGCCGCCCAGCCCAGTTTGTGCGGTCGCACAACATGGTTCAGAAGGCCATATTTTCCATTTTAGTCCTTTTTAAGATTCGTTCTCTCGTGTGTGACACTCTAGGATTATACTAAGTTGGCAATGGGTTCAAACATGAAACCATAAGATATGATTAGGTTCTAGCAAACCGCCAAACCTACCCAAATAGTATAACTAGATACAAGTTCGCATTCCTTTAGAATATGTCATAATCCCTTTGTCTACGATGTCATTGAACACAAGTCATGGTCAATAAGTCAACTTGTTTTGTTCAATACTTTTCTCGATCCCGAATATGTTGATAATCCAAACGACATTGATCCAATCAATCCATTTGAGTTTGGCCAAACATTTCATCAATATCATTCCTTCGAGGGGCCCAAGATTGACATCTCTCCGAAGAGGGACAAATCCATTTAGCTTATTATTCTTCTCTACGTGAATCTGATTATGCCAATCATACCCTTTATAACTACCGTGTTAAGGCAGCGTTTGAATATGTCAAACATAATCTTCATCAAGTGAAAGACTATAATAACTTCATGTCTAAGGATTCAAATGACATAACTAATATGAGATGTATATATGACATAGACCATGTGTAGATACCCTGGGAAACCACAACTTGGCTAGAGCGGTGAATTATCCTAGGATGTCTAACTTGTTTTAGATTGTTTAGAGTCGCCACCTATGTTTTTAAAGGAACATAAGAAAAACCTATAAATAGCCTAATTTATGTACAAAACCAGCGATTCGGGAGAGAAGGGTTCGGGGGTTA
Organism: Campanula takesimana; assembly: GCA_026119855.1. Classification (NCBI taxonomy): domain Eukaryota; kingdom Viridiplantae; phylum Streptophyta; class Magnoliopsida; order Asterales; family Campanulaceae; genus Campanula; species Campanula takesimana. The sequence goes on from JAOWBW010000232.1 coordinate 869,641, forward strand.
GGTGATGGAGTGGGAAGTACTTAAACACCCACTCCGCCCCGCTTATGCGGATCTTGCTACTATTGGTGTTCTAATGCTAAATGTTCTTCAATTTATTAACAATCCTTCAATTACATTAAGAAATGTATATGAAATTAAAGTAGAGATTAAAATGTAGGGAGATAACCTTAACCAACTTTAATGTAGTAAAGTGGTCATTTGGTCATGTCCCAATTGATGGGGATTGCATACTAGTAAGACTAGAATAAAAGAGAAGAAGAATAAAAGTACCTTTAGAAAAGAGGACCTTAGACTTTGACTTGAAGATGGTGTTGTTTGTAGAGAAATGGTTGTGCAACACTTTGTGTAGTGTTTGTTTGTAGGGAAAATGTGTTGAGAGAACTTGTGTATAGTTCTTGTAGGGAAGATGAAGTTGGTCCCTTTCTAAGGTAGAAATGAGAGGTTTTTATAGGTAAAAAGAGGAGGGAAAACTTGGAGGGAAATTGGTCAATCCATGTGAGATGGAATTGACCAATAGAAAATAAGATAAATAAAATAACAAATGAAATAAATAAAAGAAAATCAAATAATAATAAAAAGAATATTTTGTTTTTTAATGAAAAGGCTAGAATAAAGGATTGGGAGTTTTTGAAACAAAGGGGGGATGAACTTGGATGTAAAAAGAGGTTATTTTGTAAACTAGGAAAATGAGGGAAATAAGGTGCAATCCGTTACTGCCAAAGTGGGAAGCGCGCGAGTCCCGCTCTTGGGGCGAGACGCGCGCGCAGCCCGTTAACAGTTCCGGAAGCGCCCGCGGCAGAAAAGGAAAGAATGACAGAATGACCCTAAAAGTTAACTCTGTTATGCAGTTTAGTCCAAACCTAACGGAATCAGTTAGGAACTTAAGCGAAGTAACAGAAATCAACAAAAATAAGTTAAATAAAAATACTTTGTATGCAATCGGGGTGATAGGTCCAAGGCGGGGTGTCTACAGAGCCCCTCGGCGACGTGGATTGCAAATCAAAATGCGTCGACGAAAGTAAAAACACCCGCCGAGGACATCGACAAAGAAAAAGAAAGAAAAGAAAGCAAAGACTCGAAGAAAGCAGTAATTTGAAATTGCTAGAGATAGGGGTGCGCTCCCTGTGTGAGCATCTTTTGTTGGTAGAGGGGGTGGCATGATCCGTTGGTAAACCTGCCGGCTGAATCCGTTAAGTGAGGCTGTTAGTGAACCCTTGAATGAGGCCGTTAGTGAACCTTCGAACGAGGCCGTTAGTGAACCTTTGAGGAGGCCGTTAGTGAACCTTTGAGGAGGCCGTCAGTGAACCCTTGAATGAGGCCGTTGGTGAACCCTTGAATGAGGCCGTTAGTGAACCTTTGAGGAGGCCGTTAGTGAACCTTCGTTGACGAATCCGTTAGTGAAATCCGTTGATGAGGCCGTTAGTGAACCTTCGAGTCCGTTAGTGAACCTTTATTAACGAATCCGTTAGTGAAATCCGTTGATGAGGCCGTTAGTGAACCTTCGAGGAGGCCGTTAGTGAACCTTCGTTGACGAATCCGTTAATGAAATCCGTTGATGAGGCCGTTAGTGAACCTTTGTTGATGAATCCGTTAGTGAAATCCGTTGATGAGGCCGTTAATGAACCTTCGAGGCCGTTAGTGAACCTTTGTTGACGAATCCGTTAGTGAAATCCGTTGATGAGGCCGTTAGTGATCCTTCGAGGCCGTTAGTGAACCTTTGTTGACGAATCCGTTAGCGAAATCCGTTGATGAGGCCGTTAGTAAACCTTCGAGGATGAATCAGTTAGTGAAATCCGTTGATGAGGCCGTTGGTGAACCTTCGAGGCCGTTAGTGAACCTTTGTTGACGAATCCGTTAGTGAAATCCGTTGATGAGGCCGTTAGTGAACCTTCGAGGCCGTTAGTGAACCTTTGTTGATGAATCCGTTAGTGAAATCCGTTTATGAGGCCGTTAGTGAACCTTTGACGAATTGCTGCTTTGAAGCCGTGTGCTGTTTGGCGTTGCAGTTGACTTTTGCGGGGATGCGGGCATGGTTGACTGTGGACCATTTTCTTCTGGGGATGAAGTGCCTCGAGTTGCAGATGCTGTTTGACTTCGCGGTGGTACCTGTTATGTGCTTTGTAGGTATATGTGCTAGTGCAAGAAGATGCATGAAGAGAGAAATTGTGCTCGTGGTGCAATGTGATTTGAAAGCAGTTTTGCATGAGAGAGAGATTTGCAAGAATGAAGAAATTGCTTTTGTGTGCTGTGTGATTTTGAGGAAATTATTAATGAATGATGTTCATACCTTCACTTACCATGGCCGCTTGATTCGGGATGGAGATGTTGTGGCTTTGATGAAGATGATGAACTACTGCTGCTTTCGATGGAATGTTGGTGAGATGACATTCTGAATGATGGGTTGGTCGTGCCAAAGGCTGCCTACGTATCAAGGATGACGAAGAACGCTGGGGAAGAAACTATGGAGCACATACTTATACGCAAGTAAAGAAAAAGAAAAAGAAAAAGAAAAAGAAAAAGAAAAAGAAAAAGAAAAAGAAAAATAAAAAGAAAAAGAGAAAATCCATTTTTTTTTATTTTTTTTTATTTTTTTTTTTAGAAGGAAAAGAATATGTACACATGCGAGAAAAGGATTTTTAGTTCGTGGGTGAACCATTTTAACCATTGTGTGTTTGTAAAGCCAACCCAAGATCAAGTCATGTGCGATCGAAGTCCGGATTGCCTTGCTTGAATTTTGTCGTTGTCGTCGTCGTGCCCAACGAAGATTGATGTCTAACCCCGCCGGTGTGCCCAACGAAGATTGGTGTCTAACCCCGCCGGTGTGTCTGACGAAGATTGATGTCTAGCCCCGCCGGTGTGTCTGACGAAGATTAATATCTAGCCCTAAGAGATTTGTCGATTATGGGGCTTGAAAAGACTTTTGATGCCGAGATAAGGGGTCGTTGATTGTGAAGCCCCTAGATCGCCTTTGATGCCAAATTTGGAGTGACTTGCATAGCCCCAAGATAAATCAGCTCTTTGGTCCACTCAAATGAATCGTCTTTTGTTGTTGACGTGAGCAAGCTCCAAGATTCGAGAGATTGCTAAGCCCCAAATGTCATGGACTTGTTGCTTGCGGCTTGGAGATGGTGAAATGTGAAGACCTTTCATTGTAAAGTTCCCAAATTATCTTGTGATCGGCTCGGCATTGAGCGCGGATGTACCGTCAGGTAGAATTCTTGATAGAGATCCCCTTCTTGCTCTTACTGGGGAGATGAATGGCCTCATTGTGGTTGATACCCAAATGGCGGAGGGCTTATGTCAAAAGATGCAGTAATGTCTTGCGGTGCCGTCGATGTCGCGGATGATAAGGTCTTGGTGTGATAAAGTCCCAAAATAGTATGCTTGCTTGACTCTTCTTGAATTGAACTAATGACGGATCTTCGGATGCAACTAGTGCTGTGGCCCAACATTATCTGAGCTGCACCTTGTGCTTTTGATCTTGGAGAAGGGGGTGCTGAATTGCAGAAACATTGGGATTGGCCGTGGCATTTCCCGCTATAACCCTGTTTTGATTAGAGTTTAGCATATTGAATCTTTTCCTTTTCCCTAAGACTTCCTTCATAATCTCGTTGTAAGTTCTAACAAGAATTATCAAATTCATTCATATCATTGGAACCTTCATTTAAAACCAAGGGGCCTTTTGACTGGAAGTGTTGAGAGACTCTTGAAGCTTGATCCCTTTCATGGAGCCATAAGACTATTCCACATTGCACTTGCTCGAGTATTGTTGCCCAAAATACTGTCGGTCGCGAAGCCCTAATACTGCCCTTTGCTTGAATTACTATAATGCCGTAGCCCAAAAGATTGTAGATTGCGAAGCCTTTGGAGACCTTCGGTGCCGAATTGAGGAAGCTTCCAATGTTGCACATGACTTGGCTGGGGATACTGCTGGGGAGTTAATTTCTCTTTGCCGAGGGAGCCTTTAAGACTTGACCGTAGCCCCTAGAGTGCCATCATTGATTGCGAGAAAGGTCCATCCTTGATTGGGGGAACGAGCACGGGCACACGTGACAAAAGGGCTTTTTGACATCCCTTTTGAGAGGCATTGAGGATAGTCTCACACATCTTTTTCGAGCATAGCCCCTAGGGCTTGTTGATTGTCAAAAGAAGCCCTTGTTCTCGGGTCATATAGCCCCTAGGGCGTCACCATTTGTTGAGCAAAGCAAGAGTGACCCATCCTCATGCGAGGGAACAAACATGAGAAGACATGGCAAGAGCTACTCCATTTCTCAGGAGCCTTTCGGCATACTTTAGAAGCACATACTTGAAGAAGCTTTGAAAACTGAGACACATGTTGTTGCTATTTGCTGCCCAAGCCAATTGACTAGCTATGGGTTATTTGTGCAACCTCGTGCCCTTTTATGATGGGATCGTTCTCGGATGGGTCTTGGTTACCACGGGCCTTCTTTTCATGAACCCAAGAATGCCCACTGCTGGAGAATGATACCAATAACCCAAGACAACCTTTGATGGTGCCATATCTTTGTCGATCTTTTTGCAATCCCAATGTTGACTCGGTGGGGAATTGACTTGCTGAGGAGATCCAATGTAGAGCTCGTGTAGTTGTCTTCTTTAGAGTCCAGAGATCTCCATTTCTCTTTCCCTTCGCTCTCTCACTCTCTCATTTTTTTTATGACGCACCCTGTTTTTTGCCTAGACCGCCCTTTCGGGTTTTTAATCTAGCGGGCATCTCTTTTGCGTCTTCATTTTTGACTCGATTAATGAGGAAGTGTGCATTGACTCTAGCTGAGGATGAGAGACATGTGATTTTGCGGTGAAAACCTTTTGTCACTAAAGATGAGTGATATTGACTCGACTAGGGAAGTGTCCCTAGTATTGACATGTATTTTTTTTTATTGAATTGAATGACTCACGAAGGCAAGTAAGTCATTAAGAGAGAAGAGAAGGAAAGCCCCAATTTGATTGCAAGAAATTGGGAGTATGCAGAAAGAATAGAAATCCTTAGACTCGACAAGGAACGCGAAATGATTCCAAATCTAAGAAAGTTGTTCAATCTTTTTGGTGATTAATTCATTGGCAAATGAATCGTACAAAGATGTCTTGACAAGTTCGAGATGAAGGCCGATCACCATAACGCGCTAGGGCTAAACATATCTTCTTTCTTGCATGAGACCGGACCCGGAGGTTGCCTACGTTCCTCCAGTGTAGAGGCTCAGGTCACCGTAGTTCTTGTGAATTCTCCATTCTTCGGGATGGAATTGTTGCTTCGTCGTGTAGCTTCGTCCTCCTTTGGTGGATGGAATGATGTTGATCTTGATGTGAACTTCTTTGATTGAGGGGATTTTTTTTTTTTTTTTTTTTTTTTTTTTTTTTTTTTTTTTTTGTGCTCTCACTTTTGCCTAGGTTGATTTGAAGAGTTCAACCTAGCGAGCATTTTTTTTTTTTTTAAATCCCCCTTTTGAAACATTGCTTGATTTTTCTCCATGGTTGTTGCTTCACCCTTGATGTCTTGGCTTTGTCTTCGTCGTTGATGATGTTGCCTTCGTCACAATGTTTAGCCCCTAGGCGTTCAAGTGATGGCCTTCATTCCAAAACTCGTTTAGACATCTTTTCATCATTTTGCCAAGAATTAGATTGAACAACTTGGAAGAGTGTATGAGGACAAGAACGACTTTTTTTTTATTTGATGATGAGACTTGACAAAATTTCACATTAATTGGACAAAGAAAACTTAATGCACACTTAAGAGGACTTTGACTCTTTTTTTTTTTTTTTTTATTCCTATTACTAGGTAGAGAATGAGAAACGGAGATTGTTGTTGTAGTCCCCATTGTCGTTGTAGTCTCCTTGTGGCATGATTTCTTGTAGAAGCCCCATTTCGAAACCAAATCATTCTTCTTTGATGAGTTCTTGCATGTTGGCACTCTCTAAAGGTTTCTCTTCACCCACAGTAAATTCATCGTTGTCGAACAAATATTGGATGATGTTTCGGAGAAGGAAGCACCCTTCGGTAGTATGGCCACTATGCTTGTGGTAGCCGCACCATTCACCATGTGCATGATTCTTCGGTATCGTCTTCGGCTTGTACCCCTCCAAAGGCTTGACCTTTCCACTTGCCACCAAAGTTTCAAATGCTTCGGCTTGGGTTACTCCTAGGAGAGGAGTGAAAACTCGGTTGTTGGCGGTACCTTTGTAGCTTTTGAGGGACGGGCCACTTGAGCATGCTTTACCCTTAAACTTTGCCTTGTTGTTGGTGAGCTCTTGCAAACGGGCTTTGAGCTCGGAAACCTCTTCCTTGTGGATCTTCCTCTCGAGATCAAAACGGGCTTGCCACAAATCGTCTTTTCGGCGGGCATCGTCGGAAAGTCTATCCATTTGTTCCCCCATGGCTCTTATTATGTTGAAGAGTCTTTCGTTGGACACGGAGAAGTACCCACCATTGTTGTTGTTGCCGTTGGAAGCCATTGGACCTTTTGAAAGAACATGGTTGATCTTAGGTTGGCTCCACAAATACCTTTTGAGTAAAATAAATTTAACCCACAAACACGAAAAAGACTCAACCATATAAAGAAAATGACTCTTTTTTGTTTTTTGTTTTTTTTTTATTTACAAGAGTCGGAAGGACGGAGTCCTTTTTGGGGTTTCTAGAAAAAATAGTAAATCATACATGCGGGGACGGATTTTTATTTTCGTCCAAAATAACCACTTTTGGGGACGGAGTTTTATTTCGTCCATTGCAACAAGTTGTCATGTATGATTTGAAGACATTAGTTTAGGGAAATCTTAGCACATGAAAAACCGACTTGGTCACGGAGTGTTAGACCCTAGACTAGAATTGTGTGGCTTGTGCTCGGCTAAAGAGAGGCTTAAAGGTCACCCCCGGCATGTAGTCTTGAACTACACCACGGGCTGAGGTTGACCGCTTCGAAAGAGTCAAGGTCGGGTGGAGCTTGAAACTTTCTAGGACGGGCCTCGACAGGTTTGGGGTTGGACTTGTGCGACTCGATAGTGAGCAATTGATAAGAATATGTGCATGTAGTGTGAGGTCTAACAATTGACAATATATATATATATATATATATATTTTTTTTTTCAAAAGAAATAAAAAAAAAACAAATAAGCACATAATTACAACTTTCGAATCACCCGTGTGACCGATAAAAATAAACAGAAAGTAAAACCTGTTTTGTGCAGGCCCGGTGCCCACACACTGTCAAAACCACTCTGTTCTGTGCACTGTTCTGTTTCTGGAAAATGCCCAGAAGCGCGCGCATTAGGATGCCTACTCGGGAGGCGCGCGCGTTAGACAAAGAGGGGCAGAGGCGCCCGCATCTGGGTAACAACCTGTAAATCAGCGGGTTCAAGGGATTGCCTTGAGCCTAAATAAAAATGCTTTCCCCTGCAGAATTTGTTAGCACAGAAACATGGAATGGAAGGACAAGAAGGAAGACGGGCGATTCTGGTAATTGGGGTCGGACGGGCGCGCTTTACGCCAAGGAGGCCAGAGGCGCGCGGTTCCCACCCTTTTTACCATAATGCCCAGAAAACAGTAATAAGAACACCAAAAGTCAAGAACACAAGTTTAACCCTCTAAATCGTCCCCAGCGGAGTCGCCACTGTAGATACCCCGGGAAACCACAACTTGGCTAGAGCGGTGAATTATCCTAGGATGTCTAACTTGTTTTAGATTGTTTAGAGTCGCCACCTATGTTTTTAAAGGAACATAAGAAAAACCTATAAATAGCCTAATTTATGTACAAAACCAGAGATTCAGGAGAGAAGAGTTCGGGGGTTAGGTGACGGAGTGGGAAGTACTTAAACACCCACTCCGCCCCGCTTATGCGGGTCTTGCTACTATTGGTGTTCTAATGCTAAATGTCCTTCAATTTATTAACAGTGCTAACAATTATAATGTAAAGAAAAAGGGGAAGAAAAGAGAATTGTTTTATTTATAAATTTATGCTAAACAATTACATTAAGAAATGTATAGGAAATTAAAGTAGAGATTAAAATGTAGGGAGATAACCTTAACCAACTTTAATGTAGTAAAGTGGTCATTTGGTCATGTTCAAATTGATGGGGATTGCATACTTGTAAGACTAGAATAAAAGAGAAGAAGAATAAAAGTACCTTTAGAAAAGAGGACCTTAGACTTTGACTTGAAGATGGTGTTGTTTGTAGAGAAATGGTTGTGCAACACTTTGTGTAGTGTTTGTTTGTAGGGAAAATGTGTTGAGAGAACTTGTGTATAGTTCTTGTAGGGAAGATGAAGTTGGTCCCTTTCTAAGGTAGAAATGAGAGGTTTTTATAGGTAAAAAGAGGAGGGAAAACTTGGAGGGAAATTGGTCAATCCATGTGAGATGGAATTGACCAATAGAAAATTAGATAAATAAAATAACAAATGAAATAAATAAAAGAAAATCAAATAATAATAAAAAGAAATATTTTGTTTTTTAATGAAAAGGCTAGAATAAAGGATTGGGAGTTTTTGGAACAAAGGGGGGATGAACTTGGTTGTAAAAAGAGGTTATTTTGTAAACTACGAAAAGGAGGGAAATAAGGTGCAATCCGTTACTGCCAAAGTGGGAAGCGCGCGAGTCCCGCTTTTGAGGTGAGACGCGTGCGCAGCCCGTTAACAGTTCCGGAAGCGCCCGCGGCAGAAAAGGACAGAATGACATAATGACCCTAAAAGTTAACTCTGTTATGCAGTTTAGTCCAAAACTAACGGAATCAGTTAGGAACTTAACCGAAGTAACATAAATCAACAAAAATAAGTTAAATAAAAATACTTTGTATGCAATCGGGGTGAGAGGTCCAAGGCGGGGTGTCTACACCATGACATAAATCTCATACAATGGGTCATGTCCAGTACCTTGTTCCAAACAAGTACCTATAAATCTAACATGATCATCCCATGATCATTTAGCCTTTAAACTAGTGCTTAACAAGCTCTAGGGACGAATATTATTTTAAGCAAACATGAGCAACAATAATAATCTTATTATCTCTTTATCTTCATGAATAAAATGATAACTTATACAACATTTAACAAACGTGCCTAGGGCACCAACACCAACAACCAGTCCAGTGCATGTCTTTTCTAACGCTGAATTGTTGAGTTCACTGCCTTATAGCTTCCTACTGACAAAGTATATGGCGTTTTCTATTCAAGAATCCTTGGCTTCTTGCACCAGCATGGCTCCGACGGCGGTGTCTGTTACCGTTAAGTATAGCAGTAGTGGCTTCTCCTTATCTGGCGGACATAGGATTGGGGTAGTCACCAGGTACCTCTTAATCTGCTCAAAGGCATCTTGGCAATCGTGATTCCATTCAATATTGGCAGCCTTGTTCATTAGCTTGAAGATCGGCTCACAGACTGTAGTAAACTGGTTGATGAAGCAACTGATGTATTGCAGTCTTCCCATGAATGCTTTGACCTCAGTTTCTGTAGGGGGAGGCTTTATATCCATAATTGCTTGAATTTTTCTCGGGTCAGCTTCGATTCTGCGTTCCGTGACCATGTATCCCAGCACTTTTCCTCGAACAACCCCGAACGTGCACTTAGCAGGGTTCAGGCGCATGGATTGCTCCCTCAGTCTGTTGATGAATTTCCGTAAGTCAATTAGGTGTTGACCATCGGAACCTTTGGAGTCTATAATCATGTCGTCTACATAGACCATAATCTCCTTATGAATCATGTCATGAAATAAGGCAGTCATAATACGTTGGTAAGTAGCCCCAGCATTCCTAAGTTTAAACGGCATTACGGTGTAGCAATACGTACCCCACGGAGTAGTGAAAGCAGTCTTTTGTTGGTCTTCTTCAGCCATCTTGATCTGATTATACCCAGCAAAACCATCCACGAACGAATTGACCTCATAGTTGGCCGTTGCATCTACTAACATGTCGATATTGGGAAGCGGGAAATCATCCTTAGGACTTGCTTTGTTGAGATCACGGAAATCCACACAAACTCTGACTTTTCCATTAGCCTTCTTCACTGTAACGATGTTTGATAACCATGTCGGATACTCAATCACCCTTATGAAACCCACTCTAAGTAGCTTCTCGATTTCTTCTTTTACTTGCAGAGACCATTCTGGCTTGATGCGGCGAAGTTTCTGTTTTACCGGCTTGGTGTCTGGTGCTATCAGAATTCTGTGCTCTACGATGGAGTTGTCCAGCACCGGCATATCTTTGTAAGACCATGCAAATACGTCGACATACTCCTTGAGTAACCCAATCAGTGCTTCTCGCTCTTCTCCTTGAAAGAAGCTTCCAATTTGCGTTTCCTTTGGCTCGTCATCTGTCCCCAGATTCACACATGTTAACACCTCATCGACATCTTGGGCTCGGTTTTCCCTTTGATTCATAACCTGCTCTGAGATTTCTCGAATGTATTAGTTATTAAGTTTGTCTGTGTCTGCATCTTTTAATGAATCGTTATATATCATTAGATTGATTAGTTAATTTATCATTTATAAGAGCGGCTATGGCGGAATACTCGGAAAGGTCGAGATTTTCATTTAGAGCGAAAGGAAAGATAGCGTTGGCAACCATTTCATAGTCCTCTGACGTGAGGTCATTAGACTAAGAGGAAGACTCAAATTCAAAGGTAAAAACATTGGACCTAGATGACCTAGATGACTTTGGTGAGCTAACAGGAGACTCGATAGGGGAGGTTATAGGGGGAGCAGTCAGTCCAAGCTCCTCGATCAAGAAGTCTGTCATTGCTATTGGTCCACCATATGTGCACCAATTCTTCAGTTTGTCAACCATTGGTGAGACCAACGTCCTTGGATCAACATTGTTGGTCTGGTCCTCGATCATGGATACGAAGTGGCCGGATGATAAGGAGCATGCCATATTTGGAGAGAGAACCTTTAATGACAGAGAATAATAAGAAGAATCACTATCATTAATAACTTCTGAAGAACAGTCTGAGTCAACATCGGGTGCCTCGCCATCTGCCACAGCCATTTCGGTCAGATTGGCGAGGTCTACCTCATTTCTAGTCCTAACAAGAGCATCTCTAGGGTCCTCTACTTGAACATCATGTATGACTTTTTGGATGACTAATTTCAAAGCGAGGCAATCTTCGATATTGTGGCCAGTATCTTGGTGGTAGTCACATGCCTTTTCTGGATTGTTGCCCAGGTGGGGCCGATATCCTTCCAATGGCTGAATCATCTTCATTGCTAATAAACCGTTATACATAAGATCCATGGTAATCTGAAGTTGTACGAAGGCATCATCCATCTCTAGGAGACTTATCTTGTCAGCATCGATCACATTCACACCTCCATTGTTTGGGAGTGGGTTGGCTACGGTGTTCGGACCTTTAGGCTTTTCAATCTTTCCGTCGGCTATGAGCTTTTGGATGACTCACTTGAGTTGTATGCAGTCGTCGATGATGTGCCCGATGTGCTTGTGGTACTTGCAGAACTTGGTTGCATCAAGAATGGCTTTCTTGTTCATTGGTTCGAAGTTCTCAATCGGCTTGATCAAGCCATTCTTTATCAAAACCTCAAACACTCGGCTAGTAGGCATGCCGAAGTCGTCGAAGTTGTCTTCCTTTCGGGGGAAGCTTCTAGTAACTGCTTGGACATCGAAGGCAGAGTTGTCTTGGACCATGCTCACTTGACCGGCCACTTCTTTAGCTTTAGGAGCGGCATTTGTTGGAGATTTTTAGCGGAATGAGGTATTTCCACTATTGACAGTTTCTTTAAGAACACCAGTTATGCCGGCTTCGTGTCTGACCCTAGCATCGACCATTTCTTGCAGATCGGGAAAGTAGCCGTTACCAATTGCCACCCTAAGCTCGGGCAACAAGCACTTGAAGAAGATTTGCTTTTGTTCCTTTGCCTTAGGAGGGTATTGAACTTCCACTAGCTTGTGATTCCACCTCATGTAGAAATCATAGATAGGCTCGCCGGGCCTCTGCATTGTGTTCTCTAAATCAATACGGTTGACGTGCCAATCTAGGTTCGACTGATACTTCTCGCAGAAAATAGTAGTGATTTGCTCCCATGTCTCTCGTTCGGAGGGATCCAAACTCAAGAACCAACAGAGAGAAATTCCGTCCAAAGTGGTGTGGAAGACTCGGGCCATTTGCTCGTTGGTGCAGTCACGGGCTCTCATGGCTAGCACATAACTGTCGAGATGAGTCTTGGGACAAGTAATACCATGGAATGTAGAGACCTTCGGTATCTTGAAGTCTCTAGGTAGGGCACCCACATTACTTGGGTCAATGGTCTTAACAATCGGAGCGGATTGCTTGCAGACTGTTTCTGATAGCTTGCAGATCTGCTCTTGCATGGCAACCACTAAAGGGTGATTAGGGAAATCTGCGCTACCATAGGCTTGAGCAATGGGAGAGGTAGTGGAGACTGTAGGTACGGAAGCACCGATGCTCAACGGTAGTGAAGGCGGTGGCAACTTGGTAGAGGACAAGTAACTACCCATCAATTCTGTTAACGGTTCATATGGACCCTTACTGGAGGTTGCTTTAGTACCAAAATCAGGAGGAGGGACCCTTTGGTAGTTGGGCACTTTGAAAGGGATAACACCCTCGTTGGAGGGTAGGTGACAGGCACTATTTCGTCTTGGACGAAGATGACTTCTTCATTGTGGAAGCTAGTTCCCACACCTTTCTTATTCATCTCAGTATGAAGATGATCTTTGAGCTCTTGGTTGACCCTTTCTAGAGACTTACTTCGATCCTCAAGCTTAGAGATCTGTAGTATGAGGTTGGTGAAGAAAGCATGGAGAGGTGGCGGAATGTCCGAGGGCTTGATACTGGCAGCGATTTGTGGATCGGCAAAAGCGGAGACTGGCAGAGTAGAGACATTAGGAGTAGTAGGCTCTAATGATGGAGACATTGTTGATGCAGAGAATGAAGACTGAGCTTGCGGAAGGCTTGAACGTTGAAGACGACCGTCAGAACGGACCCAAACTTGCTTCTCTGTAGAGGTAGCGGATGAGAGGTTTAGGACGGGACAAGGCTCATGCAATGTATTTTGCTATTTACAAAAATAACGTATTATTAGTCCTAATGGTTGGAAGGGGTACCCCTTTTTGGGTTACTATCTACAAAACCTGGATCAGTGGAGGTCATCACTACGTCTATAGACCCCTCATTTTTCACCTGTATTGCACATCCCAAATGGACAATTTGGGCGAGGGTCCTATAGGGCAAGCGACTTCCACTGACCTAACGGATCCTAGCGACTAACCCTTGTTTAAAGGCATTTAACGTAACGTTTATGTTACTTCCGTTAAGTTTTTAACGAGTTGAGATCCTTGTACAAAGTATCACTCGGCTTACCATATGGACACCCTTGTAGGGAATTTCATTTTTTTGTGCTTTTTCTCTCGAAGGATCTCGACTCATTAAAGACTTAACGGATGACGGCATGAACGACACGTTAATTGCCTATAAAGAAAAGCTAGTCAAACTAACTGGTTAATTTTGGAGTGTCCTAGACTCTGTGAGTGCATGGTTTAGAAATGAACAAGGATTAACCTCAACCGCTTCACAAGTGAAAACGATGAGTTAGATAGCCCGGGTACCACGAAGATAAAGGTGATAGGATCACCAAAATCTGTGCACTCAGCGGAGTATCCAGTAGGGTGTGCAGTGTGACACGGACCTAGTGGTAGTGTGCGGACAACAACTAGTTATTTTTGAGGGAGAAAACAGAGAGTTTTTTGTATTTACATGTATGCAATGCAAAACAGTTAAAAAAGGTACAATAGGAAACAATTAAGATATTAACGCACTAAAGTACAAGGGAAGCAGAATATGTACAAGAGATAAAGTACAAGGGGGGAAAAGAACAAGTAAGTACAAACATAATATTGACGAAAGTTTGACCCTCTATGTTTGAAGATGTTCAAAGCTAGTCCCCAGCAGAGTCGCCACTGTGAATACCCCTTTCCGAAATGCGGACGACGCACGGGAAGTCTTTCTTTTATTTATCTTATTTTATCTTTTCTATGGGATTAGGATATTCAAGTTGGCATTTAACTTTATTAAGAGTCGCCACATTGTTTTTATCAAGCTAAAACATTGAGAAAACCTAACAGAGAGGGTTCGGGGGTCAAGTTACGACAAGAGAAGAATATCAAGTTATCACTCCTATCGCCCGATAGATCGGACTTTCTATCATGATGAACGTGTTAGTAGTGTCTTAGTGATTGAGACCAGAACCGAAGATTTCCTACGTTCCTCTCGTTTGAGAAGCTCAGGTCGACGTAGTTCGCACATAATCGGAATAGAGAGAAGAAGTGGGATCATGCATAATGAAGGGGGAGGAGAAAGAATCATGCAAGATGATCACATCCTAGAATAATGATTATACCATTGATAAGATCAATGTGTAGTCATCATATTCATCCTTGGAGAATTACTGATCATGGGAATATTTACCTAAAGTTTAGGGTTTAGAAGTAGTTCCTATATCTTGTGGATCATCATCGGCTATGCTTTATAAATAGGGATTAAAACATTAGATCTAGCATGTTCAATCTAACATAGTAATAAGAACATCATGACCATATATGAAGTAAACACATAAGCATGAAGATCGCTACCCTATTCATAGAGAATTTTATGAATTCTAGTAAGAATATGAAGAACACGTTATGAATCATATGAATATAGGTGTATAAACATAATGTAACTATCATAAATCAGATCTACACTAAGAAAACATGTTGAATTCTCACCAATCTTGACAAGAACGAAGTTAAATCTCTAGCGCGGATTCACCGGACCTTCGGGATTGCTAGAAAGTCTTAGAGAGAGAGAGTTCTTCCGTCAGTTTTGGCTGTGGAACTCGGGGGAGAGAATTGTTGTTGAATTATGAACTGAGGTCACCTATTTATAGGAAAAGTTGACCTGGAAGAAGTGGCCGCTCGGCCGGAACATGTGGCTGCCCGGCCGGTCTAAGGGATTAACACGGTTTTTGAGGATTAAGATACTAATTAAGATAACAATTATTGACACAATGAATGTACATCAATTAGTAATACTAGAAACGAATTCTAGTTTACTAATTAGTATCTTAATCCAAACAATTTTCTAGTCGCATACCATGCTACTAGATATCTAACCATTTGTAGAATAGTAATGGTATATTTTAGAACTCTTCTAACACCATTATTAAATATAAACATGTATTTATACTACAATATTTATCTTTGTTGGTTTGTAAGAATGCATCTATGTAACTATTACAAGATCATCTTTCATTCCATCAAAGATCAAGAATGCATCCTTTAGTTCCTTTTAAAGTACATAAATATGTTTCTTAACTAGTGACTGTCACTAGGATCCGATTGGTATTATCTCATCATACTCCAAGTATATGAGACATCCGGTCTTGGTACATCAATATGACTTACATGATAGATGTAATTTGCCGAAGCATATGGAATCCTAATCATGTACTCTTACTCATTAGTCTTCCAATAAGACTATATCTTGTCAAGAGTAGTGCCATTAGACTTTTGCAAGTAACCTCTCCAAGAGTCTTGCATAGTGAACTTTTCACTATCTTATCTATATTAGTACTTTGACTTGAACCAATCAACCTTTTAGATTTATCTCCATAAATCTAAGTTCCAAGGATATAAGCAGCTTTATCCAAGTCTTTCATTTAGAAACTCTATCAAAATGAATTATATGTCAACCACATATATTAGACTAGGAATAATGTTACGCTCCCACTAAATTTATTGTAATCACTGCAGATACCCCGGGGAACCGCGGCTTGGCTAGAGCGCGCGGATTACCCTAAGATGTCTACTTGATTTTAAGAGTCGCCACCCACGTTTTAGAGGAACGCGAGAAAACCTAAGAAAAGCCAATTTTATGTACGAAGACCAGAGATTCGAGGTGAGAAGGGTTCGGGGGTTAGGTGACGGAGTGGGAAGTACTTAAACACCCACTCCGCACCGCTTACGCGGGTCTTGCTACTTTTGGTGTTCTAATGTTAAATGTCCTTCAATTTTTTAATAAAAAGTGCTAATAATTACATTGAAGAGAAAGGGGAAATTAAAAGAGAAATGATTTTATTGATTTAATTTATGCTAAAGATTACATGTTGAATTAGCCTAATAATTACATTAATAATGAAATGGGGAGATTAAAGTAGAGATTAAAATGTAGGGAGATAACCTTAACCAACTTTAATGTAGTGGTCATGTCCCATTGATGGGGATTGCATACATTACCAAGACATGTGAAAATAAGAGAAGAAGAATAAAATACCTTAAGAAAGTGGGCTTCAAACTTGGACTTGAAAATGGTGTTGTTGTAAGGCAATTGTTGTAGAATAATTTGTGTAGAGTTTTGTTGTGTTAAACACTTGTTGGGAGAACTCTTGTAAAGAGAATTCTTGGGAGAATTGTGTATAGTGTATTTGTGTAGAGATTTCAAGTCAAAAAGAGAAGGTCCTTTCTAAGGTAGAAGAAGGTGGTTTTTATAGGTAAAAAGGAGAGGGAAAGGTTGGAGGGAAAAGATGATCATCCATGTGAAATGGAATTGACCAATCAAAAATAAGATAAATAAAATAATAAATAAAAGAGAATAAAAGAAATAAAGATAAAATCATTTGTTTTTGGGAAAAGGCTAGAATAAAGGATTTGGGAGTTACAAAAAAAAGGGGGGATGAATGTGGATGTAAAAAGAGTGTTTTTTGTGATCACGAAGAGATGTTATAAATAAGAAAAGGGAGGGAAAAATGGTGCAATTCGTTACTGCCAAAGTGGGAAGCGCGCGGGTCCGGCCTTTGGGGCGAGAAGCGCGCGCGGCCCGTTGACAGTGTCGGAGGCGCCCGCGTGTGAAAATAACAGAATGACATAATGACTCTAAAAGTTAACTCTGTTATGCAGTTTAGTCCAAAACTAATGGAATCAGTTAGGAACTTAATGGAAGTAATAGAAATTAACAAAAACAAGTTAAATAAAAATACTATGTATGCAATCGGGGTGAGAGGTCCAAAGCGGGGTGTCTACAGAGCCCCTCGACGACGTGGATTGCAAAGCAAAACGCGTCGACGAAAGAAAGACAACCGCTGAGGACATCGACAAGAGAAAACAAAGACTCGATAAAACATGAATTTAAAATTTGCGAAGGATAGGGGTGCGCTCCCTGTGTGAGCAGCTTTATTAATATAGAAAGGATATGGCGGGATCCGTTTTACTGAAGCGGGATCCGTTTGCTGAAGCATGATCCGTTTTCTGATGCGGGATCCGTTTGCTGAAGCGGGATCCGTTTGCTGATGCGGGATCCATTTGCTGAAGCGGGATCTATTTACTGATGCGGGATCCGTTTGCTGATGCAGGATCTGTTTGCTGAAGCGGGATCCGTTTGCTGGATCCGTTTGCTGATGCGGGATCCATTTGCTGATGCGGGATCCGTTTGCGGATGGCGGGAACCAAGGCTCCGTCTGCCTATATGTGATATTGTTGTGTTGCTTGATGGAAAGGTGGTGATTTTTCGGCTCACCATGGACCGAGTTGTTGTCATTGAACTATAATTGTTTGACTCTGTGGGATGCAGGCGTAGTTGACGGCAGATTACTTTCTGCTGGGGATGAAGTGTCTTGAGTTACAGATGTTGTTGACCTTGTGGTGGTACCTGTTAAGTGTGTGCTTTACAGGTATATGTGCTTGTGACATGTATGAGATGTGAAATGGTAGTTATGAGAGATATTGTGCTTGTGGTGTGATGTGATTTGAAGGCAATTTTGCATGAGAGAGAATTTTGTAAGAATGGAGAAAGTGATTTTGTGTGCGGTGTGATTTGAAGAAAGCCTCGGATGTATTCATACCTTCACTTACCATTGCCATTGGATGGATTAGTATTGTGGTGGTGGATACCTTGATGCTTTTGATGAAGAATGTCCATGCTTTGGATGGAGAATGATGATGTTGGTGATGATGAATTGTTTTTGCCTTTGATGGTATTCTGGGTGATGGGTTGGTCGTGCCAAAAGGCTGCCTACGTATCCCTTTAAGAGAATCAGACCAGCGTAGTTCAAGGATGATGGAGAGTGCTGGGGAGGAATGCTAGGAGCAAAGAAGAATGAAACACATACTTTTACGCAAGTAAGGGGACAAGGAAAAAGAAAAAGAAAAATCCTTTTTTTTTAGAAAAAGAAGGAAAAGAGTATGCACACATGTGAGAAAAAGATTTTTTTTATTTTTTTTATTTTTTTTTAGTTCATGGGTGAACCATTTTGACCATTGTGTGTTTTGTAATGCCAACCCAAGATCAAGTCATGTTCGACCGAAGTCCGGATTGCCTTGCTTGAATTCTGTCGTCGTTGCCGTTGTGCCCAACGAAATGTGATTTCTAGCCCTAAGAGATGTGTCAGTTATAGGGCTCCAAAAGACATTCGATGCCGAGATAAGGGGTTGCTGATTGTAAAACCCTAGAATGCCTTTGATGCCAAACTATGAGAGACTTGCATAGCCCCAAGATGAATCGACTCTTGACCTTTTCAAATAAATTGCCTTTTGCTGTTGACGTGAGCAAGCTCCAAGAGAAGATCATTGATACCAAGCTTCAAGAGATTACTAAGCCCTAAGTGTCGTGGGCTTGTTGTTTGCGAGCTTGTAGATGGCGGGATGTGAAGACCTTTCGGTGTGAAGCCCCAACTTATCTTGGCATTGTATTGAGAGCAGATGCACCATTGGGTAGAACTCATGAAAGTGATCTTCCTCTTGTTTGGAGATGAATAGCCCTTTTTTTGTGGTAGGTACCCAAGTAGCGGAGGGTCCATGTTGAAAATGTAGTAGAATCATTGGGAAATGTCTCGTGGGAGATGGTGATGTTGTTGCGGATGATAGGGTTTTAACATGATAAAGTCTCAAACGGTACGTTTGCTTAAGTCTTCTTGAATCGAACTAATAACGGATCTTTGGATGCAGCCTGTGCTTTTGATCTTGGAGAAGGGGTGCAGTACTTGCAGAAACATTGGGATTGGCCGAGGCATTTCCCGCTATAACCCAGTCACGTGAGTTTAGCATATTGAATCTTTTTCCTTTTCTCTAAGACTTCCTTCATAGTCTCGCTGAAAGTTGTAACAAAAATCATCAAATTCATTCATAACATTGGAGCCCTTATTCAAAACCAAGAGACATTTGACTTGAGGTGTTGGGAGACCCTTGAAGCTTGATCTCTTTCATATAAGACTTCTCCACTTTGCATTGCTTGAGCATTGTTGTCCCAAAAGACTATCAAATGCGAAGCCCCAATATTGCCCTTTGCTTGTATCACTGTAATGCCGTAGCCCAAAAGATTGTAGATTGCGAATCCCCTTGAGAACTTTGGTGCCGAATTGAGGAAGCTTCCAATATTGCACATGACTCCGCCGGGGACACTGAAGTGAATTTCTTTTTGCCGAGGGAGCCTTTAAAACTTGATCGTACCCCCTAGAGTGACACCATTGATTAGGAGTGGAACGAGAAGGGCCTATCCTTGATCGGGGGAACAAGTATGAGCATACATGACAAGAAGGTGCTTCTCGACATTCCTTTTAAGAGACTTTGAGGATAGTCTCACACATCTTTCTTGAGCGTAGCCCTAGGGCTCATTAACTATCAAATGAAGAAAGAGAAGTTTTTCTTTCTCGAGTCACATAGCCCCTAGGGCGTCATTGCTTGTTGATAAAAACAAGAGACTCGTCCTCGTGTGGGGGAACAAACACAAGGGGACATGGCAAGAGCTACTCCATTCTCGGGAGTCTTTCGGCATACTTTAGAGGGGCATGCTTGTAGAAGCTTGAATTATATGTTTTTGCTCGCTGCCCAAACCAACTGACTAGCTGGGGATTATTTTCTGCAACCTCATACCCCTTCAATGATGGGCTTGTCATCGGATGGATCTTGGTTATCACGGGTCTTCTTTCACATGAGCCCAAAGATGCATAATAACCCAAACCGGCCTTTGATGGTGCCATGTCTGGTCGAGCCTTTTACAATTCCAAAGTTGGCTCGGTGGGGATTGACTTGCTGAGGAGACCCAATGTAGAACTTGTGCAGTTGTCTTCCTTAGAGGCCGGAGATCTCCATTTCTCTTTCCCTTCTCTCTCTCACTTTCTCATTTTTTTTATGACGCACCCTGTTTTTTGCCTAGACCGCCCTTTCGGGTTTTCAATCTAGCAGGCATCTCTTTTGCGTCTTCATTTTTTTTTTTTTGACTCAATTGATGAGGAAGTGTGCATTGACTCTAGCTGAGTATGAGAGACATGTGATTTTGCGGTGGAGACCTTTTGTCACTAATGATGAGTGACATTGACTTGACTAGGGAAGTAGGCCCTAGTATTGACTTTATGCATTTATATATATATTTTTTTTGAATTACTCACGAAGGCAAGTAAGTCATTAAGAGAGAAGAGAAGAAAAGCCTCAATTTGATTGCAAGAAATTGGGAGTATACAGAAAGAATAAAAGCTCCTAGACTCGACAAGGAACGGAATGCGATTCCAAATCTAAGAAAGTTGTTCAATCTTTTTGGTGATTAATTCATTGGAAAATGAATCGTACAAAGATGTCTTGACAAGTTCGAGATGAAGGCCGATCACCATAACGCGCTAGGGCTAAACATATCTTCTTTCTTGCATGAGACCGGACCCGAAGGTTGCCTACGTTCCTCCAGTGAAGAGGCTCAAGTCACCGTAGTTCTTGTGGATGCTCCATTCGTCGAGATGGTTGTTGCTTCGTCCTTCATCGGTGGAATGATGTTGATCTTGTACTTCTTTGATTGAGGGGGATTTTTTTTTGTGCTCTAACTTTTGCCTAGGTTGATTTGAGGATTTCAACCTAGCGAGCTTTTTTTTTTTTTTTTTTTTTTTTTTTATCCCCTTTTGAAAACTTTGCTTCATGATTGTTGCTCCACCTTTCTTTGTCTTGACTTCGTCGTTGTTGATGTCTTCGTTGTTGATGTCGTTGTCAAGGTTTAGCCCCTAGGCGTTCAAGCGATGGCCTTCATTCCAAAACTTGTTCGGACGTCTTTTCATCATTTTGCCAAGAATTAGATTAAACAACTTGGAAGAGTGTATGAGGACAAGAATGACTTTTATTTAATGATTGAATCAAAATTTAACATTGGACGAGAGAAAACATTAATGCACACATTAGAGGACTTTTGACTCTTTTTTTATCTTATTTCTAGGTAGAGAAAGAGAAACGGAGATTGTTGTTGTCGTCCTCATTGTCGTTGTAGTCTTTATTGTCATTGTAGTCTTCCATGTCACTACATTTGTCCATGTCGTTGCTCGGATTGCTCGGGAACCCTTTGTCGTTGAAGCTTGTGTCATAGGAGGATTCGGCCACTTCTCGGAGCAAATTGTCAACTCATTCCCGCATCATACATGCTTGAAAAATCGGGATGAAAATCCCCACTAAGATGAGTGCGGTAGTCCATTTTTAAACATTTCAAGAAGATGTCCATTTGTTCCCTTTTTTGAGGGCCTATCAATGACCTCGGCTAGCTTGTCATTCCAACGGCGGTAGAAGTCCCCAAATGATTCATTACCCCTTGCACGGTGTTCTCCAACTCTTTCTTGGTGGGACGGGACATGGAGTTTCCTTGATATTGTCACTTGAAGGCAAGCATAGCGGCATCCCAATTGAGGCGGGTGGAAACTGGAAGACCCATATACCAATCTTTTGCGACCCCCTCGAGAGTAAGCGGGAAGCATTGTGCCATTATTTGAGGAGACACTTTCTTTGGTAGCATGGCCCAAATGTAGGAGTCGATGTGAGCATCGGGACAAGAGTTACCTTTGAACTTGCCAATATTGGGCATCTTGAATTTCTCGGGAAGAGCCTCCATTGTGTTCATGAGGAGTGAAGCTTGATGAAGGTCGGTGCTTGGGCCCTTGTGAAAATTTAGCCCACTAAGCCTTTGGTTAATGTAGGATATGAGAGTGTTGACCAAACCAGTATCGATAATTTGGACCTTTCTTTCATTCGTGAGCCCTTTCAATTGGTTCTTGAGTTGAGCAACTTCTTTCTTGTGGGCCGTTTTCACATGCTCGTAACGGGCTCACCATAAATCATCCTTGCGGCGGACATTCTCGGCTAGTGTGTCAACTTGCCCTTTCAATGCTTCCACCATGCGGAATAACCCTTCGTTGGACACGGGAATGCCGTTGTCGTTGCCGTTTGAAGCCATTGGACCTATGGGGAGAACACGGTTGATCTTAGGATGGTCCCACAAACATCTTTTAGATAAAATTATTTCACCCACAAACAAAAGTAAAGACTCAAACCACATAAAGAAAAGACTCCTTTTTTTATTTATTTACAAAGTCGGAAGGACGTGGTCCTTTTTGGGGTTTCTAGAAAAATAGTGGAATCGTCACACTAGTATATAGACCTTCTCGCGGTCCCATATACTCATCGGGTTCCACCACGCTTGTGAATCCTACTTGTGTCGGGATTAAACTAAATTAATGTAGTAAAGCATACATGCAGGGAAGAATTTTTTATTTGCGTCCATTTTGACCACTTGGGGACGGATTTTTATTTCGTCCATAACAACGAGTGGCATGTATGATTTGAAGACATTAGTTTAGGGAAATCTCGGCACATGGAAACCGACTTGAGTCACGGAGTGTTAGACCCTAACTAGAATTGTGTGGTTTGTGCTCGGCTAAAGAGAGGCTTAAAGTGTTGGTAGTGGTGCCCTAGGCACGTTTAATAAACGTTGTAATTGTTATCACTTATTTCATATCAATAAAGAGATGTTTTGATTATTATTGTTGTTCATGTTTACTTATAATAATCTCCGTCCCTAGTACTTGTAAAGCACTAGTATAAAGGCTAAATGATCATGGGATGATCATGTTAGATTTATGGATACTTGTTTGGAACAAGGTACTGGACATGACCCGTTGTATGAGATTTATGTCATGGTCTATGTCGTACATATATCTCATATTAGTTATGTCATTTGAATCCTTAGACATGAAGTTATTATAGTCTTCCACTTGATGAACATTATGTTTGACATATTCAAACGCTACCTTTAACCGGGTAGTTATAAAGGGTATGATTGGCATAATCGGATTCACGTAGGGAAGAATAATAAGCTAAATGGATTTGTCCCTCTTCGGAGAGATGTCAAGCTTGGGCCTCTCGTAGGAATGATGTTGATGAAATGTTCGGCCGGACTCAAATGAATTGATTAGATCAATGTCATTTGGATTATCAACATATTCGGAATCGAGAAAGTATTGAACAAAATAAGTTGACTTGTTGACCATGACTTATGTTCAATGACATCGTGGACAAAGGGGTTATGGCATATTCTAAAGGAATGCGAACTTGTATCTAGTTATACTATTTGGGTAGGTATGACGGTTTGCTAGAACCTAATCATATCTTATGGTTTCATGTTTGAACCCATTGCCAACTTAGTATAATCCTAGAGGGTCACACACAATAGAACGAATCTTAAATAAGAACTATATTGGAATTTTGGAAATTCTGGAAATCTGGGGAAGTGGGCGATCGCACAGTATGGACTGGGCGGCCGCACACTTAGCTCAGTTTTGTACCAGTTTGTTTTAGATAGTTGTGCGACCGCACAGTGGATTCTGGGCGGCCGCACAGTACTGTCGGGGGCAGTTTCCTAATTTGATTTGGAAAGGAATTTTGGACGGGTTTAGACACAAGTTTCCCATTTGGAATAGGTCTAACTTGTATATAAACAGCCAAATTCGGGGCAGAACTTATCATAGCTTTTGTGCAAGTCTCCAAAGAGTTTGAGAGAGTTTTATTTTGTTCTAAGACATCTTAGATTGAAAAACAAAATAATACACAAAAAAAAATTTCCATATAGTTCATATTAATTGTGAAAACGTGTTTCACAATTTGGTCTAGCAACCAAGATCAAGTGTTCTTGATATTCGTTCGTGGTGTGGATACCACTAGAGGGTGAAGCTTATCATCTTCAAGTTCGTGTTCTTACTTTTGTGATTAAAGCTTCAAGTTCTCCACCAAGGTCAAAGACCAAATTCAAAGTCATCAAGGGTTAGTTCTTCCTCTATTCATATTGTCGTATTTGATTTAATCATATGAACGGATCTATGGGCTTTGGGTTTCATAAATTTTAAATTCTATATTCCGCTGCGCATGTTACTCCGAAACCCAACAGTGGTATCAGAGCCCCGTTCATGTTGATTATTTCAATACCTAGATCATGTTATGTGTATATAAATTGTTTTTGTGCCTTGCATGATATGAATATTGGAATATA
This sequence comes from Campanula takesimana, assembly GCA_026119855.1. Classification (NCBI taxonomy): domain Eukaryota; kingdom Viridiplantae; phylum Streptophyta; class Magnoliopsida; order Asterales; family Campanulaceae; genus Campanula; species Campanula takesimana. The sequence continues at coordinate 893,924 of JAOWBW010000232.1, forward strand.
TGATGTTTATGTGTTATGTGATTTTATGTGGTTTATTGTTTTTGCAACTTTAATCGCACGATTCAATCGCAATAAATAAATTATGGTGGATTCAGAATTGTTGATTATTAATCTTTGATTGGATCAAAGTTTTAATAATCGGGGAAAAACAATTTTGAGACAAAATTTTCGAACTTTGAAAATTCTGCACATTCTGATCATCGTGGGCGACCGCACAGAAGATTATGGGCGGCCTCACACCTTTGGGCGACCGCACAGGTCTTTTTGGGCGGCCGCACAAAGGGATCAGAAAGTCTGATTTTGGTCAAAAACAGAATCTAGAATTTTTCGAAAAATTCAACAAAACCAGTAACAGAACTAGTCCAGACCTGCTGATCTGGAATGGGTTTTGGGTAGTTGGTTTGTGTGTGGATTTTGGGGTTTGATTTTCCTATTTGTTTTAGTCTTGTGATTCTAAGATTGGTTCAAGGTTTGGATGGCTAATCTGCGTTCATCGAGATTGTGTTTCCTAAACTTGATCGCAATCAAAGTTTCAAAGATAAAACGAAGTTCGAATTATGAAGAGTTAATAATTGCTAAAATTGAGAAACAAAGTTCTTGATTCAATGATTCGAGATCCATGTGGAATTGTGGATGCAATTGGCCTACGTTCATCGAGACCATCTATTGCTTAGTTTCGGCCACATGGACTACTTTCTTGGTTTCTTGAATTAGTGCGGGATTGTGGTTGCCTAATGGCTTAGTTCAACCGCACTTCTTGTTGTCTTGATTTGGAGATAATAACCAAAGTTGAAATAGTTTCATCCTCATAATTATAGAGAAACTAATGACACATAAATATCATGCTTAAATTAATGGAGATTAATTTAATGGCTAAACTTGATGCGTAACATGTTTATATTATGTGCTTATAAATGTGTTGTATGCTATATATGATGAACCTTCAAAGAAAGTTTTAAGTCATTTTGCCATGCCATGATTAAAACACTTGTTTATACATGGGTAATTTTGTGTGGGCTCGCCAAAGCGAGGTGCATTATTATTATTCATGTATGAGCAAGATGAGTGAATAAGAGTTTCCTATGCGTTTAAAATGGATGGACTTAATTAAGCGTCAAAACAGTTTTGGGCTTAAGGCAAAGATGAGATTTAACATGCTTTTCGAAATTGGATTTCTCAAAGAATCTCATGAAAAAAAAACTAAGAGTCATATGAGATATGATTGAGAAGAGTTGTCTACCTAATTAATTTGATTTTGAGCGGTGCGCCAAAGCGTACTTAAAATTAAATTAAAGCGGGATCTTAACCCATTTAAATTATATTATACATTGGATGTATAAGAAGGTTATATAATTTAGTGGGAGTATTTTGTTTGAAAAATACATTGTTAATTTCTTTAATGAAAAACCGGTACTTATTAAATTTTGGAAATTTTGCATATTTGTAGACAATGACTACTAACACTCAATCAATTTCGTTGCGATCGATCCTTGAGAAGGATAAGCTCCAAGAGAATGGTACGAACTTTATGGATTGGATCTGTAGCCTAAGAATTGTTCTTAGGCAAGGAGATAAGTTGTACATTCTCGATGGGCCTCTTCCTGCTGAACCAGAACCTACTGCCCCTAGGGCAGAAAGAGACAGTTCCAAGAAACATCGTAATGATTCAAGAGATGTAAGCTGTCTCATGCTTGCTACTATGTGCTCAAAACTCCAACAAAGTTTGGAACATTTGGAAGCCTATGAGATAGGCGTGGAGTTAAGAGCCATGTTTCAAGAACAAGCTAGGCAAGAGAGGTACAAGACCATTGTTGCATTCACTACTTGCAAAATGAATGAAGGGCAACAAGTGAGTCCTCACATGCTGAAAATGAAAGGTTATGTAGAGCACCTTGAGAAACTTGGCTATCCAATTCCATTGGAGCTAGCCACGGATCTCATTGTTAATTCATTGCCTAAAAGTTATAATCAGTTTGTGATGAATTATAACATGCATGGAATGGATAAGAATCTCTCCGAGTTGCATGGAATGCTTAAAACTGCGGAGATGAAGATTGCAGAGAAAGGTTCTCCCGTGCTCTTAGTTCATGATGGGAAGAAGGCTAGTGCCAAAGGAAAGGGTAAGAAAGTTGTCAAACCCAAGATAAGCAAGGCAAGTGTTGCCAAGGCTTCTGAGGCAAAACCCGATTCACAAAAGGATGCAATCTGTTTCCATTGTCAAGAAATTGGTCATTGGAAACGTAATTGCAAGGCTTTCTTGGAAGAGCAAAAGAAGAAGAAGAGCAGCAAGGCTGCGTCGACTTCAGGTATCTATATGATAGATATTCTCCTTTCCACCACTGATTCCTGGGTATTGGATACCGGATGTGGTTCTCACATTTGTTTAAATGTGCAGGGTCTAAAGAATAGGAGACTACTTAAAGAGGGTGAAGTAGACCTACACGTGGGGAATGGAGCAAGAGTTGCTGAATTAGCCGTAGGGACTTATGAAGTCACTTTACCTTCCGGATTAATTCTTGTTTTGAACAATTGTTATTATGTTCCGGATTTAAGTAGAAATATTATTTCAATTTCTTGTTTGGATAATGAAGGTTTTAAGTTTCTTATTGAGAATAAGAAATTTTCTATTTATTTAAATGATGTGCTTTATGGTATTGCTAATTCATTTAATGGCCTTTATGTCTTGGATGTCAAGAATGAAAATAATGAAAATGTCTATCATATAAATAAGAAATCTAAACCTAATGATGTAAATCATTCTTATTTGTGGCATTGCCGTCTTGGTCATATTAATGAGAAGTGTATCTCAAAACTCCATGGGGACGGTCTCTTGGGTTCATGTGACCTTGAGTCATATGATACTTGTGAGTCGTGTCTTCTTGGAAAAATGACTAAGACACCTTTTACCAAGTTGGGTGAAAGGGAAAGCGACTTATTGGGGTTGATACATTCCGATGTATGCGGACCATTAAGTAGCAATGCTAGGGGAGGATTTCAATACTTCATAACCTTCACTGATGATTATAGTAGATTTGGGTATGTTTACCTAATGAAACATAAAAGTGAAGCATTTGAGATATTTAGAATATTTCAAAATGAAGTAGAAAAACAACTTGGCAAAAGTATTAAAGCACTTCGATCAGATCGAGGTGGAGAATACTTGAGTCAAGAATTTGATGATCATCTAAAGAATTGTGGAATAGTTTCACAATTGACTCCACCCAGAACGCCACAATGGAATGGTGTATCCGAGAGGAGAAATCGGACTTTGTTAGACATGGTTCGATCAATGATGAGTCAAGTTGATCTTCCAATATCCTTTTGGGGTTACGCTCTAGAAATCGCTGCTTTCACACTAAATCGTGTTCCAACTAAATCGGTTCAAAAGACTCCATATGAGATGTGGAGCAGAAAGAAGCCTTGTTTGTCTTTCATGAAGATTTGGGGTTGTGAAGCTTTTGTCAAAAGACTTGTCTCAGACAAACTTGCACACAAATTTGATAAATGTATTTTCGTGGGATATCCTAAGGAAACTAAAGGATATTACTTTTACAACCAAACGGACAACAAAGTGTTTGTTGCCCGAACTGGTGTCTTTCTAGAGAAAGAGTTTCTCTCCAAAGAAATCAGTGGGAGTAAAATAAATCTTGAAGAAATTCGAGACCCAGAAAATGACATTGAACCAATAGTGGAACAAGAACAAGAACCACAAGGAGTTGTGGAACCTGTTCAAAATACACAAGTAACTCGCAGATCTAGTAGGTTACGATCCGAGCCCGAGAGATATGGATTTCTCGTAACGGATAGTAATGAGGTGGAAATCATTGAGAATGATGAACCTACAACCTACCAAGAGGCGATGTCTTCTCCTAATTCGGACAAGTGGCTTGGAGCCATGGAATCCGAATTGCAATCCATGCAAGACAATCAAGTTTGGAATTTGATTGATGCACCCGAAGGTGTAAAAACCATAGGATGCAAATGGGTCTTCAAGAAGAAGACTGACATGGATGGGAAGGTGCATACTTACAAAGCTATACTTGTAGCGAAGGGTTATAGGCAAGTTTATGGTATTGACTATGATGAGACCTTTTCACCCGTAGCAATGATCAAGTCTATAAGAATTTTGCTTGCCATTACCGCATATCATGACTATGAAATATGGCAAATGGATGTCAAAACCGCTTTCCTAAATGGAAAACTCCAAGAGGATGTGTATATGACACAACCGGAAGGTTTTGAACAGAATTCTAAAGTATGCAAATTGCAGAGATCCATCTATGGATTGAAGCAAGCTTCTAGGAGTTGGAATCTCCGTTTTGATGAATCGGTCAAAGAGTTTGGTTTCATCAAGAACGAAGATGAACCTTGTGTATACAAGAAGATTAGTGGGAGCATACTGATATTCCTTGTTTTATACGTGGATGACATATTACTCATTGGAAACGACATTCCTACACTTCAGTCTGTGAAGACTTGGTTAGGAAAGTGTTTTGCAATGAAAGATATGGGTGAAGCCGTATATATACTTGGCATTAAGATCTATAGAGATAGATCAAGGAGGCTACTTGGTTTAAGCCAAAGTACATATATTGACAAGGTCATTAGAAGATTCCGTATGGAAAATTCTAAGAGAGGCACCTTGCCGGTATTACATGGGGTTTCTCTAAGAAAGACTCAATGTCCTAAGACAAACGATGAGCGTAAGAAAATGAATGATGTTCCATATGCTTTGGCAATTGGGTCCATCATGTATGCATGATTTGTACTAGGCCGGATGTATCTTATGCTTTGAGCATGACAAGTAGATACCAATCTGACCCTGGCGAAAATCACTGGGTAGCTGTAAAAGCGATTCTTAAGTACTTGAGAAGAACTAAAGACTCGTTTTTGGTCTATGGAGGAATGGAAGATGATCTCGTTGTAAATGCTTACACGGATGCAAGCTTCCAAACCGATAAAGATGATAGCCGATCGCAATCGGGTTTTGTGTTTATGTTAAATGGTGGAGCTGTAAGCTGGAAGAGTTCCAAGCAAAGTACAACCGCTGATTCTACAACAGAAGCTGAGTATATTGCTGCATCGGATGCTGCAAAAGGAAGCTGTTTGGATTAAGAAGTTCATTACTGAACTTGAAGTGGTTCCTAGCATTGCTAATCCAATAGACCTTTATTGCGATAATAATGGTGCTATTGCTCAAGCAAAGGAACCAAGAGCACATCAGAAATCCAAACACATACTTAGGCATTTTCATATCATTCGAGAAATCGTTGATAGAGGAGACGTAAATATATGCAGAGTACCTACTGATGACAATGTTGCGGACCCGCTAACAAAGGGACTTCCACAAGCTAAACATGATGGTCATGTTAGGTCCATGGGTATTAGATACAGGGAGATTGGGCCTAGGGCAAGTGGGAGATTATTGGTAGTGGTGCCCTAGGCACGTTTAATAAACGTTGTAATTGTTATCACTTATTTCATATCAATAAAGAGATGTTTTGATTATTATTGTTGTTCATGTTTACTTATAATAATCTCCGTCCCTAGTACTTGTAAAGCACTAGTATAAAGGCTAAATGATCATGGGATGATCATGTTAGATTTATGGGTACTTGTTTGGAACAAGGTACTGGACATGACCCGCTGTATGAGATTTATGTCATGGTCTATGTCGTACATATATCTCATATTAGTTATGTCATTTGAATCCTTAGACATGAAGTTATTATAGTCTTCCACTTGATGAACATTATGTTTGACATATTCAAACGCTACCTTTAACCGGGTAGTTATAAAGGGTATGATTGGCATAATCGGATTCACGCAGGGAAGAATAATAAGCTAAATGGATTTGTCCCTCTTCGGAGAGATGTCAAGCTTGGGCCTCTCGTAGGAATGATGTTGATGAAATGTTTGGCCGGACTCAAATGAATTGATTAGATCAATGTCATTTGGATTATCAACATATTCGGAATCGAGAAAGTATTGAACAAAATAAGTTGACTTGTTGACCATGACTTATGTTCAATGACATCGTGGACAAAGGGGTTATGGCATATTCTAAAGGAACGCGAACTTGTATCTTGTTATACTATTTGGGTAAGTATGACGGTTTGCTAGAACCTAATCATATCTTATGGTTTCATGTTTGAACCCATTGCCAACTTAGTATAATCCTAGAGGGTCACACACAATAGAACGAATCTTAAATAAGAACTATATTGGAATTTTGGAAATTCTGGTAATCTGGGGAAGTGGGCGACCGCACAGTATGGACTGGGCGGCCGCACACTTAGCTCAGTTTTGTACCAGTTTGTTTCAGATAGTTGTGCGACCGCACAGTGGATTCTGGGCGGCCGCACACTACTGTCGGGGGCAGTTTCCTAATTTGATTTGGAAAGGAATTTTGGACGGGTTTAGACACAAGTTTCCTATTTGGAATAGGTTTAACTTGTATATAAACAGCCAAATTCGGGCCAGAACATATCATAGCTTTTGTGCAAGTCTCCAAAGAGTTTGAGAGAGTTTTATTTTGTTCTAAGACATCTTAGATTGAAGAACAAAATAATACACAAAACAAAATTCCATATAGTTCATATTAATTATGAAAACGTGTTTCACAATTTAGTCTAGCAACCAAGATCAAGTGTTCTTGATATTCGTTCATGGTGTGGATACCACTAGAGGGTGAAGATTATCATCTTCAAGTTCGTGTTCTTACTTTTGTGATCAGAGCTTCAAGTTCTCCACCAAGGTCAAAGACCAAATTCAAAGTCATCAAGGGTTAGTTCTTCCTCTATTCAGATTGTCGTATTTGATTTAATCATATGAACGGATCTATGGGCTTTGGGTTTCATAAATTTTAAATGCTATATTCCGCTGCGCATGTTACTCCGAAACCCAACATAAAGGTCACCCCCGGCATGTAGTCTTGAACTACGCCACGGGCTGAGGTTGACCGCTTCGAAAGAGTCAAGGTCGGGTGGAGCTTGAAACTTTCTAGGACGGGCCTCGACGGGTTTGGGGTTATGGACTTGTGCGACTCGATAGTGAGCAGTTCATAGAAGTAATGTGCATGTAGTGTGAGGTCTATCACGTGACAAAAAAAAATTTATATTTTTTTTTTTTGAAAAGAAAAGATAAAAAAACACATAAGCACGTAAATTACAACTCCCGAATCACCCGTGTGACCGCTAAATAAACACAAAATTAAGACAGTCCAAAGGTCCAATTCTGTTCTGATGCAGGCAACTGTGCCCACACCCCCACTGTTCTATTCTGTTTTCTGGAAACTGGACCTGTTCTGGAATACCTCCTAGAAGCGCGCGCCCCTAGGATGTAGAATGGCAAGTGCGCACATTGCACAAAGAAGGTGGAAGGCGCGCGCATCTGGGCGAACCTGTCAGACACCTGTCAGAAACTTGGACTCAGGGGATTGTCCTGGTCCTGAATTTTGTGTTTAACCCCTGCAACAAATGTTAGCAAAAAAAAAAAAAAACAGAAAATAGGAAGAACACATGAAAGTCGGGCGCCTCTGGTATTTGGTATGAGAGGCGCGCGCTTCTGACCAAGACGGTCAAAGGCGCGCGCTTCTCAACATCAGAAACCAGAGTGCCCAGAAAATGTAAACTTTGAACAAAAACGCAAGCTTAACCCTCAAGCGTCCACAGCGGCGTCGCCACTGTAGATACCCCGGGGAACCGCGGTTTGGCTAGAGCGCGCGAATTACCCTAGGATGTCTACTTGATTTTAAGAGTCGCCACCCACGTTTTAGAGGAACGCGAGAAAACCTAAGAAAAGCCAATTTTATGTACGAAGGCCAGAGATTCGAGGAGAGAAGGGTTCGGGGGTTAGGTGACGGAGTGGGAAGTACTTAAACACCCACTCCGCCCCGCTTATGCGGGTCTTGCTACTTTTGGTGTTCTAATGTTAAATGTCCTTCAATTTGTTAATAAAAAGTGCTAATAATTACAATGAAAAGAAAGGGAAAATTAAAAGAGAAATGATTTTATTGATTTAATTTATGCTAAAGATTACATGTTGAATTAGCCTAACAATTACATTAATAATGAAATGGGGAGATTAAAGTAGAGATTAAAATGTAGGGATATAACCTTAACCAACTTTAATGTAGTAAAGTGGTCATTTGGTCATGTCCCATTGATGGGGATTGCATACATTACCAAGACATGTGAAAATAAGAGAAAAATAATAAAATACCTTAAGAAAGTGGGCTTCAAACTTGGACTTGAAAATGGTGTTGTTGTAAGGCAATTGTTGTAGAACAATTTGTGTAGAGTTTTGTTGTGTTAAACTCTTGTTGGGAGAACTCTTGTAAAGAGAATTCTTGGGAGAATTGTGTATAGTGTATTTGTGTAGAGATTTCAAGTCAAAAGAGAAGGTCTTTTCTAAGGTAGAAGAAGGTGGTTTTTATAGGTAAAAAGGAGAGGGAAAGGTTGGAGGGAAAAGATGATCATCCATGTGAAATGGAATTGACCAATCAAAAATAAGATAAATAAAATAATAAATAAAAGAGAATAAAAGAAATAAAGATAAAATCATTTGTTTTTGGGAAAATGCTAGAATAAAGGATTTTGGAGTTACAAAAAAAGGGGGATGAATATGGATGTAAAAAGAGTGTTTTTTGTGATCAAGAAGAGATGTTGTAAATAAGAAAAGGGAGGGAAAAATGGCACAATCCGTTACTGCCAAAGTGGGAAGCGCGCGGGTCCGGCCTTTGGCCCGTTGACAGTGTCGGAGGCGCCCGCGGGTGAAAATAACAGAATGACAGAATGACTCTAAAAGTTAACTCTGTTATGCAGTTTAGTCCAAAACTAACGGAATCAGTTAGGAACTTAATGGAAGTAACATAAATTAACAAAACCAAGTTAAATAAAAATACTATGTATGCAATGGGGGTGAGAGGTCCAAAGCGGGGTGTCTACAATCACAAGTCTCATCTTTGATGAATTCAAACTCTTTGAATACTACATCAAAATGAAAATTTCACTCCATGTAGTTTGCTTCAATCCATCTCATGGATTTCTGCAACTTTGCATAGTTTTTTAGAATTTTATGGATCAAAACTTTTAGGTTGTATCAAACACATCCTAATGTATGTTCCTATTAAGGAATGCAATTTTGACATCCATTTATCATATTTCATATTCAAAATATGAGGTCATGACAATTTCAATTCTAATAACATTAATCATGACTACGGGTGATAAAGTTTCATCATAATAGATATTATGAATTAACTTTACTTAATCAGTCGTGCTTTATCAATATGAACTTTGCAATCCATGTCCGTTTTCTCCAAGAAAACACATTTTCTATCCTATGGTTTTTAAGCCTTAGGGTAGAACAATCAAGTTCGAAACTTGATTATGATACATGGATTGCACTTTTAGATTTTATGACTCCAAGTCATTGATCTAAATCCGGAGCGGACTTTGCATCTCGATAGGTAATAGGTCAATCATTCATAATGATATCTTCCTTATTACTTTCTTTTACGAGAAATCAATATTTCTTGTTATAGATAGTATCCTATCATTCATGCAAGAACTTGTGTATATTTGAACGAATCTCCACAACTCCTTGTGAAACTTTGTTCAACTTCCATCTTAGGTTCTATGTCATTTTTTGGGTCTCTCACTCTTCGAGATACATTTTACTCCCACTAGTTCTTTAGAGATAAACGATTTATCTAGAAAGTGCTATTTAGAGTAAAAACGATTTATACTCTTTCAGGGATGTAAAATTAATATCCTTAAGATATCCCATGAAAATACATCAATTAGATTTGGGTGTGATTTTGTCCAAGACAACACTTTTCTCAAAAGCATCACATCACAAATATTTATGAAAGACAAACCAAGTTTTCTTTTATTCCATATCTAATATGGTATCAGTCGAACCTCCTTAGATGAAACTCATTTTAGTATAAGCGCAGCTGTTTCCATCACATAATCCAAAAGGTTAATTAAAGATCAATTTGACATATTATGTGGTGAAAAACAGCAGTTTGCAGACAATCTGCAGATTTTCTGTAAACAGGATCCGTACGGCTCATCCTTAGGCGTACGCCTAATTTACAGCCGTACGGTTGTAGTTTCCAGATTCTATTTTTCTTATTCTGCAGACTTTCTGCAGAATTCTCATCAAGTCAATGGTTCAAATATTTATTACTTTGATCAGATCAGAGTACACTAATACTTTTACCATGAGATACCGAAATCCCTTTCCAAGCATTGTTACTTTAATGAACTACATACATCAATATGTATTAGTCCAAAAGAGTACTTCCTTTTACTACTATTAGTAAGAGGTGTCTTAATCAATATCCAAGATTCACATATATCACATGATTCGAAATTATGTGAATTTAAAAGTCTGTCCCATGGAATTTTAGATATGTGTTTCTTATCATTGATATAGACATCAATGCTTTAAGAATGTAACGCTTACATCCTTAGATTCGGATTTCCATTATTTATGTTATACTTATTATTTTGTTCTTCTAAGATAAGGATATAAGGTCTCATTATATGATTAACAATACAATAAAGTGAATCATATTTAATGGTGCACCTTCTTATTCAAAATAAGAAATATCCATAATCTTCTAATGAAGAAACCAAAATAATATTTCTACTTAAAGTAGGAACATCACAACATTTGTTCAAAACATATATGAACCCGCTAGGTAAAGATACTTCGTAAGTTCCTATGATTAATGTTGCAACCTTTGCATCATTATTACCACATAGGTTAATCTTTACCCTTTTAAATAGTCTTTCTATTTCTCAAGTCTTACACATTGGGATCCATATCCGGTATCCAATACCTAAGAGCTTAGAAGTAGAATTTTAACATAAATACTTGAAGTGGTAGTCTTCCTACCTTTCCTTTTGATCTTTTGATTCAAATTGTAGAATCTCCAATGGTCAATCTTGTTGCCAAGGTAGAAGTTACATCCTTTGGATTTTAGGTTTTAGCCACAATTATTTCCTTTAGGCTTGACAACTCTTCTTTTGCCTTTATCTTGAATCCTTATCCTTATTAACCTTTAGAGTTTGAGAAGGTTCCCATTTGATATTAAGACTTAGCAATTTAAACATCAAATGTCTCTTATGAATTAATATCAAATCGGTTGTTAGTTTCAAACTAACTTGATAACCAAGCCAACTAGGGCATTTAATATGTCTCTCCATGTTCCAAACATGAGAACTTATTAATATACCTTTCATTCATCATATTAATATTAGGCTCTAATCAATCTCAAACTTTTCTTTTGCCTTTCTTGCTTGTAGGAATGCTTCCTACGTAATTGCTTATCACATAAGCATTCATATGTTTTACATACTTCTAAAGTTCCAAACATTTGGTAGCAAATCGTAGGACAATTGACATCTATAGAATCATCCACATGTTTCTAATCAATGTCTTTATCTGTCCTTAAGGCATTAGGTTTCTTAGGAACAGGATTTATAAAGAATTCATAACTTCCATTCTTGCTTTTGAACAATTCTTAAGCTCATGACTAGGTCATGGAAGTTAATCTCATTCTCTTTAAGTGGGGTCAATAGCAGTAATTATACATGATTAAAGTTTAAAACATTCTACAAAATATACAAATAAATATACACATATATTTCATACCATTATCATTTAGAGACATATAATGTATTTCATAAATACTCTCACTAAATTATACACCTTCAAATACTATAATGTATAATATAATTTAAGTGGGCTAAGATCCATATTTCACCTAACTTTGAGTCGGCTATGGCACGACTGCTCAAAATCAAGTTATTTAGGTAGATAACTCCTTATCAATCACATCATTTGTGACTCTTAGATCCTTTATGAGATTTTAGACATCTTATGTCTAACATGTTTTAATCTCATCTGTGTCTTAGACCCAAAATTGTTTTGATAGCCTAATTAAGTCAAACCATTTTAAACGTATAGGAATCACTGTTTCCTCATCTTTCTCATAGATGAATAGAATTAATGCACCTACGCTAGGGCGTAACCCACATAAAACTACCCATGTACTCGCAAGTGTTTTAATCATGGATTGACACAAGACTTAAGTTTTAAAGAAGGTTCTTTTATATAGAGACATGCATCATATATTTAATTATGTCAAACATAATATAATATAGTCTTTGCATAATGAATGTTAACTAATCAAATTAACTAACAGAAGAAAAATCTTTTGATTTAATTATGAAGCAATATTATGGGGATGGAATCTAAATTCTCTGCGAACAATTTATAGATTGGATATTTCATTCGTATTCTCAGAAACAAGGCACAAACTTGTCATTGGTCCATACAATGAATTAATCCAAATATAGTTTCTTTCTCTGCAAACAATTTGCACTTTGTTCATACGGTTAAATTCTGAAACTTTTTGAATCCGCAGAACATCTATAAATTGAGAGCACAAAACGTACGGTCGAAACTAAGCCAAAAGGCATCCACAATCCCGTACTAAGATCAAGAAACCAAGTAGCTTCTCTATACGGTCGAAACTAAGCCAAAAGTCATCCATATTCCCGTACAGATTGGTCACTTGTTTCAAGGTCATTCATTGCCTCATCAATCTCATAGATTACAACAATCCTAAACTCTTTAGAATTCTGATTTCAGCAATTTTCTGGATTGAATCATATTTCAGGAAACACGGTTTTGAAAACCAGCCATCTGAAACCAGATTCGATTTCTGATTCGAATTCTGTAAACGATTTACATAACAATCAGAAAACCAGTAAACAAAACTTCCAGGAAAAATAAGGGGCGCCGTACGGCCGCCTACCAGTCGTACGCCAGGCATGGCGCCGTACGGCTCCTCCTTCCAGATTTCCAAATTTACAGAATTTCTTAAATCCGATCAATCCCAATATCGTGTTCATGCATTAATCAGATTAAACCAACACGAATTTATAGATTACGAATTTAATTAGATCTAATCAATATCATGAATAAACAATTTATTACATACACAAATTAGATCCAAATTATCAATACACATAATCCAATTATTTATTGATAATCCCAATATGCAATTATTCATATAGATCACATCAACATAATAATTACATAATCCCCATACAATCATGCTCATAAATTTTATATCTCATATATAAAACTCAAATCACACATTCATCTTATTATCATGCAAATCATATAATCGAATTAAACAATTTTAAACATGATATATGAAAATAATCAACGATGAACGGGGCTTTGATACCACTGTTGGGTTTTAATGCATCATGCGCAGCGGAATAAAACACAAGATCAAACACCCATGAGCCCGGATCCGTGCATGTTGATTAAATTAAATACAAGATGAAAGAAAACATACCCTTGAAGATCGAATCCGTGAACACGGACTATGAGGTGCTAATGCAAACACCCTCTATCGGTATCCACACTTCGAACGGATATCAAGAACACCTTCTTGATCTGGATTGCTAGACCCAAGTCTAGGTGAAGAAACGATTTCTTCATTGGAATTATTTTGCTCCATTGATCATTGTATTTTGATGATTCTGAATCTCAAAATAAATAATCATACCTCTCTATATTTTATTGTTTCTAAAACAATTGTTATTGATTTCCAAAAACAACATTAGAGACTATCAAACCCGGCACCATATATTTATATGAGGGTATGACCTAATTCCGTTAGGACTTGGGATTCCTTCTTAATCAAGAAAATTGCAGAAACTGGACTGGTATGGGGGGAAGAGCCGTACGGTGACCTCAGTACCGTATGGTGTCCAGTGCAATTTTTCCCAGATTTCAGCCTTTTACAATCCGTTCTATTTTGTGTGACCCAATAGGATTATACTATGTTGGCAACGAGTCTGAACCATTCAAAACCCGTAAGTCATAAGCGGACTCTAGTAAGCCATTATGACTACCCAATTAGTATAACTTTGAAAGTCCAAAGTTACCTTATAGAACATATCACAATCCCTTTGTCACGCGATATCATATTGGACATAAGTCATGGTCCTAGTCAACTTATGTTGTCCAATGCTTTCTCGATCCCGAGTAGATTGATATGAGCAAATGACATTGAACATTTCAATTCATTTGGGTACGGCCGTACACTATCATCAATCTCACTCATCGAGAGGCCAAGCAGATATCTCTCTTGAGAGAGGGATAAATCCCATCTTGACTTATCATTCTTCCCTACAAGAATCCGATTATGGCAATCGTAGCCTTTATAACCACCCAGTTAAGGGTAGCGTTTGAGTACGTCAAACATAATGTTCATCATGTGGAAGACCATGATAATCTCAGGTCTAAGGATTCAAATGGTATGACTATTATGAGATCTAATTATGACATTTGACCATGACATAAATCTCATAACGGGTCTATCCAGTACCTTGTTGTCCAACAATTACCCACAGGTTTAATCCGCATCCTATGCACCATAATCATCATATGATTATCCATTAAACTCATGCTAGCTCTTCATAAGTGCTAGGGACAATGATTATTATAATAAACATGCAAAAGATATATTAATCGGGTTTGTTATCTCTGTAACAATGAAACTATGATATAACGCATAGGCCTTTCTCAAGGGCCTAGGGCATAATATCCAACAATCCTGTCACCCAATTAAACCTGCAGTTTTTCGGCCCAGACAGCTTTGGTACGGTCGTGCCTTAAAACTGGTACTGTCGTGCCAAACGGTACGCCAATTGCCTTCCCATAATCGATTATTGGCATGGTCGTGCACGGTCGTGCTTTATATCTGTCACGGTCGTGCCAGACCAAAAATCTGCCTTTTTTTGCCTTCTAACAATTTGTTCTATTGTGTGTGACCCCATAGGATAATATCAAGTTGGCAATGAGTCCAAACACATTTTGTTCTCATAAATCATGAGCGGACCCTAGCAGGCAATCATGATTACCCAATTGATACAACTTTATCCAAATTCGCTTATCCTTTATCGAACATGTTGTTCAAATATATGTTTAGGACATAGAATTGCTTAATCCCAATCATAGTTATCACTTAGGATCCCCCAATTTTTAATAGAACCTTTGTAAGGTACCCTTAGGATTCTTGGTGACCAGCACAGGTCTATTCCAACTCTTCAATCTTGGCAAACCAGCAGAAGGAAGCACAATCAGCAGACCAGAATTAAACATGCCGATCAACTTTCTACACAAGTTGCCGATGACTCAGACAATCAGCAAGGACAATTTGAACCTTACTGACAGTCAGGTTTTGTTGTTCTATCTCAATGTCAACTTACTGATTGTCTCTGTCTTTTCCGTACTGTCTTATCAGAAAGTTGTTTAACTGCTCTGTCATGATTACTGCGCCGTCTGACACATAGCTAGTTTTAGCTATACTTTGTCCCTACTTGCTTTTTGCAGGTAACCGGTTGAGACAAAGGGGTCTTTACCCATCAGACTTTTGCAAGCATGCGTGTACTCCATATCTTCGTCATTAATGCTAAAGATACCGCATTTAATGCTCCTCAACTACCCAGTTGGATATTCAAATTGCAAGCCTTTTTCTACAAGACTCAAGACATTCACTCCTCTTATAAATAGTGGACTTAGAGCATTGAAGAAGGTTGGTGAAAATAGAACATTGAAGAGAGTTGAATGTTTTTGAGTATTCATTAAAGACTCAAACATTCTGTGTCCAGATAATCATTAGATCATTTAATAGGACATACACTTGTGCACCAACTCAAACAACATTGTTAGTATTCCCGAACTAGATCATTTAAGGAATACGTTGTTTGAGTTATTCATACATCCACCTGAGTGAGATAAGTTCTCTTGAACTTGCCGCTCAAAAACACTTGGTCAGATTTGTATTACGATCCATTAGTGATCTCTAGAATTTAGTCTTTGTTTCCGGCAAAGCCGTGCTTGTAAAAGACTAGAGATATCTAATAGTACTCTTAACCCAAATCCAAGTTCTGACCAAACTTGGTAGAGGACGTAGCAGTATTTACACTGTGAACCTCTCCAAATCCTTGTGTCTATGTTGCTTACTTTATCTTTGCCGGTTGGAACTCTATCACCGGCAGATTGCATATGTCTGTACTGATTCATCGTAATTTCCATAGACCAATCTCTTGAAACTGCATTGAATTTTTAGCATTCACTTTGTGTTAAAACCAAGCTCTCAAAACCTTTTTCATACTAATTTTGGTGTGAGTTAAAACCAAGTCATATCTTCTCCGCTGCGCTTACTGATAATAGTTTGCAAACTGATAAGTGACTTTGCATTTAGAAAAGTGTTTCATTGTAAAAGTTTTAAAAAGGCTATTCACCCCCCCTCTAGCCTATTTTCCTACCAATTGGGCCTAACAATTGGTATCAGAGCTTGGAATTTTGAAAGAAATTTCCAAGCTTTGCAGCTTGTTTGCCGATACCATGGCAGGAAAAATCATGCAGTCATTTAACATCACTACCATACAGTTGTTGAATGTCAACGAGTTTGGTGTCTGGAAATCTCGTATGATAAAGTATATGAACTCAATCGATGATCGGTTGATGAAGGTCATAGAAGGTGGTCCAATAATTCATCTAAAAGTCTCAACCACCTATAGACATATTCCCTCCACTCCACTGACACAACATGCTGATCGTGACACTGAACAAGAAACCCATGTTCAGATTGAAGAAACTTTGGTCGAGAAACCAAAAGAGGAATAGACTGAGGACGACAAACTTTCAGCTGCCCTAGATGGAAAAGCATCCCACATTATTTCTTGTGGTTTGGACGACAAGCAATATAAACTCATTGACTTGTGCTCCACGGTTCAAGAATGCTGGAACAAGCTCTTTGCATACTTTGAAGGTGATGAGCAGGTAAAGGACAACAGACTCTACAATTGTATTGCTGAGTTTGAATCCTTCAAGAAACAAGATGGTGAATCACTAAGGAGTGCCTACGACAGATTCTGCGAGGTAAGTAATTTATGTGCTTCATTAGGAAAGGTTTATACTATGAAAGACCTGAATATTCGTTTTCTAAGTTCTTTGGGAAATGAGTATCATACCAAGGTCACCGCTGTTAGAGAAGTGAGAGACTTGAACACGACTTCTATTCAGAATCTTGTGTCTAGTCTATTTCTGTATGAGAGAGAACTGCAAAAACTTAACGTTCTCGATAAAAAATTCAAAAACTTGTCTCTATCAGCTCAGTCAAAGATATCCTTCCCTTCAAACAAATTCCCTCCTACAGATCCCCATCCAATACCCTGCAGTTCCAAAACCCCTGAAACTACCTCAGAACAGCCTATGGAAGAAGACGAATTTGCCGCCTTCGCTAGGAACTACAAAAGGTTTAAAGACTTCAAAAGGATGCAGAAAGGAAACTACCAGCAACCAAAATCATCCACACAAACATTTCAAAAACCAGCAAGTTACAACAAACCCTCAACAAATGCTACCAACGGAAAGAACAACAAAGGTGATCTTGTTTCCTTCAACTGCAGAAAACCTGGTCACTTTGCTTCTAAATGTCCTCAACCAAAATATGAGTATGTGAGGAAGTCATTCAACGAGAGACATCCCAAGTCTCGAAGCTTTGTTGCAGATGAAAGCATAGAAAAGGCCTTGCCGGTTTGGTGTGAAACTGACTCAGACGAAGATGCCGATGAAGATGAAGATGCCGATGTAAGTTTTGTCGCCCTAGACATGGAAGATGCCGATACATCCACATTACTGACTCCAGTCTACCGAGATCCATCTCCTCCAAGATCTCCAGTCAGAGAAGAAGCTACTGGAAGACCTCAACCACACTTCAAAGAGATTAGTGTCAAAGCAGAGAACCCAAATGGATACAGAGTTCACCAAGTGGGAACCTCTCTCTATGGTCAGTGTAACTCTATTCAATTCACTACCATCAAACCTAAACCCTTACCAATGACCAGAAAATTCTCATTCACTGAGCATCCTAGCATTGCCAAAAGCTTATCTAAACCCATCTCTTCTCTACCTGACTTCTCTCCCAAACCTATTCCCTCTGCCACCAAAATTTTAGCTGATCCATTTCCTGAAATATCCAAAGCTGAAATGGTAGAGACAATGGATGAACTTTTTATTGATCATGAGAAGCTGAGTAGCGTTCATAAAGTGATGACTGTTGATTTCAATAGAATTTCTGCAGAGAATGACTTGCTTATGTCTGAACTTAAAGTTCTCAAAGGACATGAGCTTGAGTCTGTTCTTCTAAAGAAAGAAAACCTAGATCTCAAAAGTTAAGTGGTAGTATTGATAGTGTCGCGACCCCGGACCCCGCGGGCCCCGAGACCGCGATCTGGACGTCGACTCTAAAACCAAAACTCAGAAATACTGAAGTTAAAAATTTCATTTAACCCAAAAGGGAGATGATCCAAAGTTACAAAACCAAGTTTTACAAATCATTTGAACAACAAAGAAAAATTAGTATAAACTCCACAAGTTTATACACTAAAGTTACAAAATGCTCAAATCCTAATGACGTCAATGTTTGGTACAAATACCCCAAAATGGTTACACATTTTCATAATGGAAACCAACCTATATCAACTTTCCCAAAAGAACGGATCCACACTCGACGTCCTCGCTCTCGTGATCAGCGAGACTAATCCTTAGCACCTGGGGGGGGTTAAGGAAAACAAAGATAAAAGGAAAGGGGTGAGATAAATCTCAATAAGTTACTAATGCAACTACATGACATGCTATGATGCAATAAGCAATAATAATAATAATATCATATAGCACTTAGCATTTATCACATAACAGATAGCAGCGGAAATAAACACATAACAAAGGATATAGCCAAGGTTTTCAAAACCGGAACATCCAAATAAAGGACCGCTGTGCAGCTTCAATAATCAACCAATCAACATCTTCATAATAGCACGAAAGCCGAAGAGAAACCCCGGTACCGGAACCAATAACCAAAGAAGTGTCACAAAGGACGGGAGACATGCCACAAAGTCATGCTCCAAGTAATAGCTAAAATGCACACAAAGGAGCTAGCTCTTCTCACATCCAAGGCCAATCTGGAGGAGGGTAATAAGGGGGCAAAACAATGGTCAACATCACAATGGACTTGGCCGTGCCATCATAATGTTTCGCATCGCCCAAACACACACAAAATACCAGCTGGACTTTCACGTAAAGGCTAAGTAATAAATACTAGCTTAATTAAACAACTTAAGGTTCCAAAGTAGGGAACCAATCAAATTAAGTTACCACAAAGGTCAACCAATGCAAACAGCACATCAAAGATGAACTATATTACCAAAACGGTACTTAAATACATTTAACATCATATTTATTCACAAAAGAATCAAATCTACACAATAACATGTTCCACGGTGTTATCTTAAGTTAATTAGAAGGATTAAACCTAAACTAGTTAAGCCTTAAGTCTTAAACAAGAAAAAGGGTCAATTTCCTGGAACAGGGGTCGGGCGGGCGCCTGGAAGGGGGCAGGCGGGCGCCTGTTTGTCCAGTAAGTTTGGTCATCCGAAAATACCATGTAGGCGGGCGCCTGGCAAGGGTCAGGCGGGCGCCTGGTCTACGGGTGGGTGGGATTTCTGCAGCTGGGTTCTTCCAAATGCCATACCAATTCATACCCAAACCATAAACACTCAAAAATCAACACTCCCCACTAGATTTCCAAGGTACCCAAACCTCATTCAACCCAAAAGGGGACCTTAACAACACCATTTATCAACCCAAACCAAGAATCAAAACCCAACATTCAACAACCCACCATTTTTACCCAAAACTCAAATAAATTCGAAATAAATTCTAAACGAATTCAAAACTCAATCAAACTTCAATTATAACTCATCAAACATCATATAAACGTGTTATGAACATATTAGCATCAAAATGGGGGAAAAGTAACTTACTTGCAAATTCTCAAAGTTGATGGATTTCAATTCTTTTTGGCTTCCTACGATCCTATCGACGATCTAAACAATGTTCAAGTTTTAAGAAATGAGAGAAGATGATAGGAAGATGGAGTAAATGAAGAGAGAAGAAAAGAGAAGAAAACTCACCTTTTGCCAATGAGAGAGGGAGAGAGAGAGCTGGGAAAAAAATGGGGTGGAGTATGGTGAGGGAGAAGGAGGAGTAGGGAGGTGAGGGGAGTAGGGGGAAATCATTTTGAAAAGTTACAACTAGACCCCCTCCCCATCTACTAACACAATACTCCCCACTAACAACTAAGACCCAACATTTCCGCACTAGCTCAAATAACTCGAATAAAATGCTAGGCATAAATATTATAACACATAAGTTGCACACATAATTATTTAAGTAAATAATAATCTAATTAAATAAAATATCAAATAAATAAATAAATAATTATTAAATGCTAATAAAATAGAGTCTAGATTTCGGGTCGTGACATTCACTCCCCCTTAAAGAAAATTCGACCCGAATTTTAACGAGACTCACCTTAAACAAAAAGCCACGGAAACTTCCTCTCGATCTCATCACGAAGCTCCCAAGTTGACTCCTCGATGTTATGATTCCTCCAAAGAACTCGAACCAACGCAATGCTTTTGCTCCTCAACTCTTGGACTTTAGAATCTAGAATCCGAACCGGTCGTTCCTCATAAGACATATCGGGCTCAATATCCTCCGGTATCCTTGGTAACACGTGAGACGGATCATGAACATACTTCCGAAGCATAGAAACGTGAAAGACGTCGTGCAACCGGTCCAAGGATGGCGGCAACGCAAGACGATACGCTAGAAATCCAACCTTTCCCAAAACCTCAAACGGAGCAATAAACCTCGGAGCCAATTTACCTTTCTTCCCAAACCTACGAATACCTACCTTTGGAGACACTTTCAAGAATACCAAATCACCAACCTGAAAAGTAAGATCTCGTCTTCGGTTATCTGCGTAGCTCTTGTGTCGACTCTGGGCTGTCTTCAATCTATCCCGGATAACTTTAACCTTCTCAACCGAATCCCGAAGCAAATCAATACCCAAAACTTTCGCTTCACCGACCTCATCCCAACAAATAGGCGATCTACACTTTCTTCCATACAAGGCCTCAAACGGTGCCATCTCGATGCTAGCCTGATAACTGTTGTTGTAAGAGAATTCCACTAACGGTAGGTGCGAATCCCAAGAATCAGAAAAGTCTATCGAACACGCTCGCAACATATCCTCCAAAATCTGAATAGTCCTCTCGGATTGACCGTCGGTCTGAGGATGAAAAGCTGTACTGAATCGCAAATCTGTACCCAAAGCTTCCTGAAATGCTTTCCAGAATCTAGAAGTAAACCTCGGGTCTCTATCTGACACAATGCTAACCGGAACCCCATGCAATCTAACGATCTCATCGATATAAAGGGTCGCAAGCTTTTCCATCGAATACCTGATGTCAATAGGTAAGAAATGGGCACTCTTGGTCAATCTATCCACTATTACCCAAACACTGTCATACTTCCTACGGGTACGAGGCAGTCCCGTAACGAAATCCATAGTCACATGCTCCCATTTCCATTCCGGAATTTCTAACGGCTGAAGCAATCCCGCGGGTCTCTGATGCTCGGCTTTGACCTGTTGACAAGTTAAACACCTCGAAACATACTCGGCTATTTCCCTCTTCATATTAATCCACCAAAATTGTTGCTTCAAATCCTGATACATCTTCGTACTACCCGGATGAATAGTATACCTCGATTTGTGACCCTCATCAAGAACTCTCTGTCTAATTCCATCAACATCCGGAACACACAAACGACCACGGAAAGTCAACACTCCCTCCGGACTAACAGAAAAATCCTCGAAATTCTTTTCCTTCAATTTACCCATTACCTTCACTAACTCGGGATCTTCTTTCTGAGCTTCCTTTATCCTCTGAACTAGGGTCGGAGACACCCTAATATTCGCAAAAATCGCCCCATGTCTCGATTCACGAGGAGACCAATCTCGAACATCCTCAAGCATTTTCCACTCTCGAACCATCATCGAAGCCACATAAGACTTTCTACTAATCGCATCGGCTACCACATTCGCCTTCCCCGGATGATAAGAAATCGTGCAATCATAGTCCTTCAACAATTCCATCCATCGGCGCTGTCGGTTATTCAATTCTTTCTGGGAGAAAAGATACTTCAAACTCTTGTGATCCGTAAAAATCTCGAACTTCGCTCCATAAAGATAGTGCTTCCACTTGTGCAACGCAAAGACAATAGCCGCTAACTCCATATCATGAGTCGGGTAATTCTGTTCGCTAGAGGTCAACTTCCTTGAAGCATACGCAATTACTTTCCCATTCTGCATCAACACACAACCCAAACCCTCTTTCGAAGCATCACTATAAATCACTAGCCCATCGCTCCCATTAGGCAAAGTCAAGATCGGTGCGGTAGTCAACCTCTTCTTCAATTCCTCGAAACTCTTGTCGCATTTCTCTGTCCACACAAACGGAACATTCTTCCGGGTCAACTGAGTCATCGGAGTAGCAATCCTCGAAAACCCTTCAATAAACCTTTGGTAATACCCGGCTAAACCCAGAAAACTACGAATCTCGGTCACTGACTCGGGTCTCTTCCAATCCACTATTGCCTCTATCTTTGAAGGATCCACAGAAATCCCATCTTTCGAAATAACATGACCCAGAAATGACACCTTCTCGAGCCAAAATTCGCATTTGCTAAACTTCGCAAATAATTTCTCCCTCGCAAGAACGGATAAAACTGTTCTCAAATGTTGCTAGTGCTCCTCTCGAGATTTCGAATAAACGAGAATGTCGTCGATGAAAACCACCACGAACGAGTCAAGATAAGAATGGAAAACTCGGTTCATCAAATCCATAAACACGGCCGGCGCGTTAGTCAACCCAAACGGCATAACCAAGAATTCATAATGACCATAACGAGTGCGAAAAGCAGTCTTCGGAACATCCTCCGATCGAACCTTCAACTGATGGTATCCACTCCTCAAATCAAGCTTAGAGAAAACCACGGACCCTTGAAGTTGGTCAAACAAATCATCGATATGCGGTAGAGGATACTTATTCTTCACCATAACCTGATTCAACTTCCGGTAATCGATACACAATCTTAACGAACCATCTTTCTTCCGCACAAATAAAACCGGTGCTCCCCACGGGGAAACACTAGGGCGGATAAACCCTCGATCAAGCAACTCTTGCAACTGAACCTTCAATTCCTTCAACTCAGCGGGAGCTAACCTATAAGGTGCTTTCGAAATCGGAGCCGTACCCGGCAAAAGATCTATACAAAACTCAATCTCACGATCGGGAGGCATCTCATACTCGGTAGAGAAAACATCGGGAAATTCCCGAACTACCCGAACATTATCCAAACTAAGGGATTCTTTCCTAGTATCAAGAACACTAGCCAAATACCCCTCGCAACCACTATGTAATAATTTTCTCGCTTTTATAAAAGAAATTAAGTGAACCTTTCTACTCAGAGGACTAGCCTCAAACACAAACTTAGGCACATCGGGAATAGAAAAAGTAACAGTTTTCTTACGGCAATCAACGGACGCATGAAACTTGCTCAACCAATCCATACCCAAAATGACATCAAAGTCTTGGATAGGAAGAACTACCAAATCCGCACAAAGGACTCGACCACAAATAACCACATCACAATCACGCAAGACTCGATCAGAAATCAAGCATTCTCCTACAGGGGTCGACACCTCTAGCACGTACGGTAAAGACTCGAATGCAACATTTAACATGGAAGCAAATTTCACAGAGATGTATGAATGAGATGATCCTGGATCTACTAACGCTCGTGCGCTCACATTAGACACAGAAACAATACCTCCAATAACGGATGGATCATCGGTAGCTTGTTGTTGATTCATGGCATAAACCTTCCCTTGAACTTTTGGCTTCCCGGCGGCATCCCTTTTTTGACCTTGATTAAAACCAACTCCTGACCCGGACGCTTGTGCTCTACCTCTCGGGCAATCTTTTACAAAGTGACCCATTTGTCCACATTTGGTGCACCTTCCTTGCTTCTTCCAACAACGGTCTTCAGAATGACCCTCCTTTTGACAATACGAACATAGCCTCCTGATTTGGCTCCCTTGGTTCCCGGAAGTGGTGCCCGGGTTCCTTGGGATCGGTTGACCTCGGGACTGAGATTGTCCCCCAAAGTTACCTCGATTATCAATCCTCGGTTGTGACTTGTTCTGCGCTCCTTGCTTACTCGGGTTGGCCATCTCGGTCTTCCGCTTATGCTCCCCAATATCTTGCTCTATCAAATAGGCTCGGTCCACCGCATCTTGGAATGTCACAATCCGTTGAGCAATAAGTTGCGTACGGATGGAGGTCTTCAATCCCCGGATAAATCTCATAGCCTTTTGTTCCTCGGTCCTCACCAAATAGTCACAATACCGGGCTAATTCTATGAACTTAGCCGAGTATTGTGCTATAGACAATACACCTTGCTCCAAATTGAGTAGCTCGATCTCCTTTCGGTTTTGATCAACAACCGGGATGAAATGCTCCTTGAATTTGCGCACGAACAGCTCCCACGCATACACCGTGCGAGTATCATCCCAAGTGGCTTTAATACCTTTCCACCAATGCTCCGCGGCACCCACAAGCTTATAAGCCGCGAACCGGACCTTATCCTCATCCGAGCAACCAAATACATCATAAATCTTTTCCATAGACTCGATCCACAACTCAGCTTTCCTCACATCGGGCTCCCCATTGAATTCGACCGGTTTCAACTTCAGAAATTGCTCCAAACCATAACGGGGTGGTGCTTGCTCTACCCTCGGACCTTGATCGTGTATGGCCTTCATGGCCGCCTCAAACATGCCTTGAAACATGGCACGTGCCTCTTCCCTTGTATCATTCTGATTTTGTGCCCCGCTAGTACCTCCTCTGTTTCTTCTTCCAGACATTGAGAACAATTACCTGCATAAAATATCAACCGTTAATCACTCCGCACTCTACTACCCACCTAGGTCATACTAATCCACCTAGACTTATACTTAGAGCTAATGCCAAAGCTCTGATACCAACTGTCGCGACCCCGGACCCCGCGGGCCCCGAGACCGCGATCTGGACGTCGACTCTAAAACCAAAACTCAGAAATACTGAAGTTAAAAATTTCATTTAACCCAAAAGGGAGATGATCCAAAGTTACAAAACCAAGTTTTACAAATCATTTGAACAACAAATAAAAATTAGTATAAACTCCACAAGTTTATACACTAAAGTTACAAAATGCTCAAATCCTAATGACGTCAATGTTTGGTACAAATACCCCAAAATGGTTACACATTTTCATAATGGAAACCAACCTATATCAACTTTCCCAAAAGAACGGATCCACACTCGACGTCCTCGCTCTCGTGATCAGCGAGACTAATCCTTAGCACCTGGGGGGGGTTAAGGAAAAACAAAGATAAAAGGAAAGGGGTGAGATAAATCTCAATAAGTTACTAATGCAACTACATGACATGCTATGATGCAATACGCAATAACAATAATAATATCATATAGCACTTAGCATTTATCACATAACAGATAGCAGCGGAAATAAACACATAACAAAGGATATAGCCAAGGTTTTCAAAACCGGAACATCCAAATAAAGGACCGCTGTGCAGCTTCAATAATCAACCAATCAACATCTTCATAATAGCACGAAAGCCGAAGAGAAACCCCGGTACCGGAACCAATAACCAAAGAAGTGTCACAAAGGACGGGAGACATGCCACAAAGTCATGCTCCAAGTAATAGCTAAAATGCACACAAAGGAGCTAGCTCTTCTCACATCCAAGGCCAATCTGGAGGAGGGTAATAAGGGGGCAAAACAATGGTCAACATCACAATGGACTTGGCCGTGCCATCATAATGTTTCGCATCGCCCAAACACACACAAAATACCAGCTGGACTTTCACGTAAAGGCTAAGTAATAAATACTAGCTTAATTAAACAACTTAAGGTTCCAAAGTAGGGAACCAATCAAATTAAGTTACCACAAAGGTCAACCAATGCAAACAGCACATCAAAGATGAACTATATTACCAAAACGGTACTTAAATACATTTAACATCATATTTATTCACAAAAGAATCAAATCTACACAATAACATGTTCCACGGTGTTATCTTAAGTTAATTAGAAGGATTAAACCTAAACTAGTTAAGCCTTAAGTCTTAAACAAGAAAAAGGGTCAATTTCCTGGAACAGGGGTCGGGCGGGCGCCTGGAAGGGGGCAGGCGGGCGCCTGTTTGTCCAGTAAGTTTGGTCATCCGAAAATACCATGTAGGCGGGCGCCTGGCAAGGGTCAGGCGGGCGCCTGGTCTACGGGTGGGTGGGATTTCTGCAGCTGGGTTCTTCCAAATGCCATACCAATTCATACCCAAACCATAAACACTCAAAAATCAACACTCCCCACTAGATTTCCAAGGTACCCAAACCTCATTCAACCCAAAAGAGGACCTTAACAACACCATTTATCAACCCAAACCAAGAATCAAAACCCAACATTCAACAACCCACCATTTTTACCCAAAACTCAAATAAATTCGAAATAAATTCTAAACGAATTCAAAACTCAATCAAACTTCAATTATAACTCATCAAACATCATATAAACGTGTTATGAACATATTAGCATCAAAATGGGGGAAAAGTAACTTACTTGCAAATTCTCAAAGTTGATGGATTTCAATTCTTTTTGGCTTCCTACGATCCTATCGACGATCTAAACAATGTTCAAGTTTTAAGAAATGAGAGAAGATGATAGGAAGATGGAGTAAATGAAGAGAGAAGAAAAGAGAAGAAAACTCACCTTTTGCCAATGAGAGAGGGAGAGAGAGAGCTGGGAAAAAAATGGGGTGGAGTATGGTGAGGGAGAAGGAGGAGTAGGGAGGTGAGGGGAGTAGGGGGAAATCATTTTGAAAAGTTACAACTAGACCCCCTCCCCATCTACTAACACAATACTCCCCACTAACAACTAAGACCCAACATTTCCGCACTAGCTCAAATAACTCGAATAAAATGCTAGGCATAAATATTATAACACATAAGTTGCACACATAATTATTTAAGTAAATAATAATCTAATTAAATAAAATAGCAAATAAATAAATAAATAATTATTAAATGCTAATAAAATAGAGTCTAGATTTCGGGTCGTGACAGATAGCTCAGATTGAAGAACTTGTGAAAAGAAACAATAATCTCTCAAGGATTGTTGATTCTTACACAAAATCTAGAGTTGCTGTTGAAACAATCCTACAGACCCAAATGTCATATAAGGACCAATCTGGGTTAGGATTTGATTCCAGCAGCAGTAACTCTACTAAAACTTGTGCGACCGAGAAAAAGGATGAGAAAGTTGAATGTAGTCCTGTTAACTCAGTGCATAAGGATGCTAAGCCGATATACAGTACTGTGGCAATGAAGTGTCCTAAGAACCAGAACAAAAGGAATGGTAAGCACAAACAAAGATATGTTAAGGTTGATGATACTGAGTCTGCCGATAATGGTATTCTTGGTGAATACATCAGCAGAGCAAGTGCTGCCGGTCTAACCACCTCTGATGCTGATGGACAAGTACCTAAAAAGGTAACTGCCAAAGGTAAACAAAATGGGAATAAAGGCAACACTAGCACCTTTAAACCTACTAAGTTTGTGCCTGCTCAATACACTAGTTCTGCCGATGCACTGACTAAACAGAATGATGTTCTACGGAATCTACAGCCTATCAGTCAAGTGAGATGTTCTAATTGTTCTGATTATGGTCACAAGGCTCATGAATGCCTCTTGAAGCACCTATCTGGACCCACTGAGGTTGCATCCTCTAGTGGTGGCCAGATGTGGTTGCCAAAGAGGAACTAACCCTCGGACCCAAGAATAAGGGGGACCATAAGCATACCGTTTTATTTCAGGAATGATTCATGGCCTCAACTGGTGCAAGCAAGGATTTGTGGATTCTAGATAGTGGCTGTTCAAGACACATGACAG
This sequence comes from Campanula takesimana, assembly GCA_026119855.1. Classification (NCBI taxonomy): domain Eukaryota; kingdom Viridiplantae; phylum Streptophyta; class Magnoliopsida; order Asterales; family Campanulaceae; genus Campanula; species Campanula takesimana. Next base: position 921,950 of record JAOWBW010000232.1, read on the forward strand.
GATTTGCAAATCTACTTGCCGATATCTCAGAAGCATCAGGTCCGCCAGTGGTTTTCGGTGATAATGCCAAAGGAAAAATCATCGGTATTGGTACCATCAAGAGAGGTGCAGTTACTGTACAGAAGGTCTCTCTAGTAGATGGCTTGAAACACAACCTTCTATCTATTTCACAATTCTGTGATAAAGGGATGCAATGTGTATTTACTACTTCCAGTTGCTATGTGAAAGACATTGCTTCCAATGAAACTCTTCTCACTGCCAAATGAAAAGGTAACATTTATGCAGTAGACTTAAGTGCTATTACTGGTGTTGCTAATGTTTGTTTTGTAGCTAAGAACATCAGTGAGAACTCATGGCTATGGCACAAGAGACTCAGTCACTTGAAATTCAAATATCTATCCAAGCTTGCCGGTTCAAATCTGGTTACCGGTTTACCTCAAGTGTCTGCTGATCAAGGAAAGAAATGCAAGGCCTGCCAGCTTGGAAAACAACATAAATCATCCTTCCAAAGCAAGTCCTGCATGTCTACATCTAAGTGCCTCCAAATGCTACATATGGATCTATTTGGCCCCACAACTACAGCAAGTATTGGGGGAAGTAGATATACCTTGGTTGTAGTAGATGATTTCTCCAGATATACTTGGGTGGAAACTTTCAGTCATAAAGATGACACATATGCCGTTGCTACCAAGTTATTCAGACTACTACAAACACAGAAAGAAAGCGATATCATCAGCATGAGATCAGACAACGGCACTGAATTCAAGAACAATGGTATTGCTCAGTACTGTGATGATCATGGCATAGACTACAACTTTTCAGCTGCCGGTACACCACAACAAAATGGTGTCGTTGAGAGAAAGAACAGAACTCTCATTGAAGCTGGTAAGACCATGATTGCTGAAGCCAGGCTGCCGAAATATTTTTGGGCTGAAGCCATCAATACCGCCTGCTTCACTCAGAACAGATCTCTTATCAACAAATTCCATAACAAGACTCCTTATGAACTCTGGAGAGGCATAACTCCCAACATTGGATTCTTCAAAATATTTGGCTGCAAATGTTACGTGCTTTACAACGGTAAAGAGCACCGAGGTAAATTTGATGAGAAAGCTGATGAAGGAATCTTTGTTGGATATGCTAAACACAGTATGGCCTTTCGAGTTTTTAAAAAGAAACTTTTGAAAATTGTTGAATCTGTTCATGTAACCTTTGATGAATTTGAATTGTTAGAGTCTGACAAGGCTCCAAATAGTACTAATGCTTCTAGTGCTCATGAGACAGGTGAATCCAGTAATTCTAACCCTGCAGGTCAAGTACTAGCTGCTGATCCAGTCATTTCAGTAGAAGAACCAGCAGATACTCATTATTTCCCATCATCGGCAGAACATGATCTTACCAATAACTTTTATAATCCATTTGCCGATGCAAATTCTGCTGATCATCCTGAAGACAGATCAAGCCCTCAACCAATTTCCGTTATAAGATCCAATCCTCTAAGTCCTCACCCACCTTTCACTCAAAACTTTAACTCTTCTTATCAACCATCTGCTGATCTTGATCCTCCTCTAGAATCACTTCAACAAGAGTCAGTCAGACAAGATGTACCGAGAGAAGTTAGACCAGTTCGTGATCATCCTTTAGAAAATGTGATTGGTGATGTCTTTGGTCCAAGATTGACAAGAAACCTTATTAGAGCATTTGCTGAAAGTCTCTTCTCATCTGCTATGGTTTCCAACATAGAACCAAAGAAGATTGAAGAAGCTCTTGCCGATCCTGGTTGGGTTGAAGCCATGCAAGAGGAACTGAATCAGTTTGAAAGATGCAATGTGTGGGAACTAGTGCCAAGACCATCATCTCAACAAGTGATTGGTACAAAATGGGTCTACAGGAACAAATTGGATGAAGCTGGGAATATTATTAGAAACAAAGCAAGGTTAGTTGCTAAAGGCTACCGACAAGAAGAAGGAATTGACTATGATGAGACATTTGCTCCGGTTGCAAGATTGGAAGCTATAAGACTTTTCTTAGCCTATGCTGCATTCAAAGAATTCAAGTTATATCAAATGGACGTGAAAAGTGCATTCTTAAATGGAGAACTCCAAGAACTTGTTTATGTGGAACAACCATATGGTTTCGAGGACTCTAAGAAGCCTAATCATGTCTACCGATTGAAGAAAGCTCTCTACGGCCTAAAGCAAGCTCTAAGGGCATGGTATGAAACCTTTTCTAAGTTCTTACTTAGAGATGGCTTAGGTTTCACTCGAGGTAAAATCGATACTACTTTATTTGTTGCCAAGCATAAGGGTCATTCATTGTTTGTTCAAATATATGTCGATGATATTATTTTTGGTTCTACTAATGAATCACTTTACAAGAGATTTGAGAAGCTAATGCAGAGCAAGTTCGAGATGAGCATGATGGGTGAACTAACATATTTCCTTGGACTTCAAGTCAAGCAATCCAATGAGGGAATATTCATCAGTCAAGCCAAGTACGCAAAAGAATTAATCAAGAAGTTTGGCTTTGAAAATGGTCACTCTCAAGCACACCAATGGGCACTAACATTCATTTAGATAAGGATGAGTCCGGTAAGAGGGTAGATATGACACTCTACTGAGGTATGATCGGCTCACTCCTCTATCTTACTGCCAGTAGACCAGACATTATGTTTGCTGTTTGTGTTTGTGCCAGGTTTCAAGCTGACCCTAGGGAATCTCATCTGCAAGCTGTTAAACATATCATTAAATATCTACGTGGCACTGTTAACCTTAGATTATGGTATGCTAGAGATTCATCTTTTAATCTAATAGGTTATTCAGATACAAACTTTGCAGCTTGTAGGGTGACCAGAAAAAAGTACTAGTGGAACTTGCCAATTTCTTGGTGATCGGTTGGTGTCTTGGTCATGTAAAAAGCAAGCATCAATTTCCACTTCTACTACTGAAGATGAGTACATAGCTGCCGGCAGTTGCTGTTCACAGATCCTTTGGATAAAGCAGCAGCTTGTTGACTATGAAGTTCCATCTCAAGTTTGTCCCATCTATTGTGATAATCAATCTGCCATCTCAGTTTCCAACAACCCAGTCATGCATTCCAAAACCAAGCACATAGACATCAAGTATCACTTTCTGAAGGAACATGTTGAAAAGGGAAACGTGGTGCTGCTCAAAGTTCATACCGATTACCAAAGAGCAGACATACTGACAAAACCCTTAGATCAGAAAAGATTTGAATTTCTCAGAGGTGAACTAGGTATGATTGATTATTTTGGTTAAAATTGTGCTGACTTTGCTACTTGTGTTAGTCTGCCGATCAAATCAGCAGATCGAAAATTATCTTGCCGACAAACATCTTGCCAATAAAAATCTCGCTGATCAACAACTTGCTGAATCATGTCTTGCCGACTCGTCAAAATTCAAAATTCAAAATTCATCGGTAGATCTCATCCAAATGGATAAGGTTTCTCTGACACATGACGTAAGCTTAGTCAAATCAAAGGTACAATAGGTCACACCTCCTCTCTGACAAGTGTGTGCACCGCCTTACCCAAATCGTGTCAAAGATTTATCCCAACTCTTTGTGATAAATCAGAAAGGTAACCTTAACTTTATTATTGCCACTTCTACCCTTTATCTCTCCTAAGTTTAACTATCTAAATTAAACCGTCCGGTTCGTGCATTTAATGCATTGTGTGCGCACGTTCTCCTAGTTATTCGCTACAGTTAAACTCATCATTATTTCTCTTTCTCCCATGCAAACTCTTCCTATTCTCCATCTCTCTTCCATAACATATATAAGCTACACTTAAACTCCTCTTGTTCTTTTCGCTCTTCATTCTCTCTTAATATCACTATTGCTTGTGTTCTTCATCTACTTTCACATTCTCTTACGATTCTTCAAACCAGAGTTAACTCCATTTTCTGGTAACTACTTGATGATTTTACACTTGCATTTCAAATCTATTTTGAACTAATTTATTCTAACTTGTGAGATCTTTTGAGTGATTTTGCAGAAAATGTCGAGCAATGAAAAGGATATCTATGGAGGCTATGTTGACTCCACCTTCTTCGACGACGCTCTTGACGGTGATTTCTTGAAGAATCTTCTGATTGGCTCTCTTCTGGACTCCTTCATCACTCCAACTGGTGTTGAGTTTATCTTTTTGGGTCAAGTTCAAGAGTTCTTCTCAAATGCCTCCGTCTTTTATTCATGAAGCATTTCCTCTGCTTGGGAATGAGGGTGTTGACTCTATTACTGATGACCAGACATTGGACAAGGCATGGACCCTTATGAGGGGAGCCGGTCCTAGACTCAATGGAGATAATCATCTCAAAGCTCACTACAGAAGAAGATTCTTTGCCCTTGCAGAGATTGTTGATAGATGCTTGGTATGCAGATCTGGCTCTCACAGCCATGTTACTGATGTACAGTTTGAAGCAATGGCAGCCATCGTGTTGCAAGAAGAATTCAACTGGTATGCCTACCTGTTTAGGGTCATTGCCATTGCTTCCGTTAAGTATAAGGAGGATACAAGGAAGAACAAAGCTCACCTCGGTAAAGGATTCCATTATATGCTGATTAGCACTATCTTGAGGCGCATCTCAGCAATAGTTAGGGATTCCCCTGCACCCCCTAGTCTTGATTTTGACAAGCTCAAATCCTTTAAGCTTACTGATTGGAATAGGATTTTTAAAAAGGCTCCTACCAGCACAATAGTTGTTCCTGCTGCTGGTACTCCTAAAAAGAAGAAGGTAAAGAAAGTTGTCAAGGTTGCTGATGTCGCCCCTGCCGACGTTTCTACTCCTGCTCCATCTACAGACAGGATTCTTGCCGATTCTACTCCAGCAGCTCCTAAGAAAATAAGGCTAGTCAAGGCTTCCGATAAAGCTCAAGTCAAAAAGTCAAAAGTTGTATCTACTGATAATCTTCCTGCTGCTCCAAATCCAAAGTCTTCAGTTGCTCAAGTTCCTTCCTCTTAAATTCCTTCTACTGATCTAAGAGCTAAGCAGATCAGGTTTGCACCATCTCTTCTTGCCGGTGCAACACTTACTGCTCCCTCTGTGGTTATCAAGTCTGAAACCGATGCTTCCGATGAAATAGCTGAGAGAAGGAGACTGATTGGATCTGACTTAAGGGTAAGAGTCCCTCTTCAAAAGGGAATTGTAGATCTTCCTTATTTACCTGAGCTCCATGCTGCTGCTGATGTAGCCTCTGGACCTTCTGTCAGAAAGTGCAAGCCAATCAGAAACCCAACATTTCACATCTTCTTCAGAAACCATTGGTCATTCACCAATAAGGTCTTATCAAAGAATTGGGTGTTCCCCATCGATCATCTTCATCCGTTTGTTCGCCGGTTGCTCCAATTTCATGAGGAAAGGAAAGAGTCAGTTTCCCCTGTCAATCGTGCTGATTATGTTGATTTCACAAGTCTGAACAGGGTCACCGACATGTTTAAAGAGAAATTTGTGCCTCTTCAGAAATTCCAAAGGTTGTCTGAAAGTGAGTTAAGATTGAATTTTGGAAGGTATTTTGATTTGCTACCCCTTCCCTGGAATCAGGTCTATCTATTTCAAGATAGGATCAGACAGGATTTGATGGTGCAAGACGTATGGGTTGCTTATGCCTCAGTCTTCAACCAGCTGATGAACTTTGATGAATAAGATCCTTATCAGTTAGGAAGACCTGAAGATGAGGATGATTTACTGAACTTCAACGATAATGAAAGGCTGGATAAGAGTGCTCAAGCCACTCAATTCGTAAAGAATGTGCAGAGGATAACCCTGAATCTGCTGAACGATTCAGAGGCCTTTATCAAAGCTAGAGCTGCTTCTACACCAGCATCTACCTCTATTCCTGAACAAGTTCCTTCACCAGCAATCTCACCCATTCCAACTCCAGCCAGTTTTGTTGATACTGCTGATTTTGTTTGTACTCACAAAGCTGCTGGTGAAACAATCACCTCTTCTGATTCTGTCGGTGAGTATGATAAGCTGCCGATAAGTATTGTCTTTAAAAAGCCCTCTTCTGATCAAGATCATGCAGCTGCTGCCCCTACTTCTATATCATCTGCTGAAGCATTTGCTGACTCAATTCTAGCCAGTGATGGCTCTGAGCGTGGCTCTACTGATAAGTCTGTTGAACAGACTGTTGAGAAAACTTCAGACACTCAACCTGTTGATGAGACCAGCACTGCTGATGAATCCTTAGTTATTCAAGTTGAGGAAACTACAGACACTCAACCTCTGATTGTTAAAGAAGATCAACTTGCATCAATTGAGGAAACTATAGAAACTTAATCTGCTGATGAAGTTGGTGGCTTGCCGATATAAGGAGGAGATTATGCTGATGAAGAAGTTATTGCTGATATGTATGCTGATGAGCCAACTACCGACACTCATCCATCTGAGCCAACTGGTGACACTCAGATTATTAAGGTCCCTATCTCTTCTACTGATGTGATTCTGGTAGCTCCTACTGGTGTTAGAGAGATTGTTGAGTTGGGAGGAGGTGCCGATACAGAGATTTCCAATCAAGATCATAATGCTGACTTTGATGCTCTGATTGCTGCTGACTTACAATTTGAGGAATTTTAGGATGCTTTATTTGCTCCTATTTCCTTTCCTTTGCTACCTGTTCCCGAGGCCTTTGTTGCTCCAGTTGTTACTGATGAAGCTCAACCTATTCCTGTTGCTGCAGCTGCCAGCTCCGATGAAAAAGATCCTGAGGACTATATAGAGCTGCCGTCAAATTCTCTGCAATCAATTCCTAATCCTTTTGGTCCAAATCATTCATTTCTTCCCGGCTCGACTAGTGAACAGCTTACATTCTTGCCCTAGATTAAACCTGAATTCAAAAGGAGAAAAGGGAAAGCTCCCCGGGTCTCTAAGCTCAAGGTGAAAGCACCAGTTTTTGAACCTCTACATTGCTTGCCTGGTAAGCTCAAAGTTGGCGGCAAAATTTACCTACCTGGTCTATCTCCCAAGAAAGTCAGCATCGCCACAAATGGTTGGATGAAGAGGTGCATGATGATCAATGAAGAACTCCATGACATTCTTGAATACCGAGCTACTGATTCTCGAGGTCTTTTGCACTTGGTTAAATCTGCTGCTCTTGCACTAACTTGCCGATGTTCCATCCAAGACAGCGTGCCGATCATCTGGTCTATACCTCAAGGCTGATGAATGCCGGGTTGATGACCATGATTCTTGAAGGTCGTGCTTATTTAAATTTCATTCTGGCTATCTTTCTTTCACTAGAAGACAATGGTGTGTTCCATCTGCCGGCTGAACGTGCAGTTATTATTCATCCTCAATTTCCTTTGCCGATCGCCCGTGCCGATGTAGTTTCTGCCGATCTTGTTGCCTCCACGTCTGTTCCTGCTGAGTTCCTTCTTGCCGATAGATATGCTGCTGATGCCTCTCTCCTTCAACAAGTTTTGCCTTTGCCTCTGCCATCTGCTCCCTCTCCTGTGCCAGCTTCTCCATTGCTGATTGTTCTATCTTCTGATGATGAGTTGCCTGTGCCTGCTCCTGATGGTCTTGTAGAAGATGCTGATCTGTTCAATGAAGACTTCATTCCTTCCTTCCGGATGCATTCTTCTCTTGGTCTTTCAAAGCCCGTGGTACTGAATAGTATGTATGAATACTTCAGTCACCTTGAAGGGGATACTGAGGATTTACAGGTGCCTGTTACTCGTGCCGATCTGGGCGATACGGGTCTCTTCCTCCGCGACAAATTGAACCGTATTCATGAGGATCTTTCTGACAAAATCGTTAAGTCCAATCAGGAGGAGGAAAGCAAGAGAATCCAAGACCTGAAAGAACTTCTGGAGGACAGAGAATCAAGGTTGATTACCCTTTCAGAAAGTTTGGGGAGTATGCATTCTATTCAACAGCAACTAGTTGATGAGCAAAGGTTGCAGATCAGAGACCTAGAAAGAACTGAAAAAGATTTATCTGCTGCCAAGTCTGCTCTTGCTGATGCTCAAATGAAGATAGCTGCTCTGGAAGCTAACAATGCCATGCTGACTGAAAGACTGGAGAGCACTCAAAGAAGGAAGAAGAGAGAAGCTGAAAAGAAAGAGAAAAGAGCAAAGAAGAAAGCCAAGCTTACTGACTCTACATCAAAGGCCACTGACCAGCAAGAGGATCCTCCTGTTTCCTAGTCAATGTAGCCAATGATATAGATATCCTGAAGACCTTCAACGCTTTATCCAAGACTTATTTGCTAACCATTACTGTCTTATGTGTGCTTATTTTTATATGTTATATTCTCTTATAATATCTGCCACTATTCATGATAACTTTGTTTTGCAGATTATTATTCTCCCTGCTGATCATAGCAATCAGCAACTCATTTTTTTTTTACCTTTTACTCTTACTTTTTATCATTTTGTATTTTTACCTTTTTTAAGACATCTAGTGTGTGACTTGGCTTAGGGAATGATAATAAATAGACATTCCTTATACATTCTTTTACTAAGCTAAGATAGATGTTCTTGGATAGGATGATTGGACTTAAGCAATTAGGAGGAGATTGTTGTTCAAATATATGTTTAGAACATAGAATTGCTTAATCCCAATCATAGTTATCACTTAGGATCCCCCAATTTTTAATAGAACCTTTGTAAGGTACCCTTAGGATTCTTGGTGACCAGCACAGGTCTATTCCAACTCTTCAATCTTGGCAAACCAGCAGAAGGAAGCACAATCAGCAGACCAGAATTAAACATGCCAATCAACTTTCTTTACAAGTTTCCGATGACTCAGACAATCAGCAAGGACAATTTGAACCTTACTGACAGTCAGGTTTTGTTGTTCTATCTCAATGTCAACTTACTGATTGTCTCTGTCTTTTCCGTACTCTCTTATCAGAAAGTTGTTTAACTGCTCTGTCATGATTAATGCGCCGTCTGACACATAGCTAGTTTTAGCTATACTTTGTCCCTACTTGCTTTTTGCAGGTAACCGGTTGAGACAAAGGGGTCTTTACCCATCAGACTTTTGCAAGCATGTGTGTACTTCATATCTTCGCCATTAATGCTAAAGATACCGCATTTTATGCTCCTCAACTACCCAACTGGATATTCAAATTGCAAGCCTTCTTCTACAAGACTCAAGACATTCACTCCTCTTATAAATAGTGGACTTAGAGCATTGAAGAAGGTTGGTGAAAAGGGAGCATTGAAGAGAGTTGAATATTTTTGAGTATTCATTAAAGACTCAAACATTCTGTGTCCAGATAATCATTAGATCATTTAATAGGACATACACTTGTGCACCAACTCAAATAACATTGTTAGTATTCACGAACTAGATCATTTAAGGAATACGTTGTTTGAGTTATTCACACACCCACCTGAGTGAGATAAGTTCTCTTGAACTTGCCGCTCAAAAACACTTGGTCAGATTTGTATTACGATCCATTAGTGATCTCTAGAATTTAGTCTTTGTTTCCGGCAAAGCCGTGCTTGTAATAGACTAGAGATATCTAATAGTACTCTTAACCCAAATCCAAGTTCTGACCAAACTTGGTAGAGGACGTAGCAGTATTTACACTGTGAACCTCTCCAAATCCTTGTGTCTCTGTTGCTTACTTTATCTTTGTCGGTTGGAACTCTATCACCGGCAGATTGCATATGTCTGTACTGATTCATCGTAATTTCCATTGACCAATCTCTTGAAACTGCATTGAACTTTTAGCATTCACTTTGTGTTAAAACCAAGCTCTCAAAACCTTTTTCATACTGATTTTGGTGTGAGTTAAAACCAAGTCATATCTTCTCCGCTGCGCTTACTGATAATAGTTTGCAAACTGATAAGTGACTTTCCATTTAGAAAAGTGTTTCATTGTAAAAGTTTTAAAAAGGCTATTCATCCCCCCTCTAGCCTATTTTCCTACTAATTGGGCCTAACAGAACATATCATAATCCTTTTGTCCTCGATGTCATTAAGCGTAAGCCATGGTCAATGGTCAACTTACAATGCTCAATACTTTTCTCGATTGCAAATAGTTTGATACTACAAATGACATTGATCATATCAATTCATTTGAGCACGGCCATGCATTTCATCAATACTATTCATCGAGGGGCCCAAGCCTGACATTTCTCATAAAGAGGGACAAATCACATCTTGACGTACTATACTTCCCTACATAGCTTTGATCATGCCAATCATATCCTTTATAATTACTTGGTTAAGAGTAACGTTTGAATATGTCAAACATGATCTCCACTATGTGGAAGACCGTAATAATCTCAGGTCTAGGGATTCAATGATATAACTATTTAGAGATTTAATTATGACATTATGACCATGACATGAACCTCATCTTTGGGTCATGTCTAGTATATGTTCACCAACATATACCCATAAGTTTAACTTGTATCCCATACACATGATCATCATATGATCATCGAATTAAACTTATACTAGTTCTTCATAAGTACTAGGGACAGAGATTATTATAATAAAACACATAACAATAAATAATAATCTAAACATATCTTTATATAAATTGAAAGAGTGATAACAAACATTGTCAAACAACGTGTCAAATAACATGCCTAGGGCATATACACCAACAATCTCCCACTTGCACTAGGCCCAATCACTAATGTATCTAATACCCATGGACCTAACATGACCATCATGTTTAGCTTGAGGAAGTCCTTTTGTCAGCGGATCAACTATATTATCATCCGTTGGTACTTAGCATTTTTTCACGTCCTCCCTCTCTACGATTTCTCAAATGAGATGAAAACGCCTAAGTATGTGTTTGGATTTTTGATGTGCTCTTGGTTCCTTTGCTTGAGTAATAGCACCATTATTGTCGCAATAAATGTCTATTGGATTGGCAATGCTAGGAACCACCTCTAATTCAGTTATGAATTTCTTGATCCAAACAGCCTCTTTAGCAACATCAGATGCAGCTAAATACTCAGCTTCCGTTATAGAATCAACTACTGTACTCTGCTTAGAACTCTTCAAGCTTACAACACCACCGTTTAGCATAAACACAAAACCAGATTGCGATCTAATGTCATCCTTGTCAGTTTGGAAGCTTGCATCTGTATAACCCCTTACAACGAGATCATCTTCCAAACCTCCATAAATCAAGAACGAGTCTTTAGTCATTCTCAAGTACTTAATAATCATCTTGACTGCTATCCAGTAACTTTCACCAGGATCTGACTGGTATCTGCTCGTCATGCTAAAAGCATAAGAGACATCCGGTCTAGTACATATCATGGCATACATAATAGATCTAATTGTCGAAGCATATGGGATTCCATTCATGCGTTCCCGCTCATCAGTTGTCTTAGGACACTGAGTCTTGCTAAGACTTTTACCATTTAACACTGGCAGGTTACCTCTCTTAGAATTCTCCATACAAAATCTTTTCAGAACCTTGTCAATGTATGTACTTTGACTTAAACCAATCAGTCTTTTAGATCTATCACAATAGATCTTAATTCCAAGGATGTATGCGGCTTCACCCATATCTTTCATTGAAAAGCATTTTTCCAACCAAGTCTTTACAAACTGAAGTGCAGGAACATCGTTTCCAATTATCAATATGTCATCGACATATATCACTAGAAATAGTACTACGCTCCCACTAAGTTTTCTTGTATACACAAGGTTCATCTTCGTTCTTGATGAAGCCAAACTCTTTGACCGATTCATCAAATCGAAGATTCCAACTCCTTGAGGCTTGTTTCAATCCATAGATGGATTTCTGCAACTTGCATACCTTATTAGAATTTTCTGGATTTACAAAACCTTCAGGTTGTGTCATATACACATCCTCAAGTAGGTTCCCATTAAGGAACACTGTTTTGACATCCATTTTCCATACCTCATAGTCATAATATGCAGCTATGGCAATTAAAATTCTTATAGACTTGATCATTGTTACGGGTGAAAAGGTTTCATCATAGTCAATACCATGGATCTTCCTATAACCTTTCGCTACAAGCCTAGCTTTATAAGTATGCACCTTTCCATCCATGTCAGTTTTCTTTTTGAAAACCCATTTGCATCCTATGGTTTTTACACTTTCGGGTGCATCAATCAAGTTCCAAACTTGATTATCATACATGGATTGGATTTCAGATTCCATAGCTCCAAGCCATTTATCCGAGTTAGGAGAGGTCATCGTTTCTTGGTAGGAAGTAGGTTCATCATTCTCAATGATTCTATTTCATTACTATCTGTCACGAGAAATCCATATCTCTCGGGTTTGGATCGTAACCTACTAGATTTGCGACAAGCTTGTGTATCTTGAATGGGTTCCACAACTCCTTTTGAAACTTGTTCAGATTCCACCATCAGTTCAATGTTATTTTCGGGTTCTCGAACCTCTTCGAGATTAATTTTACTCCCACTAATTCCTTTGGAGAGAAACTGTTTCTCTAGAAACGTACCATCCCGAGCAACAAACACTTTGTTGTCTGTGCGGTTGTAAAAGTAGTAACCTTTGGTTTCCCTAGGGTATCCCACGAAAATACATTTATTATATTTGTGTGAAAGTTTGTTAGAGACAAGTCTCTTAACATAAGCTTCACATCCCCAAACCTTCATGAAAGAAAGACAAGGCTTCTTTCCTGTCCACATCTCATATGGTGTCTTTTGAACCGATTTAGTTGGAACTCTATTTAGTGTGAACGCAGCGGTTTCTAATGCATAACTCCAAAAGGATAATGGAATATCAACTTGAATCATCATAGATCGGACCATATCCAATAAATTTCGATTTCTCCTCTCAGACACACCATTCCATTGTGGTGTTCCAGGTGGAGTTAATTGTGAAACAATTCCACAATCTTTAAGTGATCGTCAAATTCTTGGCTTAAATATTCACCACCACAATCAGATCGAAGTGCTTTTGTCGCGACCCCGACCCCGCGGGCCCGGAGTACACGAGCTGGACGTCGACTTAAACAATAAACTCTAAAATAATGAAGATAAAAATTTCCTTTTATACCAAAAGATGATAACACAAAGTTTTGAAATCCAACTTAAACAACAAAATATAAACTAGTGTAAGCTCCATAAGCTTACACCCAAAATAATAAAACATACAAATTCTAATGACCTCAAGTTTGGTACCACTATTCCCAAAAGGTTACACATTTATGTAATGTAAACCCACCAATAACAACTTGCCCCAAAAGCTCAACCCTCGCGACGTCCTGTCTCGTGATCAGCGAGTCTAATCCTTTCCACCTGGGGGGGGGGTTAAGGAAAAACAAAGACAAAAGAAAAGGGGGTGAGATAAATCTCAATAAGTCACTAATGCAACTACATGACATGCTATGATGCAATAAGCAATAAACAATAATAATTCACATAGCACATAGCAATTATCATTTAACAGATAGCAGCGGAAATAAACAATTAACAAATGATATTAGCCAAGGTTTCCCAACTGAAAGAACCAAATAAAGGTCGCTGCGCAGCTTCGATAATAAACAATCAACATCTTCATAGTAGCATGAAAGCTTGAAGAGAAAACCCCCGGTACCGGAACAAATAACCAATAATAGCAAGGGAATATGACACAAAGTCATAACCCAAACCAAACAGCTAGAATGCTCACAAGGGAGCTAGCTCATCTCACATCCAAGGCCAATCTGGAGGAGGGAAATAATGGGGCAAAACAATGGTCAACATCATAATGGACTTGGCTTGTGCCATCATAATGTTTCGCATCGCCCGAAACACACACAAATACCAGCTGGACTTTCAAGTAAAGGCTAAGTAATAAAATACTAGCACGATAAACAACCATTGATTCCAAAGTAGGGAACCATTCCAAATAAATCACCAAAACGGTGCATCAATCCAACAATACATCAAAAAGGTGTTCCAACAAACCCAAACCATTTATTATCGAATTCCAATACACAATCGATCACAAAGGGATCATTCTCGAACACTAAAGTGTTCCACAACATTAACTTAAGTCAACTAGGGTGATACTTCGAGCCTAGATCAGGCTTGGACTTTAAAACAATTCAAAAACAAAGATACTCAGAACAGCTGGTATGGGCGGTCGCCCATAGCCAGTCTGGGCGGTCGCCCAATACCCAAACTCAATTCCCAAACCAACTGACTTCATGGGCGGTCGCCCAACCCAAAAGTGGGCGGTCGCCCACTCACTTTTACTCAAATACTCCGGATCAACTGATCTCATGGGCGGTCGCCCACGCACCCAGGTCGCCGGAAAACGGCAAGAACCAACTGGGTTTCTCTCATAATTCTTACCCAAACAACATAACTCAAACCCAATGCTTCCAATAGGTATACTAAGGTACCCAAACACCCTATATACCCAAAACAACTCATAAAACATCATTTAGACCACTCAATTCAATGGATGATTCAAACATCAAAACTTCACAAAATGGAATAAAATGTAAATCATCTCAAAATCAACCAAAGAAGCAATAAATGTAAATCATAGTATCATCTAAGCATAGGATGAACATTTTTAGCTTAAATGGGGGAAAAGCAACTTACTTGGAATTTCTCAAAGATGACGGAATTCAAATATTTTTAGCTTCCTACTATCCTATCGACGATCTAAACACATTTCATAAAATGAGAAATAAGAAAAGATGAGAGGAAGGGGATGAAAATGAAGAGAGAAGGGAGAGAGAGACTTACCCTTTTCTATGGAAAGAGAGAGAGAATACTGGGAGAGAGAGGGAGTAGGGTGAGGAAGAGAATGAGGGAGAAGGAAGAGTAGGGAGGGAGTAGTTAAAATCATTTTCAAAAACTTACACTTAGGCCCCTCCTCATCTACTAACATAAACCAATTTCCCCACTAACTACTAAGACCCAAAAACTCTACACTAGCACAAAAGACCAATTAAAATGCTAGTCACTAACTATTATGAGATATAAAACGCGCACATAAATATTTAAATCAAATAAATAAATAACTAATTAATTATTTATCAATAAAATAGAGACGGGTTTTCGGGTCGTGACAGCTTTAATAGTTTTGCCAAGTTGATTTTGTATTTCATTTTGAAATATTCTAAATATCTTAAAGGCCTCACTTTTGTTCTTCATTAAGTAGACATAGCTATATCTACTAAGATCATCAGTGAATGTTATGAAGTATTGAAATCCTCCCCTAGCACTGCTACTTAAAGGTCCGCATACATCAGTATGTATTAAGCCTAATAAGTCACTTGCCCTTTCACTACTCTTAGTAAAAGGTGTCTTAGTCATTTTTCTAAGTAAACATGACTCACAAGTCTCATATGATTCTGTAGACACCCCATTTTGAACATGCATTCATAATTACACTCCTTCTGTGTCTCGCCTTTAATTTGGGTCGAAACTCGTTAAGTTTGACATGCTTCGGTAAGTTTCTGACTGACTCTGTTAGTTAGGGGCCAAAATGAACATTAAAATCTCAGAAAAGGGCAAAATTGTGATTCCAGCACAAGATATCTCGTACGGGACATCTAATATCTCATACGAGATATCCCCCTTAACAGACGAGTTTTTAGCAGTTTCCTTATCGAACTCAACCTCGTTTCTTGGCAAACACTCCATAATCTAGGAAAGAAAGGAAGGACAATCTGAGAGTCCAAAAACAACTCATTGGGAATTGAGTCTTCGATTCCCATCCAAACTTAACACCTTGGCTTGGTCCCTAAGTCAAAAAATCATATAAATATAGGGGTTCTTGACCAAAAATCCCTAATTACTCTTTGGAGAACGTTCCTAAACACCCCTAATCACTCTAAATCTGATCAAAACACTCTCATATCAGCCTTACAAAGGCAACCCATGAAATTGACCAGTCATAACACAATTCGAGTCAAGCTTTTGGATCATCAAGGCCTTTTGTCAAGGCCATCCATAGTAGGGATGGCCAAAACCGGTTCCGGGCCCGGTTCTGGTTCGCAATCGCCAGTTCCGGTTCGGCATATAGGTGAACCGTAACCGGCCCTTGGTTACACCGGTTCCCATTCCGGTTACCACAATCCGGTTCCGGTTCCGGTCTCCCCCTTTAAAATTATTAAAAAACAAGGTATTTTTGGTCCGGTTCCAGTTCCGGTCTCGTTTACCATTTATGTGAACCGTAACCGGCCCAGATGAATGGCGGTTCCGGTTACTCCGGTTCCGGTTTATTCGCCGGTTTGCTCCGGTTCCGTGCTTCAGGTTTTCCGATTCTGGTCAGGTTTTCTAGTCCGGTTCCGGTTGGGTTTGGCTATCCCTAATCTATAGGATTCTTGAAGAACGCTTAGGTAAAGTCCTTAGTTTTCTATATTCTCATCTCTTTCTTTGCTTTGAAGTGGTGTAATTCTATTGAAAGGATCAGCCTAGAGCCTCTCCAATTCATGGAGATGGTCTCAAAGCACATGATCCGACATTCCAAATAAATAAGAAATTATTTATTTGGCTCTCTTTCTACATAATTTGCATAATTTCAAGATGATGATGATGTTTTCGTAGAAAGACCAATCCTAGATTGGGTGGATTGGGTGCTCTTTAACCTTCACAATCCATAACTTAACCCCCGAATCCAAGATATCACGGTCCGTGTTCCGTTAAACATAGTGGCGACTCACAACAAAATCGAGCAACAATCAAGTCCTTACATTAAAATCAAGCAACAATCAAGTCCTCACAGTGGCGACTACACTGGGGATGAATCATACTAAGAGGGTTAGACTTGTGTTAAAAAAATCATCTTCGTTCTTAAAATTCTACAAAATCTGTACAGCATCTGCTCCCAGAAGGGGATGGGGATGTCTCGTACGAGGCATCTCCTTTTTGCTCAACAGTCTGGTTTTCTGGTTTGAAAAAGGGATTTCCGCCGTCCGGTTCAAACACGCAAACAGAGTTCTAGATCTGTCCTCCCCCCCTGTTTCTGAGTCTTAGGACCTTCCTAACGACGAACAAACTCCCCATATATCATGAAGCTAACCTTTGTTTTGCAGGAGTATTTGTAAACTTGAAATTTCTATGCTTTACATATGTTATGCTTTATGTGTGAACTACGACGGCCTGAGTTCCTCCACAAGAGGGAAATGTAGGCGGCCACTTGGCCCGACCATTACATGTTTTTTTTACTTCAAAAAAAAAAAAAAATTCTCTATTTTTCACCCTTACACCTAGAACTTGACTCTCACAAACGTGCACACATGTAGATTAGTTGCACTACATACCCTATAAACCCGGGTCCCAATCAGAGGACGTATGTCGGTCAGCACCCCACTCGCCGGTCTCTCCAAAGATGGTGTACCCACTCTATGCCACGCTCCTGCGATCGTGCCCATGGCGAGCCTTAGCCATAAGCCCTGCATCAACCTCATGCATACATAATAGTCAATAGGACACTCCTTGAGACCGGTCGGTTCGATTCTTAGGATTGTTTTAATCTTTGCCCAAGATAACGCTTTTACTATAATCTGTAATCCTCCCATCATGAATTCTTGATGAATGTCCCTTTGGTAAAAAATTGTTGGACAAGGGATTGCGATGGAAAAATTGAGAAATTTTCTACGAGGATTCGAGTCTAGTCTCTTTTGCCGTCAATATCCTATGTTTGCCAAAGTCCCTTTCGGTTGTCCCTTACAAGAATTCATAAGGTTTTATTGCATAAAGGCGTTGTTTAACAAAGTGCAAAACAATTACGGAATCACTTAGGTTTGGCTAAATTGAATGGTGGATTCCAATAAGAATATGGGACCTTTGCCCAAATTGTCTGTTTGGGAGAGTGCAATACAGGTGAAAAACAAAGGGCTCATATTTTAGGGTGACAGAATCCACTGTTCCAGGATGAACTAGGTAGTAACCCTCAAAATTGATTAATTTCCGTCCGACCAAAAAATAGGATTAAAATCTGTTATTCTGACTGTCAGGCTGGATGCCTCGTACGAGACATCTATATCTCGTACGAGACATCCTCCCTCTGTATGTGATTCTGCCCGTTTGGTCAACTGAAAACTCATAAAAACCGACTTGTTGGGACCCCAGCCTGGATTTGACACGATTTCTGAACCTTAGGTCCGTCCGAATCAGCAAAGTAGCTCCACACTCCCAACACATTGTCTGCTCGTGAAGAAATGTCTCTCTGGAAGCTCTCCCAAAACCTTCGCTTCAAGATGGAATCCACTGGAGGATGGAAAGAAGGTTTGCCCAATGGTGAAGTCCCAGAAATTAACATTACACAAGAGTTCCATTTCATAGGGCTTGATCATGCTTCCTGTTTTGCCCATAGTTAAGACATTGACGACCAAGCCAAACAACGCAATGAACAAAGTAAAAAAGATTGGGCCATAATTGAAGAAATGGTCGAAGGTAGCAAACTTATGTTGCAAAATGAATACGACCGAATGAAGATGTGGTATGATGCCGCGGTGAAAAGAGCCCAAGATTTGGAAGTTAGCAAAGATGAAGCCATCAATGAAGAAGTAAGCCATTGCATCGAGATACTTTACCATGACCTTAAGTACCAAATGGAGGAAGAACAGCGCATTTGGATGTAATGATGGATCATTACCAAGGTATCATTGAATGCCTTCAACCTAAACCCCCAAGGGCTTATACATATTTGAGTCAGATTCGACTTGGAACCTTGTTCTGAAACTTACAAAAGGATGGCATACTTACACCAATGAAAGGGTATAAACCCAAGTACGGAGGAGCCGGAAGAGCTTTGAATATGTACTGTTACTATCATTAATGCCCTGGTCATCACACCGATAAATGCAACAACTTGAGAGAAAAATTCCAAGACCTTATTGATTGAGGCATCACCACATGGAAGAACTAGAAGACAAAGAAGGACTCTACTTCTCTTTTCTAGTTTTTTTGACATTTTTAGCAAAGAACTTCATAGTTGTAGTTTTTTCTTTTCCTTTTTTTTAGTACGAATAAAAAGGGATCCTACTCACCTAAGTGGCATTGTGGGTGAGAGTATACCCTCCTATCCATTTCGATTTCTTAAAGTAATAGTCAATATTCTTTTTCTACACTTTTTCCCTTTACAATCCAAAAGCAAAGTAACGTATAAATGATAGAAGTACGCGATGAGAATGACTATTCAAAAGCGATTCCATTTTCTGGAACATGCTCTGTACTTAACATGATGCTAAAAGAAGGATACTTCCCCGGTTTTGGACTTGGCAAAGACTTACAAGGGATCAAAGGACCACCACCCGTCATTCTATATTCGCCCGAATATGGTCTAGGATATGAGTCACCACTCAAAAACATCCCTAAGGAAGAAAGGGATTGGACTTCATACATAGTGCCAATTGCACTACCCTATCGAAAGACACTGAACGGGTACTTCGTACGTGAGGGGGGGGGGGAAAGATTGCCATACTTCATGTTCCCTGAACCATGGACCGACCATAAGGGGAAGCAATAACCAAGCTTTGAAATCTTTAATGACTGTGATCCATACTCACTTGAAACAGAACCGATACAATTCTCGTGGATACCTCGAGAATTAGGGGGTACCAAGGCCGAAATATTCATCGAATGGGACTTTGTGTTGGGAGAAGACCTACTACGCCAGTTTCTCAACCTTTGCAAGCTAGAGGACACTCAAGTCAATGCAATAGACAAAGGGGACACTCCAAAACAAGACTATACCAAGATCATCAAGAAATGTGATGAGCCCATCAAGAATTGGTACACAACTGGGGGCCCCATAGCAAGTGAAGACTTCCTGATCAAAGAGCTAGGATGCGCTCCCCATCCCCATAGGAAGAGAAAACTTATAACTCTTACCTTAGAATCAGATACCTCTACCGATGAGCCCACCCAAGAGGACTTGGATACCATCACGGAACGTGTATTCCCCTACTTTCTTAATGAAAACTTAGATCTTTCTGAGTATCCTGAGATTGCAAACGTCATGAATGATGAATTAACTAATAACTCTAACGAATTAGATAATAATGAGTCATATGACGAGATAGATCAAGAAAATAAACAAATCTTAAAATAAATTAATGAGCAAGTACGTTATCATGGCGGAAATGGTCCTATTGATGCCGAAGAAATACAAACAGTTAATTTGGGGACGGACGATGATCCGAAAGAGACCAAGATTGGCAGTTTCTTTAAGGGGGAAGACCGACAAGCCCTCATAGTGTTGGTGTTGTATGATCTACGCACGTTATATGAACGATTAAAGTTATCTCTTGATTATGTTTTAATAAAGATATTGAATGTTTGATTATTATATCATTTGCATGTTTATTATAATAATCCCCGTCCCTGATAATTATGATTAATTATTAGTATAAGTTTAATAGATAATCATATGATGATTATGGTGTATGGGATACAATTAAACTTGTGGGTATTTATTGGAGAACAAATACTGGACTGACCCATATGAGATTTATGTCATGGTCACAATGTCATAATTAAGTCTCATATAGTTATATCACTGGAATCTTTAGACTTGAGGTTATTACAGTTTTCCACTTGATGAACATTACGTTTGACATATTCAAATGTTACCCCTAACTGGGTAGCTATAAAGAATATGATTGGCGTAATCGGAATTATGTAGGGAAGAGTAATAAGCCAAGATGGGATTATTCCTCGTCAAGAGAGATGTCAAGCTTTGGCCACTCGATGAATGGTATTGATGAAATGCATGGCTGTGCTCAAATAAGATTTGTCTTATCAATACATTCGGGATCGAGAAAGCATTGAACTATGTAAGTTGACCATTGACCATGGCTTACTTTCAATAGACATCGTGAAACAAAGAGATTGTGATATGTTCTATAAAGGACACGAACTTATATAGTTATACTAATTGGGTAGGTATGACAGTTTGCTAGAACCTAATCATATCTTATGGGTTTATACCCATTGCCAACTTAGTATAATCCTAAAGGGTCACACACATTAGAACTAATCTTAAAAGGACTTAAATGGAATTTTGGTTCGAAGGGCCTTTGAGGAATATTAGGAATTTAGAGGAGAAAACTGGAAAAGGGAAAGGTCCGGTTGGACCTTGTAAAAGGACCCGGCCAGACCACATGAAGACGCGGGCGGACAAAGTTTGACACCCGGTCAGACCAAGCCTTGATCCGGCCAGACCAGCTTGTGTACCCGGGCGGATCCAAAGTCCCGCTTTGACTGGGATTTTCCTAATTCGTTTTAATGCGGGTTTATTCACTTGTTACATATTTGGAATAGGTTTAACAAGTATATAAACAGCCTCTAAAAGCCCTAATTATTCCTATGCATTGTAAAAGCCTCCAAAGAGTTTGAGAGACTATTTTTTGTTCTAAGATCATAAAAGTGAAGAACAAGAACACATATTAATTCCATATAGTTTATTTTGAAAGTGTGTTTCACATATTGGTCTAGCAACCAAGATCAAGAGTTTCTTAATATTCGTTCATGGTGTGGATACCGTTAGAGGGTGAAGCTTATCATCTTTAAGTTCGTGATCTTGTTCGTGATCGTGTTCGTGTTCGTGATCATGTTCGAAAAGCTCCATCGAATTCAAGGTTGTTAAATCAAACGCTTCAAGGGTTAGTATTCTTATATTCATTGTAGATGTATTTGACATAATCATATGAATGGATCTATAGGCTTTGGGTTTCATTAAATTTTAAATGCTTTATTCCGCTGCGCAGGTTACTAGGAAACCCAACAGTGGTATCAGAGCCCTGTTCATGTTGATTATTTCAATACATAATCATGTTGTATGGCTATAAATTGTTTATGTGCCTAGCATGATTTGAATATTGGGATTATGATGTTTATGTGTTATATTCGTTTTATGTGGTTTATTGTTTTATAAACTTTAATCGCACTATTCAATCGCAATAAAAATTATGTTGGATTAAAATTGTTTGGACTATCAATTTTTGATTGGATCAAAGTTTTGATAATCTAGAGATTCATGAATAAATTGTTTATTCAAGGTTCTGATGTTCATGGTGATTAGATCATCAAGAACACCAAATCCTAATTGAATTGAGTTAAAGAATTGGGACAAGTTTTGAATTTTAAAATTTTTGGAATTTTCAGAGGAGGTCTGACCGGACCTGAGATGCTACTCGGCCGGACCTACTGTCTGGTCTGGGCGGATCTTAGGGTTCGGGGTGGATCTCGGGGTTTGAATTTCCTATTTTTTTTAGTCTTGTGAATTCTGAGATTGGATCAAGTTTTGGATGGCTAGCCTACATTCTCGAGACTGTGTTTCCCAAAGTTGATCGCAATCAAAGATTCAAAGATAAAACGAAGTTAGAATTATGAAGAATTCATAATTTCTAAAATTGAGAAACAAAGTTCTTGATTCAAGTTTGGAGATTCATGTGGAATTGTGAATGCAATTGGCCTACATTCATCGAGACCATCTATTGCTTAGTTTCGGCCACATGGACTACTTTCTTGGTTTCTTGAATTAGTGCGGAATTGTGGTTGCCTAATGGCTTAGTTCGGCCGCACTTCTTGTTGTCTTGATATGGAAATAATGACCAAAGTTCAAAGTTTCCCATCCTCATAATTATAGAGAAACTAATGACACATAAATATTATGCTTAAATTAATGGAGATTAATTTAAGGAATAAACTTGATGTGTAACATGTTTATCCTATGTGATCATAAATGTGTTATGTGCTATATGTTGTGAACCTTCATTTAAAATTTAAGTTACGTGCCAACCCATGATTAAAACACTTGGGATTACATGGGTACTTTCATGCGCGCTCTAACCCTCGCGAGGTGCATTGATCTTATTCATGTATGAACAAGATGAGTGAAAGAGTGGTTCCTATGCGTTTAAAATGGGTTGACTTAATTAGGCTATCAAAAGATTTTTGGGCCTAAGGCACAGATGAGATTAAAACATGCATGACATATGATGTCTTGATAGATTCTCATAAAATATCTAAGAGTCATATATGATATGATCGATAAGGATTTATCTACCTAAATAGTTTAATTTTATGCACCCTGCCCTCGCGGACATAAAATTAAATGAAATATGGATCTTAGCCCATGTAAATTATATTATACATTGGATGTGTATGAAGGTTATATAATTTAGTGGGAGTATTTTTGAAATACTAAAATTTATAATATCTTTAATTAAGTTGGTACTTATATGTGATTACATGTTTGCATAATTGTAGATAATGGCTCAAAATACAAGTTCTTTATCATTGCGATCTATCCTTGAGAAGGAAAAACTTCAAGAGAATGATGCCATATGTTTCAAGAACATGCAAGGCAAGAAAGGTTCGACACTATAGCTACTCTTGTCTCATGTAAGATGAGCGAAGGGCAGGCTGTGGGCCCTCATGTTTTAAAGATGAAGGCTCACTTTGAGCACCTAGAGAGGCTTGGCCATCCCATTGATATTGAGTTCGCCACCGATTTTATTCTTAATTCATTGCCTAAAATCTATAATCAGTTCGTAATGAACTTTAATATGCATGGCATGGATAAGTCCCTGTCTGAGTTACATGGGATGCTAAAGACAGCGGAAAATAAAATCAGTAAAGAAGTCGCTCCTGTGCTCGTAGTGTCAAGAGAAGGAAAGGGCTCAAAAGGCAAAGGAAAGGGTAAGGCAAAAGTTGTCAAACCCAAGATTAGCAAGGAAAATGTTGCCAATGCTACTGTGGCTAAACCTACTTCCCAGAAGGATGCAATCTGTTTCCACTGCAATGAGATTGGTCATTGGAAACGCAATTGCAAGGTTTACAAGGAAGAGATAAAGAAGAAGAAAGGTAGTGGGACTGCATCTACTTCAGGTATCTATGTTATAGATATTCTACTTTCTACTTCTAGTTCCTGGGTATTAGATACCGGATGTGGATCTTACATTTGTTTAAATGTGCAGGCACTAAGGAATAGGAGGCTACTCAAAGATGGTGAAGTGGACCTGCGTGTGGGGAATGGAGCAAGAGTTGCTGCATTAGCCATAGGAACATATGATGTCATTTTACCTAGCGGATTAATTCTTTTTTTGAACAATTGTTATTACGTTCTGAATTTGAGTAGAAATATTATTTCAGATTCTTGTTTGGATAATGAATGTTATAGTTTTCTTATTAAAAATAAGAAGTTTTCTATTTATTTAAATGATATGCTTTATTGTACTGCATGTTCATTTAATGGCCTTTATGTTCTTGACGTTGAGAATGCAAATAATGAGAATATTTATAATGTAAATAAGAAATCCAAACATAATGATGTAAATCATACTTATTTGTGGCATTGTCGTCTTGGTCATATTAATGAGAAACGTATCTCAAAACTCCACGGGGACGGACTTTTAGATTCACATGATTTTGAATCATATGAAACTTGTGAGTCTTGTTTACTTGGAAAGATGACAAAGACACCTTTTACTAAGAGTAGTGAAAGGGCTAGTGACTTATTGGGACTCATACATACTGATGTCTGTGGACCAATGAGCAACAGTGCTAGAGGAGGATATTAATACTTCATAACATTCACTGATGATTTTAGTAGATATGGCTATGTCTACTTAATGAAATATAAAAGTGGATCTTTTGAGATATTTAGAATATTCCAAAATGAAGTACAGAATCAACTTGGCAAAACTATTAAAGCACTTCGATCTGATCGTGGTGGAGAATATTTAAGCCAAGAATTTTACAATCATCTTAAAGATTGTGGAATTGTTTCACAATTAACTCCACCTGGAACACCACAATGGAATGGTGTGTCTGAGCGGAGAAATAGGACTTTATTGGATATGGTCCGCTCCATGATGAGTCAAGTTTATCTTCCTTTATCCTTTTGGGGACATGCACTAGAAACTGCTGCTCTAACACTAAATAATGTTCCAACAAAATCTGTTCCAAAGACACCATATGAGATGTGGAAAGAAAAGAAGCCTAATCTTTCTTTTATGAAGATTTGGGGTTGTGAGGCATATGTCAAGAGACTCATCTCTGACAAACTCGCACACAAGTCTGATAAGTGTATTTTCGTGGGATATCCTAAGGAAACTAAAGGATACTACTTTTACAACTGCACGGACAACAAAGTGTTTGTTGCACGAGATGGTTCTTTTCTAGAGAAAGAGTTTCTCTCTAAAAGAACTAGTGGGAGTAAAATTATTCTTGAAGAGGTTCAAGAACCCGAAAATTACATGGAACCGATTGTTGGATCTGATCAAGTTTCACAAGGAGTTGTGGAACCTAATCAGAATACTCAAGTTCCTCACATAACTGGTAGGGTGCGATCCGAACATGAGAGATATGGATTCCTCATGACGGATAGCAATGAAGTGGAAGTCATAGTTGATGACGAACCTACTTCCTATCAAGAATCGATGTCCGCTCCTGATTCAGATAAATGGCTTGGAGCCATGGAATCTGAAATTAAGTCCATGTATGATAATCAAGTTTGGAACTTGATTGATGCACCCCGAAGGTGTAAAAACCATAGGATGCAAGTGGGTTTTCAAAAAGAAGACTGACATGGATGGAAAGGTGCATACTTATAAATCTAGACTTGTAGTGAAAGGCTATAGGCAAATTCATGGTATTGACTATGATGAAACCTTTTCGCCCGTAGCAATGATCAAGTCTATAAGAATTTTACTTGCCATAGCCGCATATTTTGAATATGAGATATGGAAAATGGATTTCAAAACAGAGTTCCTTAACAGGAACTTACTTGAGGATGTTTATATGACACAACCTGAAGGTTTTGTAAATCCAAAAAATTCTAACAAAGTATGCAAGTTGCAAACATCTATCTATGGATTGAAGCAAGCCTCTAGGAGTTGGATTTCTTCGATTTGATAAATCGGTCAAAGAGTTTGGCTTCATCAAGAACGAAGATGAACCTTGTGTATACAAGAAGATTAGTGGGAGCGTAGTATTATTTCTAGTACTATATGTTGATGACATATTACTCATTAGAAACGACATTCCTGCACTGCAGTCTGTAAAGACTTGGTTAGGAAAGTGTTTCTCAATGAAAGATATGGGAGAAGCCTCTTATAACCTTGGCATAAAGATCTATCGTGATAGATCTAATAAATTGATTGGTTTAAGTCAAGATACATATATTGACAAAGTTCTTAAGAGATTCCGCATGGAAAACTCTAAGAGAGGAAATTTGCCAGTAGGTGTGAGGACCCCCCCCCTCGGGGAGAAACGAGTTCGTTCGAGGAAGAAAAGCCAAACACGTGTAACTTAACAAACTTAACGAACTCGCCACATTTGTTAACTTTTAACCCAACAAATGAAAATGGTTAGAGATTTATGAGTTCGGAGGTCAGGTTACGACTTGGGAAGAGTTTCACGTCACCCAAGTCGCCTCAAACAAAGCCGAGTCTCCCTTTGTGTTTGTTAACCAAAAAGTGCATGTATGTGTGTGTATTTAACGGAAAACTGCAATTTTAACTGATTATTAATTTCAACAGAACAAAAGGGGTTCACTTGCACAGATCTTGACAAAATAAGACATAAAAGAAAAATTATCCCTCTGACCCAACTCAGCCGTACGGCTATACGAGGTCTTCCCGGGGATTTTACAGTTTGTCCAGAAAATGTCCAGTTTCAGGCAGAAACAGAGCACTCTGCTGAAACTGGACTGAGCTGTTTAATTTTAGTTTGCATTTCAACCAACAAACTTTGATTGTCATCATTCCTATGCTCATTAATCACTAAATGGACCCCAAATACATGGATTTGGGTGTGATTAAGGCAATCATTGGAGAAAAATTAGAAAAGGTGATGAAAGTGGCCTTTGAGCCAAGATGACCATTTTGATGAGTAAAGATGTAAACTTTACCATCAAAATGGGATCTTCATCAATATTAAACCCTTAGGGACAACAAAATGACATAAAGATTAAATCTTTATGACCCAAATGTGGGATTTTAGGCTAAAACAAGGTTGGGATGATAAAGATTGGAACTTTATAACCCAACATGATCATCATGGCCAAATATGAACAATATTGACATAAAGATGCATGCTTTCACCATAAAAATGGATCATCAAGCTATTTAAAGACAAGAAATTAACAAATCATGATCTTCTTTAGGTTTTAACGCTTTACCACATACATGGATGTGAAGGCACCTTGAATCATCTCATGATTTGGTTCCAAGATACATATAACAAGAATATAAGGTGCTTGAAAGGACAAGACTTGCAATATAAAGGTGCTTGACAAGGGCAAGGCTTGAAATGCTAAGAAATAAATAACATGAACAATAACAAGAGAGTTTAAGATGGAGAGAAGATGGGGAGAAGGAGGCTTCGCCTATGGTGGTTATGGCCTATCTTCCTCTCTTTTCACTTAAGTATTTGGTGGTATTTCACTCAGACTGTATTTCTGCAGAGTTTCACCTATCAAACTTTGTTTTCTCCCCCCCCCCTCTGAAATGATCAGCAAGGGTCTCAATTTATAGGGACTGAGGGTGCCTAAACTAGCCGTACGGCTAGGCCCCTTCCCCGTCCAAATCATCCGTACGGCTCAGCCTGGCGAGCTTCTGGATTTTTCCAAGTTTAATTCGAGAGCAGTCCTGGAATTTTAGGTTTATCCTAGTGAGGTCCCAGCCTATCTGTTTATCCCTGAATGGTGCTAAGAGTTCCCCTAAGTTGGTCAATTTCAGATTGGGGTACTTACAGAGCCCCTCGGCAACGTTGCTTTGGAAAAGTGGGGTTGTCGATAAAAATAAGCATCCCAATCTGATGTGAGGATGGCTTAACCGATTTGGTTTCATGGCTGGACCTAGTGGTATAGGATTCTTACGTATCCCATTTGCGGGGAATCAAGCCTAACGTAGTTCAGAAAGGGAGAGAAGTTTTAAGGCTACCCAAACCTAGGGGCTAGGTGGATATCAATCATCCTTTCCTAGGGGGACGAGCATGACTCTTGGCGAGTTCAGGGGCGAGACATGGTCAACTTGGCTCTATGGAGAGGGTTGACTTACGAGGAAGTGTGACTTTTGGTGAGTCAGAGGCGGGACATGGTCAACTTGGCTCTATGGAGGGGGTTGACTTAAGAGGAAGCATGACTTTTGGCGAGTCAGAGGCGGGACATGGTCAACTAGGCTCTATGGAGAGGATTGACTTACGAGGAAGCATGACTTTTGGCAAGTCAGAGGCGGGACATGGTCAACTTGGCTCTATGGAGAGGGTTGACTTACAAGGAAGCATGACTTTTGGCGAGTTAGAGGCGGGACATGGTCAACTTGGCTCTATGGAGAGGGTTGACTTACGAGGAAGCGTGACTTTTGACGAGTCAGAGGCGGGACATGGTCAACTTGGCTCTATGGAGAGGGTTGACTTACGAGAAAGCATAACTTTTGGCGAGTCAGAGGCGGGACATGGTCAACTTGGCTATATGGAGAGGGTTGACTTACGAGGAAGCATGACTTTTGGCGAGTTTGAGGTGGGACATGGTCAACTTGGCTCTATGGAGAGGGTTAACTTACGAGGAAGCGTGACTTTTGGCGAGTCAGAGGCGGGACATGGTCAACTTGGCTCTATGGATTGGGTTGACTTACACAAGGGACATGGTCAACTTGGCTCTATGGAGAGGGTTGTCTTACACAAGGGACATGGTCAACTTGGCTCTATGGAGAGGGTTGACTTACGAGGAAGCGTGACTTATGGCGAGTCAGAGGCGGGACATGGTCAACTTGGCTCTATAGAGAGGGTTGACTTACGAGGAAGCATGACTTTTGGCGAGTCAGAGGCGGGACATGGTCAACTTGGCTCTATGGAGAGGGTTGACTTACACAAGGGACATGGTCAACTTGGCTCTATGGAGAGGGTTGACCTATACAAGGAATGGGTCTTACGTCCTACTAAGGACAGCCGGAGCAAAGGCTTCAACCTAAAATGACCACTTTGGGTCAAGGTTCTACCGGGCAACATTTTTCATTTTACTGGGCTTATGTCGAGGACGGCCTAATGTTTGCTAAGGCAATCATTTTTCATTTTATTGGGCTTATGTTGAGGACGGCCTAATTGCATGCTCATACTAGGCAAAAACGGGCTTACAAACTGCCGGAGGATGTGATTTTCTCACTAGGCTCAAGTGTATTCTCACATTAAGTAGTTTTCACAAATTTTACTGGGCTTACGTCAAAGACTGCCGGGTCAAAAAGTCAATGGGCTTACGTTGCATGGGGACCGCCTAGTGTATGTTCACACTAGGCAAACTCTGACAATTTTTACTGGGCTTACATCAAGGACTGCCTTCCGATAATCCTCACAAATTTTACTGGGCTTACGGCAAGGACTACCTTATATTCGCTAAGGTTAAAGGGAGCATTTTGGGCATTTCTCGAACGAAGGGGGCCTAAGTTCTCCTCGGGGAACGTTGTTCAAGGCGCCAGGGGCTAGAGTGTAACTTTTGGGCTGAGATTTTTCCTCATCCAAACCATCCGTACGGATTGGGAGGTTGTCCCTTCTTTTTCAAAACACAACAGCCTTACGGCTGCTCCTCTCATTCTCTCAAAGGTTCAGTTGAAAACAGAGAAGGATAGGGGCAAAATTGGGAGGGAAAGCTCCATTAATTTTGAATTTCTTCTATAGATTGTTCGAGGATTTCTTATGGAGGGACGGGCACGCGCGGGCTACCCTAAAGGAGCGGAGAAGAGGCTCGACATGGCTCGAAATCTCCGCGGCTACACCGTTGATCTCCAGGATGCGGGAGCGGGTTTTTACAAGTCTCCCACCGTACATCTATGTCAAGGCGAGGGGGTAAGCATTTCTAAGACTTCCTATGTTCAAATGGGTGCATTGCCTAGACCTAGGGCTTATGTTCATACAAATTGGGGTTTTCGGGCTTTTGGTGCATTTTTGTGAAATCGGTCTCATTTTCATGAAATTGAAGTTTTAGGGATCATGGGCAAGCGTTTATTTCCTCAATCGGACGTGCCTAACCATATTTTTTAATTTGTCCACGCTTTAGTGCATGAAATGCTTGTACCCTAGGCTCCGACTAGTTATTAAGCGCGTCTCGGGATGTTGTTGCCGACGTACGTGCTAAGAAATGTTGTTTATTCCATGCGAGGGACTTAGACCCTAAAATTTCATGACCCTCAAATGTCTATGCAATTTTGAAAGGGGATGGAGACACATTTTTCCAAAATGACCCTCAAATGTCTATGCATTTTGAAAGGGGACGGGGATACATTTTTCCAAAATGACCCTCAAATGTTTATGTGTTTGCGCGCGAGGTTTTTCCACTTTTCGAGGCTCGTTTTCGTCCTTCGATTTACCTTCTTGTTGATTTGAGAGTCGCCACCATGTTATTGTTGGAACACGGACCGAGATGTCTGGATTTGAGGGTTAAGTTATGAATTGGGAAGGTCAAGGAGCACCCAATTCACCCAATCTAGGATTGGTCTTGCTAAGAAATCATCATCATCGTTTCAAAATCATGCATTCATGTACCAAAAGGAAATAAAACAAACAAATAAATAATTGCTTATTTATTTGGGATGTTGGATCATGTGCTTCGAGACCATCTCCATAGATTGGAGAGGCTCTAGGCTGATCCTTTAATAGAATCACACCACTTCAAAGCAAAGAAGGAGATGAGAAGATAGAAAGCAAATATTTTACCTAAGCGTTTTCTTCAAGAATCCTATGGATGACCTTGACTAAAGGCCTTGATCTTTCAAATTTCGTGGGTATCAGAAAGGGGCTGATTATGACAGCTTCTTTGATCAGATTTGGAGTCTAGAGTTGACCGTTAATTCACCATTAGTCATTCTAGCCAAGAACAACTATATTTATAGGGGTTTTGGACCTATGGTTTTGGCCAAGAAGGTAAGTTGAGGTAGGAATCCAAGACTTGATTCCCACAGAGGTATATTTGGACTCTAAGATCGGCCATGGGATTTTCCCCAGATTGCATGAGTGTTTGCCAAGAAAAAGGGTTAAGATCAACAAGGAAACTGACCAAAACCCGACTGTCAAGGGGGGATACCTCGTACGAGACATCAATGTCTCGTACGAGACATCCATGTGCTGGAATCACATTTTTGCCCTCTGTAGCAGTTTTAATGTTCATTTTGGCCCCTGACTAACAGAGTCAGTCAGAAACTTAACGAAACATGTCCAACTTAACGAGTTTCGACACAAATCAAAGGCGAGACACAAAAGTAGTGTGATTATAAATAAACGTCCAAAACGGGGTGTCTACTGAGCCCCTCGGTGATGATACTTATGGATGAAGTACCGTCGACGATAGAAAAGACGCCATTTTGAACTAGGGGTATGGTCGTGCTAAAAAGCTGCCTACGTATTCCTCGGAAGGAAATCAGACCAAACGTAGTTCGACTCCGAAAACACGAAAAAACTGAGGTTTAAGGTATTTTGAAAATATTTTTTGAAAACAATACTTGCGGTAAGTAAAGCTTAGAGTTCAGAGAGTACCCATACTGAGGAATCAATGGCCTTGACCCAATTCTGAATATACTCCTTTTTGTTGATGACAAACCATCTCTAGTTTCAATCCATACTGAGGAACCAATCTCTTTGGCTCCAATTCTGAACATGCCCTGTTGTTGATGACGAACCGTCTTCGATTTTGGAGACACAAGTTACCCGGACCTTGCTTCTCCTTCCAATGAGGTTGCCTTATTCGCCGAAAAATGTGAATCCTATGTTATTAACATATGTCTTGATAACAATTATCAGACTCTGGGTTTGGAGACGCCAATTACTTGGATCCTTGCTTCTCCTTCCAACGAGTATGCCTTATTCGCCGGAAAAATGAATCCTATGCCATTAACATACGTCTCGATGGTAATTATGGGATTCTAAATGGTGGGATCCTGTGTTATTAACTTACGTCTTGATAACAGTCGTGGGATACTCGGATTTAGAGACGCCAATTACTCGGACCTTGCTTCTCCTTTCAACGAGACTGCCTTTCCGTTGAAAACGTGAACCCTATGCCATTAGCTTACACCTTGATGACAATTGTGGTATTCTGAATGGTGGGATCCTGTGTTATTAACTTACGTCTTGATAATAGTCGTGGGATACCCGGTTGTAAATCCTGTGCCATTAACTTACGTCTTGATGACAGTCATGGGATTTAAAGTTTGCTGATGCAGATTTCGTTACTCACCCATGATCTTGGATACACGGTGAGGATAAATTCGTACTGAGAAACAACTTTGCTTGTTCCAGTTCTGAAAATATCCATTTGTTGACGACTCAATGTTCCATCTTGAATCGGGTTCAGATTTGACCTCTTGGTCTAAAGCAGGGCTTTTTCTGGCTTTCTGTTAAAAGCAAGGCTTTTCTGGAATTTCCCAAGAAAACATGGTTTTCTGAGATTTTTCTAGGGTATCTCTCGTACGAGGGAACGATGTCTCGTACGAGGCTTTTCTGTTTTTGCGCAGAACAGAGGCATATTAGGCGCTGAAAGTGATTTTCAAATCAATTTTACTATTTCATTCTCGGGAGCTTTCGACCCTAGGCGATTTTATCACTCAAAATATCCATTTTCACCAAGTTTTAGTGATTCCTAACCCTTGCAAATGGCCGGTGTGCATCGATCCCACAAAGAGCACCTCTTTGGTAGGCATATGAAGGGTAAAGTGTGGGCGACGGATGAGTTGTGCCCATTCCCAGAGGACGACGTTTCTCACACCATTCGGACTAGGCGGGTAAGGATCTCTTCCTTTGACTGAGTTTCCATGCCAATTTCATTGTTGCATGTCTCAATTTAATGTTCTAGCAATTCGACTTTCGCCAATTTTCGCCTAGAATTATCGCTGCTAGGGTTTATCATGCATGGCTGATCTTTTGATAGAATTTCACCCTTGTTGATGCTGAAAATCATTGTAGTATGGTATTACATGATTTCGACTGTCTTTTTAGGCAATTCTGTGACTTTTCAGGTAAAATGCTTGAATGAGGATTTTACCATTTTTCTGATATTTGTCTCTTTTGTCTCTGTTGTTTGCAGTCATTCAGGGTGATCAATAACTGTAGAGGCAACGTATGAGCGGTCGCTAAGAGGTGGGAAACTCTCAATGGCGAGGTAAAGGAAGAGATCGAGAACCTCGGGTTGAATCCCTTCTTTAACAGCCTTGTCGGTGAGAGGAGGAATGTGCACTTGCTCCAGGCCATCCGGGAGCGCTGGTGGGATAGTACTCATACCATGCACATACGGTGGGGTGAGGTTACCATGACCCCTACTGACTTTCATGCTATTACTGGGCTTGCCATCTTCGGTGAGCCACTTGAGGTGGATGCGGACTTTACTCCTAGCAGGGACGACATGATGCATTTTTTGGGATTCTCTTTGCGTACCTTAGGTAAGGGTGTCCTTCTGAAGGCCTTGAGGGATAAGGTCGATGCCTATGTGACTGTCAATGCTGGCCAAATGTATCTGACCGGTACCCGTATTGCAGCTGTCTGTGATTTTCTGTGGTGGGCCTTTTCTGAGACGCTTTTTGCTAACCATGCGTTGACTACCCTTTTTACTCTACTGAGCTGCCTGAGGGATAAACAGCATGTTACTGATGCTAGTTGGGGTTCTGCTAGCTTGGCCCACTGCTATGTGGCCATGGATGAGAGTTCGCGTGATCGGACGAACGCTGGCTTAGGCGGTTATATCCATGCTTGGGAGGTACAATACTCATATTCTTCTGTATTCCTCCTTTGTTTCAGCCCTAGTTTAGTTTGATAGAATTTTCATCTGAGCTACTGTGTATTAACATCTTTTATGTTTCTCCCATTTTGCAGGCCTGGGGATACGCCATGTTTGGTCTCTTTACTTTCAACCTTCGAGACAACATTGTCATGTTCTCAGATACTCTAAGATGGCGCTGGGATAACAGGGATACCCGTGATGAGCAGGACGAGGGGACTGACATGACGGTGGAGCGCATGAGGCTGTATTTTGACAGATAGGAGGCCGTCTCTGAGTCCGCTGTTGGCTACTTTCCTTGGCGGGGTCTGGGCATTGATCATGTTCACAGGTTTGCCGGTATGAGGCTGTTGATGATTGGCCTTAGAGGAGAAAGGGGAGCTCATTATTGGTCAGGATGCTTTTGACTACATGTCCTTAGAGGCTGATTATCAGGACTTCCTTGCTCATCTCATGCCCCGATTGATTACATAGGGTGATCAGGCTCAGGCCTAGGGAGTTGTCCACATCCCTTTCCGTCCACAGCTTGGACCAGCTTCATTTACCTACATCGTGGCTGAGGGGATAGAGAGCACCGAGGATCTTCCGCGCATTTCAATATGCCTGAGGAACTCGTGCCTCCTACTGACGCGACCATGGTATGGTTTATAACTCTTCTTCCGTCATTTCATATCATTCTACCATTTCATCTCTTTGTTTATCATTTATCTGAAGATTTTGATATCTCTATTTGTTTCTTCTCAACAGGTGCCCATTGCCGAGTATAGAGAGGTCGTGGTACGGCTTGCCCAATTCATGGCATATGCCAAGAGGATGAAGAGAGAGACAGCGGGGCTGCTTAGACGGTTGGCTCAGCAGACGACGGAGCAGGCTTATTGCAGGAAGAGGCCGGACCGACGGATGATAGTGTGGCAGTGGTGACACATCTTAGATAGGATTCCCCCATTCTCCCCTTTTGTTGATGATGTATTTATTGCCTCGGCGTAGGCAAAGACAATTTTTCCTTTGGCTTGTACCTATGCAACAGTTATTTCCTAACTCTAACATATAAAACATTTGTTAATTTTAGTTTTATTTCTGACTGTGTAAATGTATTGACTCATATCTGGTTGGTCAACCGAGGGGTAATTTTATGAGATGGATTTGCGTTGGGCCATTTATATGTGATGTATGAACTATTTCGGGTGAGTTTCTGAGGTGATTGAGACATGTTTTGACTTGTCGAGCAACCTGAGATCTGAGCAGAGTTTCTGTTGTTCTGAACTGGGAGATGCCTCGTACAAGACATCGATGTCTCGTACGAGCCATCCTTTCAATCTGCGGCTGTTTCTCCTTTTTCCTCAAGGATTTGGTATCCAAACTTGTATATAAACACCTCTAGTCCGTCCTAGAATACCATGCAGCCTTGAATCAGTTCTGGGAACCTTTCTTTTGGAGTAAAATTCTCAACCTTTTGCTTCCAATGGCCCCAAGTAAGTCCGTCCCTTCATCAATAATTGTTGATGAGTTCTCCTTGGAATTAGAGTTGGTGGAACGCTACAAGAATGACTTAGCAACGTTCATTTGTTCATTCAATAAATCTCGCCAAGAGAGATTCGTGGAGATGTTCGGTTTCAAGATTCTTTTCACCTTGAAGAATCTAAAGCCGGAATGGGACCTTCTAAAGGGAGTTGCACGCTTCTGGGATCCATCAATCCACCTCTTCAAATTTTCACTTAATGAGATGGTCCCTACTGTAGAGGAGATGGCGGCTATCTTGGATATGCCGTTGACCGGGGTGATTGCGGTTCCTAATTGTGATTAGGTACCCGCGGAGTCTCTTAGGGATTTATTGAGAATTGGCCTTCCTGAGGCGCAGAGTTATATTCACAACCGCTATGTCGATCTCCACGCTTTGCCTAGGAGATTTAAAGGTCGGGTGACTCGCGGTCATGGTGTGGATTCCCAGTGCTGCCTCTTGGAATTGTGCCTATTCTGGAACATGCTTTTCATGAACAAGTGGGGCATGGTGGACATGGAGCTCGTGGAGATCGTTCTGCAAGCTAGAGGACGGGCCTTCAACATGATTCCTCTTATCTTGGGGGAGACCCTTCATGGTCTTGATGAGTTACACCGGACCGACTCTATGACTCGGGGAAGTCCATTATTGTTGACTATTTGGCTCAGAGAACATTTCAAATTGTTGGACTCTCCGACCGAGTATTCTCCTTATACTTTCCATAGGCGGAGACTGTTAGTGAAGGGTCTCAGCATTGAGGAGTGGGATTATCTTTTTGCTAAAGCGGAGACCAATGATATCGCTTGGTGCCCATCCTTTTGGAAGGTGAGGAGGTTTGTAGCTAATACCCTTGAGTACGACAGGGTCGTCCTTCTGGGTTTGAGAAACTCCTCTTCTATTTTGCTCGGAAGGTAATGCGGCAATTCTGTCAATAGCAGGACACTTTCTTGTCAGGGGGGACGGCCTCGAGACATTTCTTTCATGGACTCATAGTTCTCTACGAGCTAGGCTCGCGCTTGGGGGTAAGGCACCACTATGGATCGTTGTACCAATCTTCGTCATGATGGAGGGAGCATCTATTTGTCGGATAAATACTTGAATTGGTTTCTGAAAGAACTCCGTCCCAGTGTCGAGGGTATTGATGAGATCTGCCGCTCTCTGTTGGGGGACCAATTCGAGCCTAGCTTGAATTTGAGGAAGAAAGAAGCTAAGGAGGATCCTTCTAATGTCAGAGTAGATGCCACTCAAGACTTTCTGGATAGTGACTTTTACGAGAAGAGAGCAAACGGACTTCCCAGCAAATTCCAAGCTCTGGATAGGCCTCATGTGTTTGCGAGACTGAATCCTTCGGTGTTCAGTCGACTTGATGTTCCTCCCGGTTTCGAGATACCTTTGCACAAGAGGAAGAGGGATGACAAGGCAG
The DNA here is from genome assembly GCA_026119855.1 of Campanula takesimana. Lineage (NCBI taxonomy): Eukaryota > Viridiplantae > Streptophyta > Magnoliopsida > Asterales > Campanulaceae > Campanula > Campanula takesimana. Next base: position 958,522 of record JAOWBW010000232.1, read on the forward strand.
ATCGTGGTCAAGCCCCTACTAAGTTAAGGAAGAAATAGGTCCATAGGAGTATCGAGAGATTGCCATAGATACACCAATGTTTAGACTTTTAGTATTTTATATATTTTCTTTTGCAAGTTGGTATTCATGTTAGAAATTTTCTTATTTCTTTCTTGAAATGTATTCAATTAATAAGAAGACAAGATTTTGATTTTATTTATTGAATAGACCGGACCAAAAGGCTGCCTACGTTCTCCTTTTACATCAATTAAATAAGGAGCTCAGGTCATCGTAGTTCTTGTTTAAGAAAGAGAAAAATATGTTTGCTGACTGACATGTCTCGTACGAGACATAGGTGTCTCATACGAGACTGTCCCCTATTTTTTATTTTTTTTTGTGCACACCCTGATTTTTGCCTAGACCGCCCTTTCAGATTTTCGATCTAGCGGGCTTCTTTTCTCATGCTCTCTACTCTAACTTTTGCCTAGGCCGCCCTTGCGGGTTTTCAAACTAGCGAGCTCTCTTTTTTTTGAAATAGGGGATGGACTTATGAATAGTACTTCTTCAGCTTGTCCAATTTGACGGGCTTCGGCAGTTGATCTCCATCTAGGTCTGCGAGTTGTACCACTCCTCCGGAGAATACCTTCTTGACTGTGTAGGGGCCTATCCATCTTGGTCCCCACTTTCCCATAGGGTTGAACAGTCCAGGACGATGTTCACGTAGGACAAGGTCCCCTTCTTTGATGTTTCTAGACTTGACATTCTTATTAAATGCTCGAGCCATTCTCCGTTGATATGCTTGGATATGCTCGGCGGCTCGGAGTCGTCGTTCATCTAGTAGGGCTAGTTGTTCATAACGGCTGTCTAACCATGCAACTTTGTTCACTTGGTTTTCCAGGAGAACCCTTAGTGATGGTACTTCTAATTCGATTGGTAGCACTGCTTCCATCCCATAGGCTAGGGCGTTTGGAGTTTCACCGGTAGCGGTACGGATTGAAGTACGGTAGCCCCAGAGTGCAAAAGGCAGCTTGTCGGGCCAGTCTTTGCCAGTCTTAGCCATTTTCCTAATGATGGTCTCAATGGTTTTGTTAGCAGCTTCGACTGCCCCATTGGTTTGTGGTCGGTACGTGATGACTGATGTCTCTCTATCTTGTACTCTGCAAGTAGTTGGTCACATTCTTTCTCAAAGTGCGTGCCGTTGTCAGATATCATCTCATGAGGTACCCCATATCGGCATATGATGTTGGTCTTAATGAACTCAGCCACCTTTCTAGCATTCAAGACTTTGTAGGATTGGGCCTCGATCCACTTAGTGAAGTAATCAACGGCGACTAATACGAATGAGTGCCCGTTATGACCTGTCGATGAGACTTTGCTAATGACGTCTATTCCCCATGTAGAAAATGGCCAAAGGGATGTCATAGGGTATAACACGGACGGTGGTTCGTGTTGCAAGTTGGCATGTATCTGGCACTTATGGCATTTCTTAACCATGTTGGTGCAGTCGGCTTCCATTGTAGCCCAATAGTACCCTAGTCGAATGATTTTCTTTGCTAGCATATTTCCATTCATGTGGGTTCCACAGACTCCTTGATAGAGGCGTTCACCTATGATAATGAATTGGGCGGCAAACCGTTTGAGGGCTATCTTCGCTTTAGGTGATGCGTCTGATGGGAATGTTCCGTCTAGGAGGAAACACCATACATCATGATACCTAGGTTTATCTTCCAATTTATTCACAGAGTTACACTCTTCTTTGTAGTCGTGCAGGTCTATGATTGAGTAGTAAGCAGGAGTCGCTCGCCTCGTGACTTTGAAGGTCTTGACCTCAGTCCATTTGGGGATCCGACAAGCGATGCTAGCATGGCTAGCGAGTCTCCTAAGCGGTTTTTATCTCTAGGAAGGTAGTAGAAAGTGACCTCTTTGAATTGTTTGACCAAGTCTTAGAGATGGTCGTTGTATTTCTGGAGTGTAGGGTCTTGTACCTTCCATTTCGAAGATATATTTCATTGGGTCCATTCGGGCAATCAGTTGTACAGGGAACGCTTCCATGTACGGCTTTAGTCTCTCAGCTACCCATACCAGTGCAGCACACGACTTTTCTAATGCAGAGTAATTCAATTCAGCCCCCTGGAAGCGACGGCTGACAAAGTACACGGCGTTCTCTTTCTTTGAATCGGGTTGCTCTTATGCTAGCATAGCCCCTAATGCAGTGTCATTGACTGTGAGGTACAAGGTCAACGATTTCTCTTTGTGCGGTGGAACCAACACTGGCGGATTCACTAAGTATTCCTTAACCTTTTCGAAGGCTTCTTGGTAGTCTTCTGTCCATTATAAGGATGCATTCTTCTTGAGGAGCTTAAAAATGGGCTTGCACATCATCGTGAGTTGATTAATGAAGCGACTAATGTACTGAAGGCAACCCATAAATCCCTTGACTTCTCTTTGTGTCTTAGGTGGAGGCATGTCGATGATAGCTTTGATCTTAGCGGGATCCGCTTCTATACCACGTTCAGTGACCATGTACCCAAGGACCTTTCCTTTCACTACCCCAAATGTGCACTTGGCCAGATTAAGTCTCATCTTGTGGTGTCTGGTGTCTCAACCTCTTAAAGAACTTTCTGAGGTCGACAAAGTGTTGCCCATCGGAGCCTTTAGAGTGTATGATCATATCATCAACGTACACCTCCATCTCTTTATGTATCATGTCATGGAACAATACAATTACAGCTCTCTGGTAAGTGGCTCCAGCATTCTTGAGTCCGAACGGGATGACTGTATAACAGAACATCCCCCAAGGTGTGGTGAACGCTGTTTTGTGCTGGTCCTCCTCGGCCATGAGGATCTGGTTGTAACCGGCGAATCCATCTACGAATGAACGGACTTCATATTTCACGGTATTGTCAACGAGCATGTCTATGTTTGGAAGAGGGAAGTCATCTTTCGGAGATGCTCTGTTGAGATCACGGAAATCAATACAGACTCGGACTTTTCCATTTGCCTTGGAAACTTTCACAGTATTAGCCAACCAGGTTGGATACTCTATCACTTTGATGAACCCAACATTCAGGAGTTTCTCTATTTCTTGTTTGACTTGTACCGACCACTCTGGCTTGATTCTGCGGAGTTTTTGCTTTACTGGCTTTGAATCAGGAAGCAACGGTATCTTGTGCTCAACAATCGAATTGGCTAGCCCCGGCATATCCTTGTAGGACCAAGCGAACACATCTACGAATTCTCGGAGAAGCGCTATGAGGGCTTGTCGGTCTTCCCCCTTAAAGAAACTGCCAATCTTGGTCTCTTTCGGATCATCGTCCGTCCCCAGATTAACTGTTTGCATTTCTTCGGCATCAATAGGACCATTTCCGCCACGAAGACCTACTTGCTTATTAATTTCTTTTAAGATTTGTTCGTTTTCTTGATCTATCTCGTCATATGACTCCTTATTATCTAATTCATTAGAGTTATTAGTTAATTCATCATTTAGGATGCTAGCAATCTCGGGATACTCAGAAAGATCTATTTTTTCATTAAGAAAGTAGAGGAATACATGTTCCGCGATGGCATTCAAGTCCTCTTGGGTGAGCTCATCGGTAGCGGTATCTGATTCTAAGGTAAGAGTTACAAATTTCTTTTCTCTATGGGGATGGGGAGTATATCCTAATTCTTTGGTCAGGAAGTCTTCACTTGCTATGGGTCCCCCAGTCGTGTACGAATTCTGGATAGGCTCGTCACTCTTCTCGATGAGCTTAGTGTAGTCTTGGTTCGGAGCGTCCCCCTTGTCTATTGCATTGATCTGAGTGTCCTCTAGCTTGCAAAGGTTGAGAAATTGGCACAGTAGGTCTTCTCCCAACACAAAGTCCCACTCACTGAATGCCTCGGCCTTGGTACCCCCTAATTCTCGAGGTAGCCACGAGAACTGGATCGGTTCTGTTTCTAGTGAGTACGGATCACAGTCAATGAAGATTTCAAAGCCCGGTTGGCGTTTCCCCCTATGGTCAATCCATGGTTCAGGGAACATGAAGTATGGCAAGTTTTCCCCCTCGCATACAAATTTGTTATTTTGCATACTTAGTACTTGATTATGAGACAACATGTAACCGAAAGAAATTTCATTATCAAACTTGGGAGTGCTCTCGCCCACATTTGGAACTAGGCGAGTAGTCTCCCCTTTCTCACTAGCTATTTCTATTACATTGATCCCTCCTCCCGCAGTTGGGAGAGGGTTCGTTACTACATTAGGAACCCCTAATTGCTAAGAGTCTGTGAGATCTTGAATCGCATCTTTGAGGTGGTTGCAAGTATTGGTGTCGTGACCACTGAATTGGTGGAACTTGCAGTAGAGATGATGGGCATGATTCGGGGGGAGTTCCCTTGGAGTGGAAGGAGGCTTCCTTGGCGCGACCTTACCTGCTTCTACGAGTATGTCGAAGATCTCTGCTCGAGTGATTCCTTCCAATTTGTTGTACACTCTCTCTTTCTTCTTTTCCTTGTTGGGTGGAGGGACGGAGGAATACTTGCTCCTCCCTTGATTATTGAAAGCAATGGCATTGACAGATGTGTCTTTGCTAGTAGAGCCTTTGCTAGGGTAGCGGTACCCACCATCTCTCTTGGCTTCTTTCCTACTTTTGAAGATGTCATCTAGTCGAAGACGGGCTTTATGAAGTTCAGAGAAGCTTGGGAAGAAAGTACCGAAGAGGCGGTCCTCATACTCATTACGGAGTGATTTCAGGAAGATGTGCATTTGGTCATCTGTAGTTGGCCTATCAACAATCTCATTGAGCTTGGCTCTCCACCTTCTGACAAAGTCACCAAATGTCTCATTAGTACCTTGTTGGATTTGTTTGAGGTCTCTTTTAGTGGGCCGATAAGTAGTATTATCCTCAAAGCGCCTTTGGAAGACTTCACATGCGGTAGCCCAATTGGTCCTTGTGGATAAGGGGAAAGACATGTACCAATCCCTTGCCTCCCCCTCTAGAGTTTGGGGAAAGCTTTGGGCCAAAACATTGTCATCTACTTTCATCGGAAGCATGGCCCAAGTGTAAGTTTCAACATGAACACGGGGACAGGTAGTGCCGTTGAACTTGGCTATGTCAGGAGTTCGGAAATTTTGTGGTAGCTTAGTGATTGACTTGCGAAGTGCAATGGGGTCAAATGGGATGATGGAGCCCTTTGCTAGACCAAGATTTGCAAACCTCTTTTCAAGAAACTCAGCAGTGGCGGAGTTGATGAAGTTGGTGTCATCACTAGCTTTCTTTTTCTTATCGCTTGCCTTAGTATCCTCATCATCGGAGGAGGAGGAAGAATCGGATGTATTTGAATCAGAGTCGGAATCATCATCCCTTTTATTCTTTTTCTTAGCATGGGACTCCCCGTCTTTGGAGGGGGTTTTCAACTTCTTACTACTCTTCTTGAGTTCTTGGAGCTCTTGCAAGACGGTGTCTATGTCTTTGGTGTGACGATCACTCTCACGGGCGGCAATTTCGGCTTGCTATTTGACTGGCTGCTCAAGTCGTGCGATGACGGCTTTGGCGGTCTCTAAGTCAGTGATGGGGGTACCGTCCATTACTGCAACCTTTTCTAGTCTCTTGGTCGCGGGATCATGGATATAAATTATTGAAGCGATTGTGTTGGGAGTATGGAGTTACTTTGTTGATCGAACGGACCTAGAGTGCAGAAACTGTGTCAAATCCAGGCTGGGGTCCCAACAAGTCGGCTTTTATGAAACAGGGTTGACCAACACGGCAGATTCACAGAAAAAGGAGGATGTCTCGTACGAGACAATGGATGTCTCGTACGAGGCATCCAGCCTAACAGTCAGATTGCAGATTTTAATCCTATTGGTCGGATTGAATTTAATCCATTTTGAGAGGTTACTACTCTAGTTCATCCTGGAACAGTGGATTATATCACCCTAGAATATGAGCCCCTTGTTTTTCACCTGTATTGCACTCTCTCAAACGGAAAATTCGGGCAAAGGTCCCATATTCTCATCGGAATCCACCATTCAATTAAGCCAAACCTAAGTGATTCCGTAGTTGTTTTGCACTTTGTTAAACAACGCATTAATGCAATCAAACCTTGTGAATTTTAAGGGACATCCGAAAGGGACATGTTGAACGGTGCGGTCGAAACTAAGCCAAAATGGCATCCACAATCCTGCACAGAATAGTGAAAGTAAGAAAACACAAACTCGGATTTCCATAGAGAGGTTATCCATTCTTTCAAAATCCTTTGTTCAACATTTAACCGAAGGGACATTCGTCATATTCACAAGGGAGGATTATAGATTGTAAAGATGCGTTATCTTGGGCAAAGATTAAAACATCCCTAAGAATCGAACTGACCAGTCTCGAGGAGTGTCTTATTAACTAGTATGTATGCATGAGGTTGATGCAAGGCTTACGGATAAGGCTCCCCATGAACACAGTCTAGGAGTGTGTCACGGAGTGGGTACACCATCTTTGGAGAGACCAGCGAGGGCCATTCGTTAGAATGGGGGTGCTGACCGACATCTGTCCTCTGATTGGGACCCAGGTTTATAGGGTATGTAGTGCAACTATTCTACATGTGCGCACGTGTGTGAGAGTCAAGAACTAGGTGTCAAGGATAAAATAGAGAAGTTTTTTTTTTAAAGTAAAACAAAAGCAAGCAATGGCCGGGCCAAGTGGCTGCCTACGTTTCCCTCGTGGAGGAACTCAGGCCGTCGTTAGGAAGGTCCCAAGACTTAGAAACTGAGAGGAGGGCAGATCTGAGACCCTGTGTACGTGTTTGAATCGAACAAAAATCCTTTTTCAAACCAGAGAATCAGATCAGCCGAGCAGAACTGAGATGTCTCGTACGAGACAAGGGATCCCTCGTACGAGGCATCTCAGCTGAGGAACAGATTACGGTACAAAATGCAGAATTTTGAAACAATGATGATTTCTTTCGACGCACGTCTAACCCACTTACTGTAATCTTCCCCAGCAGAGTCGCCACTGTTTGCGCGCGAGGTTTTTCCACTTTTCGAGGCTCGTTTTCGTCCTTCGATTTACCTTCTTGTTGATTTGAGAGTCGCCACCATGTTATTGTCGGAACATGGACCGAGATGTCTGGATTCGGGGGTTAAGTTATGAATTGGGAAGGTCAAGGAGCACCCAATTCACCCAATCTAGGATTGGTCTTGCTAAGAAATCATCATCATCGTTTCGAAATCATGCATTCATGTACCAAAAGGAAAGAAAACAAACAAATAAATAATTGCTTATTTATTTAGGATGTCGGATCATGTGCTTCGAGACCATCTCCATGGATTGGAGAGGCTTTAGGCTGATCATTTAATGGAATCACACCACTTCAAAGCAAAGAAGGAGATGATAAGATAGAAAGCAAAGATTTTACCTAAGCGTTTTCTTCAAGAATCCTATGGATGGCCTTGACTAAAGGCCTTGATCTTCCAAATTTCGTGGGTATCAGAGAGGGGCTGATTATGAGAGCTTCTTTGATCAGATTTAGAGTCTAGAGTTGACCGTTAATTCACCATTAGTCATTCTAGCCAAGAACAACTATATTTATGGGGGTTTTGGACCTAGGGTTTTGGCCAAGAAGGTAAGTTGAGGTGGGAATCCAAGACTTGATTCCCACAGAGGTATATTTGGACTCTAAGATCGGCCATGGGATTTTCCCCGGATTGCATGAGTGTTTGCCAAGAAAAGGGGTTAAGATCAACAAGGAAACTGACCAAAACCCGACTGTCAAGGGGGGATACCTCGTACGAGACATCAATGTCTCGTACGAGACATCCATGTGCTGGAATCACATTTTTGCCCTCTGCAGCAGTTTTAATGTTCATTTTGGCCCCTGACTAACAGAGTCAGTCAGAAACTTAACGAAACATGTCCAACTTAACGAGTTTCGACCCAAATCAAAGGCGAGACACAGAAGCAGTGTGATAATAAATGAACGTCCAAAATGGGGTGTCTACACTATGCAATTTGAAAAGGGACGGAGACACATTTTTCCAAAATGACCCTCAAATATCTATGCAATTGTAAAGGGGACGGGGATACATTTTTCCAAAATGACCCTCAAATGTCTATGCAATTTGAAAGGGGACGGAGACACATTTTTCCAAAATGACCCTCAAATGTCTATGCAATTTGAAAAGGGACGGAGACACATTTTTCCAAAATGACCCTCAAATGTCTATGCAATTTGAAAAGAGACGGAGACACATTTTTCCAAAATGACTCTCAAATGTCTATGCAATTTGAAAGGGGACGGGGATACATTTTTCCAAAATGACCCTCAAATGTCTATGCAATTTGAAAAGGGACGAAGACGCATTTTTCCAAAATGACCCTCAAATGTCTATGCAATTTGAAAGGGATGGAGACACATTTTTCCAAAATGACCCTCAAATGTCTATGCAATTTGAAAGGGGATGGAGAACTTCAATGCATGTTCGCTTCTTGTTTTCATTTTATCATTTGCATTCATCATGAGAATTGGTATTCTTAAACTATGTTATTCATACCTTTGCTGTGTTTACCTGCAGGGTGGTGATCCCAAATCTCGAGGATCGCCGGATGCTTGCTTCTCTTTGTGGGAGGCCATGCCCGAGTCCATTGATGGCGTACCTTTCATTTGAGTTGGGGGGAGGTGACTGTGACTCCTGCAGACTTCTCGGTGATTACCGGGCTTTCCTTTGATGGGCGACCAGTCATCCCGAGGCAGAGATTGGAGCACTTATTGGATTCTCAGGCCCTACCAAGGGTTTGGGCATTTTGGTGCAGAATGTTGAGAGAGCCATCCGGGCCAACTTTTCAGAGTATTGGGCAGGCCGAATTACAGCTGAGCAACTCGGGCGCTCCTACGTATGGCTCCTTCTTGGAAATACCATTTTTGCCAATGCCGACACGATGTGCATGTTTCCTCTTCTCGGCTCATTGACTACTCCCGAGGCCATCCGAAACATTGCTTGGGGTGAGGCTGGCCTTACCAAGTTATACATAGAGCTCGAAGAGTATAGTCGGAAAGCGAGCAAGTCCTTGGCTTGCTTCCAGTTCGTCCTAGAGGTATTTCCTTTTCCCTCTTTCATTCTTTTTTTGCCTTTGCTTCACTCTTTGCATTTGGCTTTTACCTCATTTTTGTTCTGCTGGTTTTTTCGCCTTTTCCTTTTCAGGCTTGGTATTATGAGGTCTTTGGGAACTATCCGTGGAGGTCTACTCTTGATCGATACATCACTTTTCCGGCCATGGCTTGCTGGGCTAGGGAAGTTCGAGAGAAGAGGGGATCTAAGGGATGGGTCACAGTCCGTTATGCCGATGTAAATACCGTGCTGAGGGGAGCTATGCCGGCTGAGCTCAATCTCTTTCCTTGGTTGAGGTATGAGAGACCGGAAATAGATTTTGATTTGAGCGAGGCCTTGCGGGTGACTAGGAAGAGGAGGCTGCTGATAGGTTTCCGGGGCGAGGCCTTTTACTTGGGAGAGAGGGTGCTATGGCAGCATGGGCTGGAATTGTTGCAAAGGGCTCTAATGGATCCTCCTGCGGGCATGTTCGTGGCTGACCGAGGGGAGGACCCTTATCTTATGGGAGCATATGCCGCTGGTCTAATCACTGACGAGCCATATGGCCGTTTTGTGGCCACAAGGTTGCGGTCGCCGCAGGTGGTGGCTTCTGGGGTAGTTCCACTGGCTTGGACAAGTTATTCATTTGTCTGTGTGGATGGCAGGGTTCACAAGATGGACTTGTCTACTCCAGGGGAAAGGGTCCCAGCTGAGGAGATTCCGGTTGAGGCGGTATGATCCTTCTCTGCTTTGCACGCACACACCTTTCATTTCCGTCTCTTTTGCTGATCCATTTGTGCTTTCATGTGCAGGTTGAGGGGCGAGCACTGCTGAAGCAGCCTGGCTTCTTAGAGCGGGCCAAAAAATGGTTTAAGAGGTTTACAGGTCGCTCTTCTAAGGGGCCTCGGGCAGAATATAGCTTTGTGCCGGGCAGGAGCTCCGTGAGTGGTGAGGAGAGACCTCGGAAGAGGGCATCGAGTGTGGAGTTGCCTCCTTCTTATGTTCGCAGTCAGTCCATGAGTGCTGCTGACATAACATCTTTCCGAGGTTCAGTGGGGGGCACGGATATTCACGAGGCAGCTCCGGATCCTTTTGCCCACTTAACCTTAGAGCGACCCGAGCCATCTTCTGCTAATCGTACGGGCACTTCTTCCCAATTTGCTTGGCGTTCTTTTTAGCCGCCTACTGGTGAGGACATGAGCTTAGCAGAGTCTCCTTTCCATTTCGACCCTAGCACTTATTCCTTTCGGGGGCCGAGCATTTCTGATTTGCCACCACCTGACTCGGACCCCGACTCCGAGTAGTTGTACATGTTTGGACAATTTTCTTTTGATTTGTTTTATTTTTGCAAAACAATGTGTATGAAAACCTGTCATTCTGCTAATATTTAAATCTCTTGTATTTGCATAGCTCGGGCCTCATGAGGGCTTTTTGACTCTGGGTTCTGGCCTGGACTAGGCTTACCAAAGCATGACTTCCCGTTAATCTTTTCAAAGTGTAGTTATGGCTTGATAGCCCCAGTTTAATCATCTGACTGGGAATTGGCTCCCTGGTATCAACCTTCCTTAGGAATCAACCTTTTTTTTTTTTTTTTCGGAGTGCATCTTGTCCTTCGCGGGAGTCATTCTCTCCGGGATTTCATCCTTTCCAACCTTCTTTCAAATATCTCTTGTTCCTTCTGTTCCTAGGGGTGGCCTAGTTGACTCAAGACACGGACGGGAGCAAATTATTCTTGCTCCAAACGAGATTGACGTAGGCATTTGCGGGAGTGAGTCCCTTTTGTGAGGAAGGAAGCCTCGGACAGAAATTCGGTGTTTAGCTCTTTTCTAGGATGTAGAAAAGAAGACTTGTCAAGACATTCGGAATTTACTTTAGTTAGCATTACCAGAGCGATCGCTTGAATGGACCTCATTTATTATTAAATCAAAATTATAGCAGGCAATTAGCCTTAACATGTAGAAATGTTGTGATCAATTAAGATTAAGATTCGATCAATGGCAAGATCGAGAGGAGAATGTGTTTAGAAGGTGGAATTGGTCATTGTCTGGGAAATTGGTCATTGAAGGGACCAAAGGTCGAGAACTTGGTCATTTTGAGAGGACCACGGTTTGGTGTTTTTATTTCATGTTGTGACCGGACCCGAAGGTTGCCTACGTTTCCCTCAGTTTGAGGAGCTCAGGTCGCCGTAGTTCGGTCATGGATCGTCTTTTGTTGAAGTTGGTGTCCTTTTGAAGGATGTTGTTGCTTTGCCGATGTAGATCGCTTCGCTTTGCGGTGAACACCTCGGGATGTTTTTTGAGGTGGACTTTTGGAGTGAACCGGGTGAGCTTTTGAGGTAAACTTCCTCTTCGCCAATATTCATTTCCTTTCCTTCTTTCCATTATCCATTTCTTTTCTCTCTCTCTTTTTTTTTCGAGAGAGGGGAAACATTAGTCCCAACTTGTTATTTCTGACATTGGCTTATCTGTAGCCCCTTGGTGGGATTTGTCACTTCTCACTTTGACTTTGATGATCCGGGAAGTCCTTTGCTTGTTGCTTACTCGCGATCACGGTTGAGCCTTGGTGGTTGAGCAACAACATCCTTGCCTTTTCATTGTCTCGGGATGCCTTTGACGTGCCTCAAGAATTTGTATCGAAAAAGTGTATCGGGGACGTGTATAGAGGAAGGTTTGCCATTAATGGTTTCTTCATGACAATTGATCACAACATTTATTCACATCAAGATTAATTGTTTGTATTTAGCATTTTTCATTTGTGTTAGGTCCATTCGTCCTTAATGAGTCGTCATTGACTAGTATGCTTAGAAGTCAATTCATCATCTTGGGGATGTAGCAATCACTTGACAATATTAATTAAGGCGATTCCAAGAATCAATGTGATTTGCAAACAATGTCTCAAGTCCAGAGGGAATAGAAGGAAAATAATTGTTTCATTGCACGGGGATTCAAAATTTTTACAGACTCGAAAGACCCTACTGTTAATGGACTCCAATTACATACCATTTTGATGTCCTTTACACAATCTTGCCCCGCAAGGCTTAGGGAAAGTAAAAACATGTCCAAAATGGACTTCTGGAAGACTCTAGAACCTACCTAACTAGACCACTCCTAGTCACTTTCCTTTTCTTTTCCCTTACAATCTCAACTTCTGTTTCTTTGCTCTTGCCCGGGTTCATACCCACTGATTCCCTTTCTTTGTGATGACTCCCTCATCGATGAGCTCTTGAATTTTGTCTCTAAAGGTTGGGCAGGTTTTTGTGGAATGACCCAAAGCTTGGTGATATCTGTAGTGCTGTTTCGGGTCACTGCGTTGGGAGGGAGGTTCATTCCAAATCACATTGCGGCTGAGCAACTCAATTTTTTTAATCTCTAGCAGCCGGCTTAGAATTTGATCCCGGGGCATCCCTAGGTCATAGAACCAATGGTAATAGGCCCCTTTTCCTTGAGGGAGGACGCCTCCTATGACGAAGGCGGGTTTGCCGTGGTACAAGGAGATAGCTTGGACATGCTCGTGTGATTTCTACCCGCCTTGGTTTGAACTATCGGGGGTGGTCTTTGGTGGAGATGGCGATCTTTGAGAGGATCTCTTGATTTCCTCAATGGATTTTACAATCTCGTGGAGGCACTCTTGGGCATGCCTCGAGTTATGTCTCTCCATTTCATCGGTTAGCTCCGCTCGGCTGTGCATGAGCTCGTATCGGCGATCACACCTTTCCTCAAGGTCCCCTTTTAACTTCCTTCCACCCTTCTCCCATACTTCTTTAACCCTTTTGTGAAGGATTTCTTTGACCTCCTCTCTAAGCCGTTGGGCCATACTGATTACCTCATTACAGCTAGCCTCCAATTCCTGAATCCGCTCTCCCATTGTACTAACCATCCTTTCCAAAAGCTTTACCAGTCCTTCCAATCGGGATTGAGCGTCCAATCTTATATCATGTTCTGATGTGATGGACTTAGCTTCCTTTGCTTCCTATGAAACAAGGGGCTAGCAAACTATAAGGGTACTTTAGCGAGATTCTCGGGAAAACCATGCTTTGAGCAAGAAATGGACTTGTGACACAAGAAGATTTGACTCGGAAGGGAAAACCAATTCGACTCGGGGACAAAATTGGAGAAAGACCCGAGCCATGCACTTTGGGGAATTTGCCAATTTCATTTTTTTTTAGGAAAAGTATTTTATTTGGGGGATCTTTCACATGAGCAAACGTTAGAGCACAGTTCAAAAGCATATTTTCATTTATTGAGTTCCCTTAAAAAGCATTTTATTCCTAATTGGTTGGAAAAGATTTCTCTTCTTTTTCGCGACTAATCTAAATCCTAGATCAGTGGAGGCCATCACTACGTCTATAGACCCCTGGTATTTCACCTATATTGCACACTCCCTAGGACGGACAATCTCGGGCGAGGGTCCTATAGGGAACGTGGTTTCCACCGACCGAAAGAACCAAACCTAGGGTCTAGTGCGTTGCAAAACGCCAATGTCTGAGCCATTCTTATCATAATTAAACCCCGGTTAAGGTCAAGATTAGCTCAATGCCTTAACAAAAATTTGGCATAACCTCATTTAACGAGGGATCTTTAACCTCAACCTTTGGTTTAAAAATGATTAGTATGGGTCAAACATTAGGATTTAACGACACGATGTCATCCTTTCCTTACTACATGACTTTTGGTTAATTATGGTTGGAATTAACGCTTAAGTCAAAGGCCGGGTTAAAGATGACCTTAATCACACAAGCTTTCACAAGGGGTCTTGACTTGGGCGTTAACTTAGCCATAATCAACCTTTGGGCATGTATTAAGGGCGTGACGACGTGAGCTAGACCAAAAACCAACCATGGTCACGGTATTTATGTGTCACAGACATGTATTAAGGGCGTGACGACGTGAGCTAGACCAATCAAGCTGCATCGTGGCATCCATCCCGGGTTTAAAGGGTTTTTGGAACGTGCATGAGGTCAAGTGCGCGTTGTGTGAAGCCTTCTATGTTCCCTTTTGAGTCAAAATAGAAATTTTTGGTCCGTTTTAATACCATGAGCATTGTATGAACAATTGTATGAACAAGTATGATGAACAAGTAAGATGGACAAGTATTTTGCAAAAGCAAGTAAACAAACATATTAACAAGCAAGAATCAAAATTTGTGCATGAAAAGGTTGCGCACAACCAAAGGTTTTTGAAACCAAAATTTGCAAGAAGAACAACCTTTTGAAAGTTATTTTGTACAAAAAGGTTATACACAACAAAAGAATTTGAGAAACCAAAAGTTTTATAAAAGGGGGAAGGCACAATAAGGCTTTGAAAACCCAATTTTATGTCCAAAATATTTGTGCATTACCAAGCTTTAAAAATCCATTTTTGGCTATAAAAATGAAGGCAAGAGTGCACAAGTAGGGGCTGTAAATGGAACCTGGACAAGAAGACACGCAAGAGGGACCATCAGAATGCTTCTGCCCTGCACAAAATTGTTAACTTGAAGCATTCCGTGAGCCCAGAAAAACCAGCCGTACGGCTAGGGATGGAGATCCATTATTTTTTGCAAATTTTCAACTTCTGATCATCAAGCCCCAGTTTATTGCACTTCCAGAACAGTTTCACTCCCAGAAATCAAAACAGAAACATAAAATACACACAAAATATGCACAAAGTCAACAAACGGGGATGGGAGTTTGACCCACACAAAAGTGCCCCCAAAGATTCTAAAAAGAAGTTTGGAAACACTTAATTCCCCAGCGGAGTCGCCACTATGAGGAACCCCCCCCTCGGGGCGAAACAATTTTGTTCGAGGAAGAAAAGCCAAACACGTGTAACTTAACAAACTTAATGGAGTCGCCACATTTGTTAAATTTTAACCCAACAAATGAAAATGGTTAGAGATTTATGAGTTCGGAGGTCAGGTTACGACTTGGGAAGAGTTTCACGTCACCCAAGTCGCCTCAGACAAAGCCGAGTCTCCCTTTGTGTTTGTTAACGAAAAAGTGCATGTGTGTGTGTGTATTTAACGGAAAACTGCATTTTTAACTGATTATTAATTTTAACAGAACAAAAGGGGTTCACTAGCACAGATCTTGACAAAATAAGACAGAAAAGAAAAATTATCCCTCTGACCCAACTCAGCCGTACGGCTATACGAGGTCTTCCCGGGATTTTACAGTTTGTCCAGAAAATGTCCAGTTTCAGGCAGAAACAGAGCACTCTGCTGAAACTGGACTGAGCAGTTTACTTTCAGTTTGCATTTCAACCAACAAACTTTGATTGTCATCATTCCTATGCTCATTAATCACTAAATGGACCCCAAATACATGGATTTGGGTGTGATTAAGGCAATCATTGGAGAAAAATTAGAAAAGGTAATAAAAGTGGCCTTTGAGCCAAGATGACCATTTTGATGAGTAAAGATGTAAACTTTACCATCAAAATGGGAGCTTCATCAAGATTAAACCCTTAGGGACAACAAAATGACATAAAGATTAAATCTTTATGACCCAAATGTGGGATTTTAGGCTAAATCAAGGTTGGGATGATAAAGATTGGAACTTTATCACCCAACATGATTATCATGGCCAAATATGAACAATATTGACATAAAGATGCATGATTTCACCATAAAAATGGATCATCAAGCTATTTAAAGACAAGAAATTAACAAATCATGATCTTCTTTAGGTTTTAACCCTTTATCACATACATGGATGTGAAGGCACCTTGAATCATCTCATGATTTGGTTCCAAGATACATATAACAAGAATATAAGGTGCTTGAAAGGACAACACTTGCAATATAAAAGTGCTTGACAAGGGCAAGGCTTGAAATGCTAAGAAATAAATAACATGAACAAGAACAAGAGAGTTTAAGATGGAGAGAAGATGGGGAGAAGGAGGCTTCACCTATAGTGGTTATGGACTATCTTCCTCTCTTTTCACTTAAGTATTTGGTGGTATTTCACTCAGACTGTATTTCTGCAGAGTTTCACCTATCAAACTTTGTTTTCTCCCCCCCTCTGAAATGATCAGTAAGGGTCTCAATTTATAGGGACTGAAGTTGTCTAAACCAGCCGTACGGCTAGGCCCCTTCCGCGTCCAAACCATCTGTACGGCTCAGCCTGGCGAGCTTATGGATTTTTCCAAGTTTAATTCCAGAGCAGTCCTGGAATTGTAGGTTTATCCTAGTGAGGTCCCAGCCTATCAGTTTATCCCTGAATGGTGCTAAGAGCTCCCTAAGTTGGTCAATTTAAGATTAGGGTACTTACAGTAGGTCATGGCATAACTCTAAGCAAGAATCAGTGTCCTAAGACGACTGATGAGCGTAAGAGAATGATTGGAATCCCATATGCTTCTGCTGTTGATTCAATAATGTATGCCATGATATGTACTAGACCCGATGTCTCGTATGCTTTGAGCATGACGAGCAGATACTAATCAGATCCTGGTGAGAGTCACTGGATTACAGTCAAGACGACTCTTAAGTACTTGCGAAGGACTAAAGATTCATTCTTGGTGTATGGAGGTATGGAAGATGATCTTGTTGTAAGAGGTTACTGTAGACACCCCGCCTTGGACCGCTCACCCCGATTGCACACTTGATTTTGTGTTTCTCCCTCTTCTAAGTGTTTTCTGTTAGTTTCTGTTACTTTGGTTAAGTTTTAGACGGGCTCCGTTAAGTTCAGGGACTAAACTGAATAACAGTTCTAACTTTCTAGTCCATTCTGTCAGATTTTGCCTTTCAGAGTCGCGCGCCTCCGCCCCTTGAGGCCAGACGCGCGAGTCTTCCGCCGCCTAGGTGGGATACGCGCGCTTCTGGGGTGCATCAGTTACATATTCTGCCCAAGAATCTCTCCCTTGCTCATTATACATGATTTTGCCCGGGAAAGATTTCTTGGAGACTCCGTTTGGCTCCAAAAACAGTCACTTTTCAACTATAAAAACCCCTCCAATCCATCATTGGAGAAAGACCTTGGAAAAATCATCACTTTAGACTTTTTACTCACTCTTTGCCTAGACTTTTTCTTTGGGACTTCTTCAACAAAAGTACTCAACCTCTTCTTCAAAGCTTTACAAGAGGTTCTCTTTTCGAAGGATACTATAGGTAAATGTCTTAAGCACTTATCTTCTTCTTCTTCTTCAATCAAATGTGCAATCACCCAAAACCATTTGGGACATGACACCAACGGTCCTTTCATTACATTGAATTGGCCTAGGAGTCATCTCCCTACATTTCAAACTCTAAAACCCCCTTTTTATCATCATTTTAATAGGAAGAACACATTTATCTTAAAAAGTGAATTATGAACAAACAAGACCGACATTGCTCGGGCGAAATGGGTGTTTAAGTACTTCCCATTTCGTAACCTAACCCCCGAACCCCTCATCCCAAAGAATCTCTGTTTTCGTAAATCAAACTTAGGCTCATAAACATTAGGTTTTCTTACGTTCCTCAAAAACGTGGGTGGCGACTCTAAAACACAATTAGACATCCTAGGATAATTCACGCGCTCTAGGCTAAAGCCGTGGTTTCCCCCGGGGTATCTACAGTGGCGACTCCGCTGGGGACGCTTGAGGGTTAAACTTGTGTTTCTGTTCATAATTCACTTTTCTGGGCATTCTGGAAATTGACATGGGAAGCGCGTGCCTCGGACCTTCATGGTCCAAAGCGCGCGCGTCCCGCTTCAAATTCCAGAATCGCCCATCTTCCATGTGTTCTTCCTATTCTTCCTACTATTATGTGCTAACAAACATTGCAGGGGTTTCATCACACAATCAGGACCAGTGCAATCCCCTGAGTCCATAAGTTTCTGATGATCTGACAGGTGAGCCCAGAAGTGGGCGCCTCCCAGTTTCTATGCGCCAGTCGCGCGCTTCCCGCAACACTAGCCCGAGGCGCGCGCTTCTGGGCCAATTTCCAGGGCAAGAACAGGTTTCAGTGACTGGACAGAAAAGTGGGGTGTGGGCACAGTTGCGTGCATCAGAACAGAATTGAACCCTTGGACTGTTTATTTTTATGTTTTTATTTACCGGTCACACGGGTGATTCGGGAGTTGTAATTTATGTGTTTATGTGTTCTTATCTTTTCTTTTCAAAAAAATAAAATAAAAAATTGTTGTCACGTGATAGACCTCACACTACGTGCACATTACTCCTATAAACTGCTCACTATCGAGTCGCACAAGTCCAACCCCAAACCCGTCGAGGCCCGTCCTAGAAAGTTTCAAGCTCCACTCGACCTTGACTCTTTCGAAGCGGTAAACCTCAGCCCGTGGCGTAGTTCATGACTACATGCCGGGGGTGACCTTTGAGCCTCATATTCAAGCCGAGCACAAGCCACACAATTCTAGTTAGGGTCTAACACTCCGTGACTCAAGTCGGTTTCCATGTACCGAGATTTCCCTAAACTAATGTCTTCAAAACATACATGCCAACTTGTTGAAACGGACGCAATAAAAATCCATCCCCAAAAGTGGTTATTTTGGACGAAAATAAAAATCCGTCCCCGCATGTATGCTTTACTACATTAATTTAGTTTAATCCCGACACATGTAGGATTCACAAACGCGATGGAATCCGATGAGTATATGGGACCGCGAGATGGTCTATATACTAGTGTGACGATTCCATTACCTTCTTAGAAACCCCAAAAGGGATCCATTCCCTCCGACTTATAAATAAAAAAAAAAGAGTCTTTTTCTTATGTGGTTCGAGTCGTGTGCCCAACTGTGTGTCCTCAACCTCCTCATGGACCGAAAGTGTGAACCGAGACTGACAAGGGCTACTTCTCCAATTATAGGTCCGATTGGTACTCTCCGCATCTACAGAGATTCATCCAACAGGCTTGTCCGTGAACCGATCACTCCAACAGCTTCTACATCATCAATGGCCGGCGACTCCAACACCAACAACGCCATGACTCTCAAACAGCTTTCTGCCATGGTTCAAACACTCCAACAACAAGTCACCACTCTCAACAACGAGGCTCAAACCAAAGAAGCCTTGTGGCAAGCTCATGTCGACAGTCAAAGGGAGGCCCACGAGGCCGAGGTTGACCAACTGAAAGCCAAGCTCCTCAAACTCTCCAAGAACAAGGGGGTTAATGACAATGAGGAATCCGAGTTGACCAAGGGTTTGTTTGAAAGCCCATATGTTAGCGCCTGCACCAAAAAAGTGGGGGGACCAAGCACCGACAACAACGACCCCAAAATGGTCGATTCCATCATGGCCTACATTAATCAGAAATTTGACGGCCTCAACATGGGAAAAGGCTCCAACACAAGCCTTTATCAGTCATCCATCCTCATGAGCACGATGGCCGCTCTCCCCGACAAGTTCAAGATGCCCGGAATTAGCAAGTTTAAGGGCAACTCATGCCCGATGGCCCACATCGAGACTTACATTTGGGCTATGGTTCCGAAGAAGGTCTCCCCAAAAGTTATGGCTCAATGCTTTCCTCTCACCCTCGAGGGGGTGGCAAAGGATTGGTATGCAACTCTCCCGCTCACTGTCCGTCTTGACTGGGATGCCGCTATGCTTGCCTTCAAGAATCAATATCAAGGCAACACCACTCACCGGCCCACAAGGAAAGAGCTCGAGAACACCACTTAAAGAGACAACGAGTCCTTCATTGACTTCACAAGGAGATGGAATGACAAGCTCTCTGAAATTTTTGAAAGGCCGAACACAAAAGAGCAAATGGACATCTTTCTCAAATGTCTCAAGTTTGATCTCCGCACCCACCTAAGTGGGGCTTACTACTCCGACTTCTCCCAAATGTATGAGGCGGGGGTACGCATGGCTGACTTGCTCAAGGAGATTAAAAAGGCCACTCCTACCTACCGATACAAGGCCGCCTCTAGTTCAAACAAAGAGGCTTCTGTCAATGCCGTTACTACTGACAAGGGGAATTACAAGAAGGTTCCTCCACCACAAGGCAAGCGGTTCCAAAACTACCGCGTCTACACTCCTCTCAATGGAATGACCATCACCGAGGCCTATGAAGCTCTAAAGGCCAAGGGACAAATCACCCCTCTTCAAGGGTACAAGAAACCACAACCGCTCCGTGCCAATCATGCTCACCACAAATGGTGCGACTACCATCAATGCACCGTCCACCTCACCGAGGATTGCTTCTCCATCCGCAACACCATCCAAGACCTTATAGACAAGAAGGAATTCATAATCCCTAATGAGGGTGGTGTCAATGTAATAGAGATAGGAGAGTTTGAAAGAACCACTCATTCAATCCCAATTGTGAATGAGGGCTCCGATGATATGAATAAACTTGATAATTCTTGTTATGTTGTGACTTATGATGAGATTATGAGGGAAGTCTTAGAGAATAGGAAGAAGAAGCTACAAGGGACCGTGAACGTGCTCACTCGCAGCGGCCGAGTAACAACGAGCGCAATCCCTCCCAATACTGCAGTAACCAGCACCTCTTCTCAAAGATCGCAAGCACGCGACATACCCGAAGATCCTTTGTTAACACAGCTCAAGAAAACGCAAGCCAACATATCCATCTGGGACCTTATTGCATCATCAAAGAGACACCGAGAACTCGTCATCAAGAACTTGGATGACACATCAGTCTCTCCCAACACGACTCCCGAGGACCTCACAGCAATGATAGGTCACATTCACTTTGGCAATGTCATCACTTTTGCCGACATGGACCTCCCGCCATTTGGGTCCGAACACAATGAAGCCATCTACCTCAAAGTAAGGGCAAGGGGGAGACCCATCTCAAGGGTTCTAGTAGACGGTGGTTCCGCACTCAACTTAATGCCTAGCCGAGTCATGGGCATACTGGGGCTCAAAAGCTCCGATTTACGACCCTCCGCCCAAGTCATTAGAGGGTACGACAGCACTGCCCGTACAGTCATGCGAATGTTAGAAGTTGATATCAAATTTGGAAGCATGATCATGTCCATCCCATTCCAAGTACTTGATGTCCCTGCTTCATTCAACCTACTTCTGGGCTGACCTTGGATCCACAGTTCCAATGCGGTACCTTCCACTCTCCATCAGTGCGTCAAGATCAGAAATGGGGACGAGATAGTCACTATCATGGCCGAGAATGTCACCGTCCACAGAAATGGGGGATAACCCGTTCACCAAGTCCAACACGGGATAGAAGATGCCACTCTCTCCGGCGTCACCACCATTGACAAAGAAGGGGGAAACAGACAATGGGCCCCCGGCAATCCTAAAGTCCTCCGCATGATGAGGAACATGAATCACTTTCCTGGTCTTGGCCTGGGGAAGCATCAACAAGGGATATTACACCCCGTGGAAGTTCCTTTTGGTAAGAACAAATTTGGTCTGGGATACAAGCCTACCAAGGATGACTTGAAGTGCGAGCAAGCAGTCAAGAATCAAAGGACCCAAGCTCGCAAAGAAGGTCGACGATATGAAATCCCTGACTTGAAACCCTACCGCAACACACTAAACGGTTATTTTGTTCGCCAAGGGGAGGATGTTCCGTACATGATCTTTCCCGAACCATGGGTTAACGACAAGGGCGTCAGAAAGCCCGGTCTCAAGATCTTCACTGACTGTGAACTCCCGACGCAAGAGAGAGAACCTACTCCAATGTCACCCCGAGAGTGGTGGGGCAAGAAAGTGACTATAGAGTCCGAGGTAGAGGTTACCGTGAGGGAAGAACTATCCGATCTAGCCTCCATGTTCAAAGAATTTGCCATCGTGGATGATTGTCAAGTCAACGCCATCTCCGACAACACAGAAACGGAGAGCCCATCTATTAGCGAGATCCAGCCAAGCTCCGAGCCAATCAACAACTAGTATTCAACGAAGGGGCCCTTAGTATATGAGGATTTCTTGGTCCAAGAAATGGGTTGCATACCCCGTATAGCAACAAAGGAAGAGCGGCTCACATTTACATTCAAGTCCGAGAGTGTTTCTAATGCCCTCACCCAAGAGGATATGGAGGCAATAGCCGAGCGTGTGTTTCCTTTCTTTGCTAATGAAAATTTTGATATTTCTGAGTACCCCGAGATTGCAAACATCATAAATGATGAATTAACTAATAACGAACTTAATGAACAAGTTAATAACGATTCAAATTATGATGAAATAGACCAAGAAAACATAACATACCTAAATGAACTAGCTCAACAGGTTCGTTGTCGTGGTGAAAATGGTCCAGGGGCTGATGAGGAATTGCATGTTGTTAATCTGGGTACCGACAAAGAGCCAAAAGAAACGAAGATTGGCAGCTTCTTCAAGGGGGAAGACAAAGACAAATTGACTGCACTGCTTAGAGAATTTGTGGATGTATTCGCATGGTCATACAAAGACATGCCGGGTTAAGACAGAAAGGTCGCAGAGCACAGAATTCCGATCAGAGAGGACGCCAAGCCAGTAAAGCAGAAGCTCAGAAAGATCAAGCCAGAATGGTCTCTACAAGTCAAGGAAGAGATTGAAAAGCTCCTCAGTGTGGGTTTCATCAAAGTCATTGAGTATCCGACTTGGCTAGCCAACATTGTGACAGTCAGAAAGGCAAACGGCAAGGTTCGAGTTTATGTGGACTTCCGGGATTTGAACAAAGCTTCCCCGAAAGATGATTTTCCACTACCAAACATCGACATGCTCGTCGATTCAACTGCCAACTATGAAGTCCGCTCATTTGTGGACGGTTTTGCCGGTTATAATCAGATTCTCATGTCCGAAGAGGATCAACACAAGACAGCTTTCACAACTCCGTGGGGGACCTTCTGCTACACAGTCATGCCGTTCGGACTAAGGAACGCTAGGGCTACCTACCAAAGGGCTGTTACGGATCTATTCCACGATATGATTCATAAAGAGATCGAGGTCTATGTAGACGACATGATCATCCATTCAAAGGGGACCGATGGTCAACATTTGATTGATCTTCGCAAGTTCATTGAAAGGCTTCGGCAACACAACATGAGGCTCAATCCCGCAAAGTGCACTTTTGGGGTCATCAGAGGAAAGGTTCTTGGTTACATAGTCACTGAAAGAGGAATTGAAGCCGATCCCTCCAAGATCAAGGCAATCATTGACATGCCTCCCCTAAGGACGCAGAAAGAAATCAAAGGTTTCATGGGTAGACTTCAATACATCAGTCGGTTTGTGCACCAACTCACTTCCATGTGTGAGCCAATCTTCAAGCTACTCAAAAAGTATGTGGCTTTAGAATGGACCGATACGTGCCAAGAAGCCTTCGACCAAGTGAAGCATTACTTGACATGCCCTCCAGTTTTGGTTCCACCACACGAAAAGAAGCCTCTCTTTCTCTATCTCACGGTTAATGATGAAGCCCTGGGGGCTATGTTAGCACAAGAACAGCGAGACTCCACAAAGAAAAATGCCATCTACTTTGTCAGCCGACGATTTCAAGGAGCTGAAAAGAACTACTCTGTCTTAGAGAAGTCTTGTGATGCATTGGTTTGGGTTACTCAAAAGCTCAAGCATTACATGGAGGCCTTCCCAATCAAGTTGGTAGCAAAAGTGGACCCGCTCCGCTACATCTTCGAGAAGCCTTTCATGTCAACAAGAATAGCCAAATGGTATTTCATGCTCGCCAGCTACGATATCACTTACGTCACACTCAAATCCATCAGGGGGAAAGTATTCAGTGATCAGCTTGCTGAATTTCCGTGTGACGAAGTGAAGGGGGAAGATGTACAGTTCCCCGACGAGCATTTAATTTACGCTACAACAGAGGAAAATAAGTGGCAACTTTTTTTCGATGGTGTAGCTAATAAGCATGGATATGGCATAGGGATGTTACTCATTGATCCAAAGGACATGTATACTCCAATTGCCATCCGCCTCGAATTTGAAGCCACTAACAACACCGCTGGATACGAAGCTTGCATAGCGGGGCTCGAAGCAGCCCTCGAAAGAAATGTCACAAGTTTAGAAGTATTCGGTGATTCCTTGCTCATCATTAATCAGACATCTGGAAAATGGAAGATTCAAGACTCGACCCTGCAATGGTATGGTCAACATCTCGAGGAGTTGGTTGAACAATTTCAAGAAATCACCTTCAATTACCTGCCAAGGGACAAAAACCGTTTTGCTGATGCACTAGCTACCATCGCTTCACTGGTTGAAATACCTGAGGGTAAAATGGTAAAACCCTTCAAAATCTCCCGACGAAACAGTCCGGCATACTGCATGAGTATTGAGATCAACGAGGTCCAAACAAACTCCCCTTGGTACGCAGATATCATGAATTTCCTCAAGGATGGTACTTACCCCGAGAACAGCAATAAGAAGTCTCAAATGGCATTGCAAAGACTAGCCTCCCGATATGTACTGATTGGGGACAGAGTCTACAAAAGGCACCACGAAGGGATCAATCTCCTATGTGCAAATGAGACCGAAGCTCAAGAAATAATGCATGAGATCCACGAAGGTGAATGTGGGCCTCACATGAACGGGTTTATGTTGACCAAGAAGATACTCCTCATGGGTTATTATTGGAGTACCATGGAAAGGGACTGCATCGAGAAAGTCAAGAGGTGCGCCAAATGCCAATTCCATGCCAATCTACAGCACGCTCTGCCCTCACAGCTTTACAATATGACTACGCCTTGGCCTTTCTCTTGTTGGGGCATAGACATCATCGGCAAAGTTCACCCTACTGGAAGCAACGGACAATCCTTCGTCCTAGTAGCCGTGGACTATTTGTAGATACCCCAGGAAACCATAACTTGGTGAGAGCGGTGAATTATCCTAGGATGTCTAACTTGTTTTAGATTGTTTAGAGTCGCCACCTATGTTTTGAGGAACATAAGAAAAACCTATTGATAATAGCTTAAGTTTGATTACGAAAACAGAGAATCCTTGTTTTGAGGTTCGGGGGTTAGATTATGAGATGGGAAGTACCGAAACACCCATCTCGCCTAACTAAAGTTGGTCTTGCTTGATCAAAATCTACATGAAAGATAAACGTTCTTCTTTTTCTTCTTTAAATCATAAAAAGGGGTTTAAAATAGAGTTTGGAATGTAGGAGATAACTCTTTAACCGACCTCAATGAGATGAGGTAATCATTAAAGTTATGTCCCAAAATGATTTGGGTGATTGCACTTTGATAATACAAAAAAGAAAGAGAAAAGAGATGAATTTGAGAAGGGGTAAGAAATAGCTTTACCTAGACTTCAAGAGACTTCAAACACTTCTTGTTGAATTACTTGGAGAAATCCTTTGGAAAATGCTTTGAAAGTAGGAAATTTGGTAAAGTCAAGGTCTTTTGGTCCTTTTTGGTCAAAGTTTTTGTGTAAATTTTTGTCTCTTTGAAAATGGAGGTAAAGGGAGGTTTTTATAGGTGAAAGAGAGATGTTTTTGGTGCCAAAACTCAGTCACCAAGAAATCCTTCCCGGGAAAAATCCTGTAAATTGAGCAAGGGAGAGAATCCTGGTCAGAAATCTGTAACTGACGCCTAGAGGCGCGCGCTTCCTACTTTGGGGGCGGGAGGCGCGCGCGTCTGGCTCCTCCTGTCGGAGGCGCGCGACTCAGAGAAGGCAATTTTGACAGAATGGACTAGAAAGTCAACCCTGTTATTCAGTTTAGTCCCTGGACTTAACGAAGTCAGTCAGGAACTTAACGGAAGTGACAGAAACTAGCGAGAAACACTTAAAATGGGGAGAAACACAAGATCAAATGTGCAATCGAGGTGAGCGGTCCAAGGCGGGGTGTCTACAGAGCCCCTCGGCGACGTGGATTGCAAAGCAAAACGCGTCGATGAAAGTTAAAAACACCCGCCGAGGACATCACCAAGAAAAAAGCAAAGACTCGATGAAAGCAGGAATTTGAAATTGCCAGAGATAGTGGTGCGCTCCCTGTGTGAGCGGCTTTTGTTGATACTGGGGGTGGCATGATCCGTTAGGTGAACCTGCCGGCTGAATATTTTGAATGAGGCCGTTAGTGAACCTTTTGAACGAGGTCGTTAGTGAACCTTTTGGAGAGGCCGTTAGTGAACCTTTGAGGAGGCCGTTGGTGAACCTTTGAGGAGGCCGTTAGTGAACCTTTGGAGAGGCCGTTAGTGAACCTTTGAATGAGGCCGTTGGTGAACCTTTGGAGAGGCCGTTGGTGAACCTTTGAAGAGTCCGTTAGTGAACCTTTGAAGAGGCCGTTAGTGAACCTTTGAGGAGGCCGTTAGTGAACCTTTGGAGAGGCCGTTGGTGAACCTTTGGAGAGGCCGTTAGTGAACCTTTGAGGACGAATCCGTTAGTGAAATTCATTGATGAGACCGTTGGTGAACCTTTGGAGAGACCGTTAGTGAACCTTTGTTGACGAATCTGTTAGTGAAATCCGTTGATGAGGTATTGCTTTGAAGTCTCGTGCCACTTGGAGTCACACTTGACTTTTTGAATTGTGGGGTGCGGGCACAGTTGACCGCGACCAGAAAAATATCCCTGCTGGGGATGAAATGTTGAGATTGACCCTTGAGGGGGGTATGTCACCCGTGACAGAACTTAGGGAGTTCGGAATCCGTGGGGAAACCTTGATACGGTGCATGGTTTCTTGCCTGGGAGACTGCTTCTGAACCTGCCTGATGATGGGAAGAGCGCGCGTCCAGGCCTCGTTATGGGATGCGCGAGCCTCGTATGAGTATGTCGGGGGGCGCGCGCCTGGCGTATAAGTTCAGCATATTTAAACAGGCGGTTCACTGTTTTCGGCGAGTTTTCAAAAATTTGAAGAACCCTCCAAATTCCAAACCAAATTTTCGTAGAGAAATCACCCTAAAACACTTTCTTGCTGCTCTAGGATCAATTCCGTCACAGAAACGATGTCGGATTGTCAACAATCACCTCCGTTCGAGATGCCACAGGGTGCGGAGCCCGAAATTGGGGTTGAAGCTATGGACCCGAGCTTGCTTACCTTCCGGCCTCATACCCACATTTCTCACTTCGTGACTTCGGGTTTGGTAAGAATGCCTCACCTTTCTTGTCGATTTCGGATTTCATGAAGTTCCGTTTTCTTTACCCGAAATATTGCTGCAGCAGCTTTATTGATCATTCCTTGCATGTTGTTCGTTGCTGCTGATTTGTTGTAAGAAACATGTTGGGGCACCCATTTTCATGTTCACACACTTGCTTGTACATTGTTCTGCCATTGAAATCTCTATGTTGAGTTCATCCGTTTTCTAGCAGTCATGCTGATGAAATTTTCGCTGTTCCTTCTTTCCTTTCAGGAGTGGACCCGTCTGACAGAGATTCGTGGTGGGGCTCATGGGTCCATCTCTATATGGAAGAGGTTGCCTGAGAATGTTCGGGCCCGAGTTACAGGGACTCATTTTGGTCTTTTTGTCACCAGCCTCCCAGCTTTGAAGAATGACCCCGATGTGTTCCAGGCATTGAGGGAAAGATGGTGGGACACCACCCATACCTTCCATTTACCCATGGGCGAGGTGACTATGACGCCTACCGATTTCACAGCTTTGACGGGCTTGCCGTTCATAGGGATGCCTGTCCCTTTTGGTTTGAGAGGGGCTGTTCGGACTCCGGACGAGTTACTGGCTTTGGTTGACTGCCGATTCGAGGTCAAGAATTCTCGAGTGACATGGGGGCGAATCTGGGCCTATTTCAGCATCTTAATGGCTGAGGCTCGAGGTGTTACTGCTGATCGGGTCGATGCTGTGGCCCGTTGCTTTATTTGGTACTTGTTATCCCATACTTTGTTTGCCAACGGGGGATCTTCGGCCTCTTTGGCTCTGCTTGACTTGTTAGTGGATTTGGACCAGATTGGCCAGTATAACTGGGGCGCAGCGGGCTTAGCTGCTTGTTATCACGGCATGGATTTGACCAGTCGCTCGACCACTAGCTCGGTTACGAGCTTCAGCTTGCTGTGGGAGGTATACCACTTACTGTCCCTTTTATATTCTCCTTGCCTTGGTCATAACTGCCTTTTTCGTTGACTGCCATTAACTTTGTTTCTGCCTCTTGACTACAGCTTTGGGCTTTTGCTATCCTGAATCTGAGAGATTTCAAGATTGCTAAGGAAGGCCAGCCCCAGTATCCGGACTGCGCACGGTGGGCGTACAAGGAGAGGAATGTGAAGACTGGTACGAACCCCATTAATCTTACTTCGGCCCGACGGCACTTGGACACCTTGAGGCCTGAGTCCGTTGCCTTCTCTTTGTATCCGTGGAGATCAGTTCAGCATTGGTTTGAGCATACTCTTATTCCTACCCGTTCTTGGCTTTTGATGAGTTCGGGTGAGTGCATGGCTCTGTATTTGGGAGACAGAGTGTTCTGGCAGCATGGTACCCAGGTGACAGACTTTTACACCCCCCTCGTCCTGCAGTTCCAGACGTTCCTCCTTTCTGCCCTCGTGATTGGAGGTCACTTTCAGAGGCTGATCGCGCGGCATACATGGTAGGGATTGATGCCGTCCCTTACATTCACTTGGATCAGGATTATGGCCTCTTCAGGGAGAACAACTTGATGCAAGGCTTCATGTTTGCTGATCCGAGGAGATCACAGGCTGCTCCTACGACCTCCGCTCGGTTTTATACTACCGGTGCCGGGTATTGTTTTGATCCTCCTTTGCCTCCTCCCTACTACACTTATTCCAACTTCGGGGTCTTTGAGGAGCAGAGGGAGATTGTTCCCGAGGATATGTCACCGGAGAGAGAGCCTCCTGCTCAGGCTGCTGTGGTATGTTTTTCTGACCATCTTTGCATTTCTCAGCTCCAGTCTTGTTTTTCTGTCCTTTGTATTAATGTAACTTCCTTTTTCTGTTCTTTGTTGCAACAGGTACCTATAGCTGCTTATAGGCACTTGGGTAGACAGAACAAAGGGATAAGGCGGAGGCTCCGTCAGCTGGAGGAGAAGGTGCTAGAGCTGTGCAGGGATATTGCTGCCATGACTAGAGATGCTAATGGTGCTGTCTCTGGTGCTGCGAGAGGAGCTGCCCGAGGTGCTCGGGGCATGGGACGAGGCTGCAGGGATGCTGCACTGGACATTGATGAGGCTATCTCTTCGGCGAGGCAGTCGCTGAGCAGGAGTTTGAGCCACGGAGGTAGCCATGGTAGGAGTCTGAGCCGAGAAGGTAGCCAGAGCCGGGTGGCGCTAGTTCATCGGGGAGAGCTGCCAAGAGGACCCGTCCTGATGTTGTGGTTGAGACATCTGAGTCTGAGGATGATGATGACGATGATGATGAGGAGACCGAGAGCGGAAGCAGGGGTGAGTACAGTGCTGGTGATGATGTGCCCGAGCTGTTGTGGCTGAGAGGATGAGGGATTGAAACACCTTTACTTTTGCCTGTAATAACATTTAACATGTATTTACAATCCTAGTTATCTTACTACTCATTTTATGCTTTATTAGCGACTCGATCTTAGATGTCGACTCTTTACAAACAAATGTGTGCCCAAAGAATGCTTGTTGTTGATGCTTGAACTCCTTTTTGCTGCTGGGATTTGATTTTGCTGCAGGTTGGATATCTTGCAGTACTTGAGTTCTGTTCTGAACTGACAAGGGCTATTTCTGTCTGAACTGCTGTCAAAGGCGCGCGCGTTGGGCCTTGCTTGTGGGAGGCGCGCGCGTTTTGAAGCCTTCCTCAGAGGCGCGCGCTTCTGGCCTGCTGAATTACAGCCCCTTTCTTTTTCTGATCAGAATGTTCCAACAACTATAAATTTTGAACCATTTTCGACCAGAATGGTCACACAGCATTCTTCTGCAAACACTTTCTCCTCCTAATCCACAAAATTCTTGTCATAATGGCACCAATGACTTTCTCTTTTGAAGTCAAGGTTTCCGTCCCTGATGGTGAGAAGTCCGTTCCAATGGTGAACGCCGTTCCAGCTGTGGGGTCCGTCTCGATGGTGGAGAAGCGTCCGAGCGTTTTTGATCGTTTGGGAAGGCCCAATGACGATGTTGTTGACCCCGTGAGACCGGTGGTTCATGTGCGGGACTATCGACCTCGTCATTTTCCCAAGAAGAAGAAAGGTAAAGGAAATTCCTCCTATGTGTGGAAGCGTCCCATGGTTGCCCCCGCTAAGGCTCCGCTTGATAAGGGCAAAGGGAAAGCCGTTGATGAAGCTCCGTCCCGTCCTAGCGTTTTCTCCCGTCTTGGCGGTCCCAAGAATGTTCCGTCCCCATCCAAGAAGACTAAAGGACATAACAAGAAGCAATGGGTTCCCAAACCTAAGAAAGATTAGATTTTTCTTTGTACCCTAAGAGATTGCAATTAAATTAGACCACTTTGTTTTAGGATTTAATGTTTTGATGTCTTTTGTTGCTCAATAAATCCGTTGTAATGGCTTGAATAATTCATTGAATGAATAAAAAATTGCATCTTGTTATTTGAAGTGAATTGGGTATTTTTGATATGTTTTAGTGTTAGTACCCGACCTGAAAATGAGTTTATTAGGAGTTTCCCAAAAATACAAGGACTTTATAGGAATTAGAAACCTTGCAAAGACTTGTCCCGGATTCCCAAAATATCTCATTTATGACAAAATCTATCAAATTAGGTAGTAAATGGTTTCCTTAAAACAAGGCAGAAACCCTAACTTAACACAGCTTGGACATCTAGCGGGACCTCTTTCTGAACCATATTCACTTGGCCGACGGCCTCCTTTCCACCTCTAGGAGGCGCAGGCGCAGTAGGAGCTTTGTAGCGGAAGGAGTTGTTGTTGTTGGTCTTTGGACTTTCCTTTGGCGGCACAATCCCAGTGAACCCTGCTTCGTACCTTACTCCGGCGTCAACCATTTCCCGCAAATCAGGGAAGTAACCATTACCTATAGCTGCTTTCATCTCCGGTAGCAAGCACTTGTAGAAAATCTGTTTCTGTTCCTTCGCTTTTGGTGGATATTGGACCTCGCACAACCGATGATTCCACCTCTTGTAAAAATCATAAATAGCCTCGCCGGGCTTTTGCATAGTGTTCTCAAGGTCGGTTCGATTCACATGCCAATCCAAGTTAGCTTGATACTTCTCACAGAAAATGGCACTGATTTGATCCCACGTTTGCCTCTCGCTTGGTTCTAGCCCCAAGAACCAACGCAGAGCTATACCATCCAAAGTGCTATGAAATACGCGAGCCATTTGTTCGTTGGTGCAGTCACGAGCCCTCATGGCCAACACATAACTATCCAAATGAGTCTTAGGACACGAGTCACCATGAAACATTGCCACCTTAGGCATCTTGAAATCCTTGGGGTGAGCCCCCACTTGGCTAGGGTTGATTGTCTTGGTAGTCGGTGCACTTTGCTTATCCACGGTCTCGATCAACTTTCGCATTTGCTCTTGCATGGCCATAACCACAGGGTGATTGGAGATGTCGGGGACAGTTTCTGACAGAATGACGGGAGGAGTAGTGGAAGCAGTAGCAGCGGCCATCCCAATACTTAGAGGCAACGAGGGTGCGGGTAGTTTGCTAGCGGAGAGGTAGCCACCAAGCAGTTCAGGGGAAGGTTCATAGACAGCCTTGTTCTTGCTCATGGTAGTGAAACCTTGTTGGGTATAGAGAGAAGGAGGTGGAATATTGCGGTAGCTTGGGAATGGGAAGGCAGTAGCAGGTGTTGGGGGGACAGTTGGTATTGACCTCTTCATCCTCGACATAAATGAAATTCTCCCCATCGGGCACCAGTTTAGTTCCCTTTTGTTGAATGTGACCCTTCAACTGTTGGTTCTGGTCTTCCAACATCTTGTTGCTCTCCTCGAGATTCTTGATCTTGGCTTCGAGACCGGTGAGGAAGTTCTAGAGGCTTGGGGGAATGCCATTGAGAGTAGCCTCAGTGTTGAGCTCGGTGGTACTAGCAGGAGGAGCAGAGGCTGAAGCTGAAGCGGGAGTTGACATTGCTGATGACGAGACTGAGAACGTGGACAGAGTAGAAGCTTCACGTTGTAGTCGACCACCCGAACGGATCCAAACTTGCTTTGCTGAAAGGTTGAAGGGCAATGAAGCTTTTAGGAGAGGGGGAAGGCTCATGCAAAGTATATTTTAATTTACAAAAACATACATTATTTACACCCTAATTGGTTGGAAGGGGTACCCCTTTTTCGTAACTAGTTAGAAGACTACGATTAGTGGAGGCCATCACTACGTCTATAGACCCCTCGTTTTTCACCTGCATTGAACACCCCCAAACGAACAATTTGGGCAAGGGTCCTATAGGGCAAGCGGCTTCCACCAACCATCGGATCCTACGACTAACCCTTCCTTAAAGGCATTTAACGTGACGTCTATGTTACATCCTACGCAGTTAATGATGAGCGGAGATCTTGACAATAAACACTCATCTCACCATGGCACGTCCCTTGTAGGGAAATCACTTTTTGTGCACTTTCTCTCAAAGATCTCGATTCATCATTGACTTGGGGATGACTCGACATAGACAGCACGTTAATTGACTATTAGAAAAAGCTAGCCAAACCAACCGGTCAAAACCTAGGTGTGTTACCTATACTAGTGTGGGTTGACACGGGTTAGGTAAAAGGTTCCCACCGCTCGCGGAACGTACACGGTGAGTGGAGTAGACGAGTGACTCGAAAAGAGGGCGGCAGTAGCGCACAAATTCCTGCACATCGAATATTCCGGGTAATGGGGACCTGTGCAGTGCTGACACGGACTAGTGGTAGTGTGTGGCAAGAAACTAATTCTTTTTAAGGAGAAAAGAGAGAAGTTTTTGATGTTAGGATGATGCAATGCAATGCATGAGAAAGAGAGAGAGAGAGAGGGAGAGAGAATAATGTACAAGGGAGCATAGCAGGGTTTTGTTTGACCCTAATACTAAAGCGAAGATAACAGGGGTACAAGGATACAAGGTATATACAAAGTACAAGTATCAACAAAGTACAAGTATTAACATTGCGGGGTGCGCGGGTGCATGTGTAAACATGGCAAGTATGTGAGGTGCATGTGTAAACATGGCAGGTGTGTGTATGTGTAAACATGGCAGGTGTATGCATGTGTAAACATGGCAGGTGTGTGTGCATGTGTAAACATGGCAAGTATGTGAGGTGCATGTGTAAACATGACAGGTGTGTGCATGTGTAAACATGGCAGGTGTGTGCATGTGTAAACATGGCAGGTGTGTGTGCATGTGTAAACATGGCAAGTATGTGAGGTACATGTGTAAACATGGCAAGTATGTGAGGTGCATGTGTAAACATGGCAGGTGTGTGCATGTGTAAACATGGCAGGTGTGTGTGCATGTGTAAACATGGCAAGTATGTGAAGTGCATGTGTAAACATGGCAGGTGTGTGCATGTGTAAACATGGCAGGTGTGTGGTGCATGTGAGAACATGGCAAAGTGTAAGGTGCATGTGAGAACATGGCAAACATCATGATGTGAACGAAAGTTAGACCCACTAAGTTTGAAAAAGTTTCAAAGCAGTCCCCAGCAGAGTCGCCACTGTGAATACCCCTTTCCGATGAAGCGACGCATGGGAAGTATCTTGTGATTATTTTTATTTACAAAGGGAATATTCTTAACGACATTAAAATTATGAGAGTCGCCACGCCGTTTTAATTAAAGCCAAAACATTGAAAAAAAGCATTTTTAATGGGTTCGGGGGTCAAATTACAACAAGAGAAGAATATTGGACGTTATCACTCCTATTGCCCGAATTGATCGGTCTTTCTATCATGATGAATGTGTTAGTAGTGTGTTAGTGATTTAGACCGGATCCGAAGATTGCCTACGTTCCTCTCAATGCGAGAAGCTCAGGTCAGCGTAGTTCGCAGAGAATTAGAATAGGCAGAAGAATCGGGATCATGCATAATGAGGGGGAATTACCTAAAGATTAGGGTTTAGAAGTAGTTCCTAGATCATCCTCGGGTTGATGACCCTCGATCATCATCGGCTATGAAATAACATGTAATTATGAAGATCGCAACCCTAAATATAGCATAAATAAGGTTTTAATCTATGAACACGAAGAACATGCGAAGAACATATTATGAACATATGAATGAGCATGCAAGGAATATGAAGAAACTATGAATAAACATGTACGAACATGAATATTAAAGATCTACATTAAAAATAATGCAAGAACACGAAGAAAAAGTTAGAAAACTTACCTATTTTGGCAAGAAATAACCTTTGATCTCCTTGAGTGTTTGAATGTTAACTAGAGAGAAAAATAGTGTTTAAGAACTCCAAAATTCGTACTTTAGAGGCCTCTAATCGGATCCCAAAACCAATGGAATGGAGTGGTTTATATAGTAAACTGATGGGAGGATCTGATGGTCCAGATCATCCAGCGCAAGGTTGGCCGCCTGACCATTGTTGAAGCCGGTTACAAAAGTGGCCGCGTGGCCAAGATCAACGTGGAGCATGTTGGCCGCGTGGCCAAGGCTGCCGGCTGACTTGATTCTTA